>OZ023268.1:68846368-69223868 GCA_964006375.1 Tillus elongatus
CCTCCTGTATGACTGCATCCAAAAAAATCCTTCATCTTCATTATGTTCATGAGTGATGCCAGTCCAATCTACAGCTGAAATCCATTAATGTTATCCTTGGGCACAAACTTTATTGTCTCTGCTGATACCATTTCAATCGAATAATCTAACAGATCATAGTACGTCAGCCTGCCATCTGCTTGGGACTCACAATTGAGAATCCTAATGATGTCTGGTAATTTGCTGAAAAGGTCTTGGAATGTACTGTAAGTGAAAGTAACCCCCAACTCTACTCCAGGCTTAACTACTTTTACTGCCAGTTGGAAGCAGTTGTACGGATCCAAACCAACACAGAGCAGCTTGCTGCCGCTGTCGTTTTGAAGAAAACGCTGCCCCTTGAACAATCGCTGCCGTTCGTACCGTTCTCTAGTTGCAGCCAAGCCTCTTCCGGGATTTGGATGGTCTCTTCGTTTGTGAAAACATCTTCAGCTCTGTTTTCAATCTGGTATGCCGGTAACTCTTCCTCCACGTCTACCAATTGGCTGGTGGCACTGTCGTAGGGCCTGCTATGGCGTTTTCGACGATTGATTACAGCAGATTTTTCTACTTGCGACGAAGAGGAAGTCATTGCTAATAATAATAATAATAATAATAATAATAATAATAATAATAATAATAATAATATTGTTAGAAAATGTTTACAACAGAAATAAGTGCTTGGTCTAAGACCCGCAAATACATACCAGTAATCTACTGAGACAATACAAGGAGAAAATATAATAATAATATCAAAAGTTTTAGGTTGGAATACTATTTACTTACTTAACAAGAAATGAAAGACTGAGGCCGATTCCAAAGGTATTTCTTGCTTATATGCATACTGAGATACATTCATATCTCGTTACCAATGCTGCCAGCTACGATGAACATAATGCAATAGAAGATCAATTAAAAAGTGTCCATACAAATTTTAAAGAGATTATCATTCTTAGACGTTCAAAGAATGTGAAAACTAACATTGATTTTCAATTATGCTACGTCAGATATACATTACAAGTGATTTTAATCTGCAATCAGTAATATTACAACAATTATCAGCAATTAGAAAGTAGTTAATGAGCCACAGACGTCATAGATCATTAAAATTGCGATAATTAAAAACTAGTTAACGACCTTCACATAGTCATTAAAGAGTAATTAATGGGATTATAATTATCCAAGATGGCGGAAAGTGATGCATTTCTACTATCGACTTTGCACAGAAATATATCTGATTCAATCTCTTGCCGTCCGTTTTCCAGCTGTGCATGCTGATCACCGAGTAACCTGCAGCACTAAAATGTTAAAAAAACGGCGTAAAAAGTAAAAAAAAACAACTGTCAAATTAAAAAAAAAACGATTTTTTTTCCTTCACAGACTGAAAGTCGGTGCTTACTTTTGATCAAATTATTAAATTTAAAGTGTTATATCTTAAGAACGTCTAAATATACATCATCGTAATCAGTGTGTGTGTGTGAGATAACAAGGCGGATGACCTTTGAATTTGGCGTTCATTGGTCACAGACTTTTATAAGTTTTAAAAGTCTGGACGCAGCAAGTGCGTTATGGAAGTGAATTTTCATTAAAATGTTTTTAATAGCAAATATGTCTCTAACGCTAGCAGGCATCAATCTGGTTGCCGGTAGAGCCTATATAGTAGAAACAATGTATCATATTTTATCAAAATTACTTATTGTTTGAAAATGTACAAAAATTTCCGAAAATAATCTTAAAATGTTTCCGGAAAAAACTGGTTTCCTGGCCAACAAACCTTAGCCTAAGAGCAAATTGAGTGTTTGAGATTTGAAGGATTTTATGAATATTCGCTACCGAAAGGCACTTACTTCGTCTAAATTTTCTTTTCTTACAAACATGCATCATATTTCGATCAAAAATGCAAAAATACAATAATATGAGGGTGTTGGAAAAATCGACTTTGACGTTTTGAGGAAAACCCCCAAATTATTTTCTTTAAATGCCTATAACTTTTTTCTCTTTTAACTTACAGACCTAAATTTTGGTACGTGGGTAACTATTTATAATACAAACACGTGAAATTTGGTTGCCCTTACTTTGGAGATATAATTTTTTTCCGAAAGAAAACACACAATTTTCCGGGAAATCCTGGGCCGATTTTCCTGGCTAACAAATTTGTCCAAGGCACTTGTAAAAGGAAGGTACTTACCAAATATATTCAAAATCGGCCCATTATTTTTTGAGTTATCGGTGTGATACACACACAAATATATATATATATATATATATATATATATATATATATATATATATATATATATATATATATATATATATATATATATATATATATATAGATACATATACATATATATACATATATATATACATATATATATATATATATATACATATATATATACATATATATATATATATATATATATATATATATATATATATATATATATATATATATATATATATATATATATATATAAACATATAACCCTCCGAAGGGTGGAACGTGCAGATATTCAAATTGTTCAAACACAATGCCACAACCTCGGTTGATGTTAATTTACAGTATGTACTGAAAAATAATTTGCGGTTTCTACTGGTAATTAAACCCGGGACCTTCGGGCCCAGAGGCACACGTTTTTACCCATGTACCACCGAGGCTAAATAGTATGTAAATCACTGTAAGTTTGTCTCACTTGATACATACAAACTTGCCTACAATTACCCAACTTGCTTTAGGTGCGTTTTGACTGTCATAAGTATGAGATAATAACACGGAAACAGCCTGTGTCTGTTATGATGCCCAAAAATGCACCTAGCGTACTCATATAGTATGTATGTTAATGATTTCATTTTATTCAAAAATTGATATATTGTATTTTATTTTCAGACTGGGCGATATACTCACACAACTTTTTTCATACACTTTAAGGGTAAGTATAATTTTAATATTTGTTGTAGAAAAAAGTGTGTTGTATTTTTATTCCCAAGAACTTTGGAGAATTCCGAGGCTAGTTTCGTTTGAATATTTTGCCTTCCTACCTAATTGTTAATTTGATTTATCTACAGAAGTAGAGTACATATTACCTCGTATGAACAAGGTAGTATGTTTATTACTTTACTTTTAAGTAAATATTGCTATATCTTACAATATATATATATATATATATATATATATATATATATATATATATATATATATATATATATATATAATGTATGTATGTATGTATGTATCGAACCGATAACTCAAAAAATACTTCACTGATTTGGACCAAATTTGGGAATTACCCTTATTTTGTTAATGGCTTGGACGAGTTCGTTCATCAGATCTTAACGTCCAATTTTTCTTAACAAAAAATTTAAAATTATTTTTTAAAACGCAATATTTCTCAAATTCTTTAACTGATTAAAACGAAAATCTACAACTTAACGGAACATAGACAGACGTGGTTGTGTACCAATTGTCAAGTCTTTTGATCAAAGAAAAATAAAGTTAATCGAAATTAAAATTAAAATAATCCTCGACATCACTTCAGATTCTGTAATGCATTATCTACAGTATTGGGCAAAGACAGATGATGTTACCTGTACTGCTATGCTATTTAAATAAATGGTGGATAAAAATCTAAACAATGGAAATTACAAGTATTATTGCAAGATGTCAAAATGTAGAACATTGTGAAATGTACGACAAGGACGCCATCTCGGTGCGGAACCAGGTAGTAGTCGTCACGACAGCTCTAGTTAACACAAAATGTTATACATGGAGACTGCACAATCAACTAACAATTTTGTAAATTGTTAGCCCTGGCGCATTTCTTTCCTAATACTGGGACAATGTTTGCTTTCAAAAGCGCTAAATTTTATCATGCGACAATGTTCTTTGCAAATATCAAAACCTGCTCGCAAAATGAGAACGGTACTGATAGATAAGTTAGTAGATCCATCATTTTTATTATCGATGATTTCGCAAGTTAGTTGGTCAATATTTTTTTTAGTAAATAGCACTTTAAGGTATATTTCTGTATTTCTCATATTGTATGTTTCAAACAGGTACAGTCTTCCGCTTAAAATTAGACATACCTGCGTTTGTTAGTCGTCCAAGCCTATCGAGCTTAATTTACAAGCTGCTTGGTTGCGGCGTCGACCGGATTTCAGTGTAGTCTTCGACAAAATCCAGATTCATACACTCGCGAATTGCGAAATCGCCGCGAAACGTATTCCTATTGGTTTATTTAAAATAATATCGTAAAACTGTTGTTTTTTATTAGATTTTATAAATATATTTTACAAAGTTTTGTGTGCACACAGGCACGATCTAAATGTCTTATCTGCTTCTAAGTTCGTGTAGCCCCAATGTTAATTAAGGGCCCCCCTTTATTATACTTACTTAGCTTGTGCATATATATATATATATATATATATATATATATATATATATATATATATATATATATATATATATATATATATATATATATATATATGTATATATAATAAAATAAAAAAGAAGGGAAACAGCAAGTGAATTTATTTACTTTAGTGCTGCATTCGATATTATCTGAAAAAGACATTATAGGCGACGAAGTGGAATGTAATTTCGTTAAATAAACAGTTTACTGCATTGAGGGTTTTTACAATTTTTTTCATCAACATGCTTAGACCCTCCTTGGATGCACAACTCCCAAGGCAAATTTGTTGCAAACAACCCCCAAGAAAGTCAAGGGACCAAGAATGAATAGGGGTGCTGGGCGGGGAGGAAATATGAGCGGAAATTGCTAAAAAACCAATTAGTCGGACTTTGAAAAGGTGCGTTTTCACATTTTGCAGCAATACCTCCTATAAACCCTGTCTACCCCGCACAACATCCATATTCGCCCAGATCCAGTAACTTTCTTGGGGGTTGCTCCTAAGAATTTTTTCTTGTCCTTTATGCTTTGAAGGTAGTTGTATACCTGCACAAGGGGAAGAACAACCCCCGGTGTTTTTTGGGCGAGGGGGCACAAACCCTCTTCCTCCTGTGGGTTCTTCTTCCCCCTTCTGCATGCATACAATCACCCTCAATGCATGAACCACGGGATTTTTGTTATGTTCAGCTTTCTGGTGTATTTTTTGTTGAGTATATTTCCTGTTTATCGATTGTTTTGTTTGAGTTTTGTATCCAAATGACTATAAATATTTTTGTTAGAGATCATGTTTTTGCTTGCCTTTCTTTACCCTATTTTTACTGTTCTTAATTACATAAAGTAATGTTTTATAACTTTTTATATAAGGCTAAATCGCTGTAATATTTTATTCTTATGAAAATTCACTACCATAACGCACTTGCTGCATCCCGAAATTTTTTTAAAAGGTCTTTCTTTACATTTTGGCATCGTCATATTTAAATTCAAGTTAAGAGATGTAAATGGCAGCCTTGCATATATTTCTATAATAATATCTATACCCACTCATGTACAGGCTCCGTTTCTTATAATTAGTGCAGCTTCTGCTACTTTTGTTCTTATAGATTGGAAAAAACTTTCCAAATGAAAGTTGTAGGACTTTTTACAAACTGTGAGAATTTGCTTTTGGAGGAACCAAATAACACCCGAAAATCGAAAAAATTACCTAACCTTTTTTTTAAGTAGAATACCTTATATACGATTGCTTAGAATGGAAGTCCCTTTTCTTTTAATTTTAAAAATATAAATATAGGTGATATTTAAATGATTAGTTTTAGAAATATTCCGTGTCAAACATATTGATTCTACAGGAATATTTAATCATGCCGGAAAAGTATTCAAAGATTGCAATGTCTGAAATAAGACAACTTAGTAACCATGGGAACCTAGTGAAAATAAACAATAGGCGCCAAACTCGAATTTACTGAATCTTGTGCTAGATCATCTTTCTACTTTTATTTATTGTAATTAGTAACAACATGAACTATTCCCGTGCAGAGAAATATGACATGTTGGATTGTCTCTTTTTGTCCAATAAATACAAATGCACAGTTGTCCAAAACCCACTCTCAGAGGAAGTATGCAGTTCAACATACACCAAGTCACACATACTTCAGAATGCTGATGGTGCAGACCAGAACCGTTGGCAACTTCGATCGTACAAAATACTCCAAATCAGCCGATGAGGAAATTTAAACAAATGTTCTTAACCTATTCGAGGGAAAAAAATGTCTGTCAGTCAGGGAAGGAGCAGCCGAGTGTGGCCGTTCAATTGGTTTCGTGCATAAATTACTGAAGAAATACAAAAAAGCATTTAAGGTTCAGCCAGTACAAAAATTGCACCATAGAGACAACGAGATGCGAATCCAGTTATGCCGATGGCTCCTGAGAAATGTTGAAGAAGATGACAGGTTACTCAATAACATCATCTGCACGGATGAGTCCAAATTCTTCAGTATATCTCACTTCAATAGGAGAAATACTCATGCATGGAGTCAGGTCCAGCACATAAAATTGAAGAGATTGAGACGCAGAGGAGATTTTCATCTAATGTTTGGTGTGCTATTCTGGGCGAAACAATCTACGGTCCATATTTTTATGAAGGTACACTGAATTCAGAAATACACTACAAAACTTTAACTGATTATTATTATTAGTATTAATAAAAAACTGAACAAGTGCCCACTATTCTAGAGACCGTACTATTATTTGCGAAAAACACTCTAATTTACCAATGGTGCTCAACCACATGGAAGAGCTATAATTAGAGACCACTTGCTTGGAACGGACGAATGCTGACCTGCTCCGTTGCCTGATCTAACTCCTCTCGATTTTTTCTCTGTTGGGACTATGAAGGACCGGGTATTCTTAGAACCAATAGTTGGTTTGAAAAAAAAATATTACCGCGTTTAGATCTATTAAACCAATTGCTGTGCATGATGAGGAATATGACGAAGCGAGCAAGATTATGTATTCGGCATGATGGAGGCAATTTTGACAAGTGTTATGAAACATGGCATTAATGACAAAGTCTTAGATTGAGGTAGTGTTATGATTTATGTTATGGCCTATCTTAAAATAAAATTTTGCTAAACACCCACTCGTTGTTTCCCCAAAAAAGCAAGACAAGTCACAACTCATCAATTGACAGTTGTAGAGTATATGACGTTTATTATTATTATTTATTCCTTTATTTATTAATTTATTGTCTGACAATGTTCTACAATAAATTGTTTTTAATTGAATATTGACTAAAACTATACACATATGACAAACAACCATAGTCTTTTCATAATACAATTTGGCACGTGGAAAATATACTTATCTTCTGTAAAAAAAGGAACAAATAGTTTTATTTATTTTTAAAATTTCTAGATTTATCTGTGCAATTGTTTTTTTTTGGCGTCGGAATCGATATTTTTGTGAAAAGTCAAACAACTTTCCCCATTTGAACCACGTTGTAGCTCTAGTGATGATAACGGAGGTTTTTGGTTTTTGGATTCCTGGCGTGGAGAATGCATCATTCAGACCTCACTCACGACACCGTAGTGTGTGGGATATCGAGGTACTGGGGGACTCTTACCCACAAAACTCTGCTCCTTGTAGTACTGGACCTTAGTCCATACTTCCGTCGGAAATATTTCACACAATGACTTATGTATTTGAATGTTTTCATTCTGTTTTTGCCGCGGGGGCGTTATCGGGTTGGTATAAGCTATGGACGCTTATGCCTATATGGAAGTTGCTCATCGTAGTCGGTGGTACTACGGAGAAGCGCATTTGGGTGAGAAGCGGCTTTTGCGAACTGCGTGGTGGATAGTTGAGTTATAAACTCGAGTATCGAAGGCATTTTTAGATCAGAGTGTATCTGACTGTTTCTGACAAACCATGGCGCTCCGCTAACCATTCTCAGAATTTTATTCTGGATGATTTGAAGGGTCTTGGTGTGTGTGTGTGTGTCAGCGGCGGTGCCCCATGAAGGTCGGGCTGGTCGTTTTATGACTTGGTACATGATCAGTTTCTGGTTCATGAACAATTTGGAATTTCTGTTAAGACGTAGAAAGAACTTCGAGATGAACATCGAAGCTTTCCGTCGGGCATGGGGGCGCCATGTTAAGCGTTTGTCGAGGAAAACACCGAGGTATTTGCCAAAGTGGCTATTGTAAATGATTCTCGTGAACAAGCATATCCAGAACATTGTGAGATGTCCTCTCGGTGCGGAACCAGGTAGTAGGTTGTCACGACAGCTCCAATTACACAAAATGTTATAAAATAGAGACTGTAAAACCAACTAACAATTTTGTAAATTTTCAGCCCTGGCCCATTTCTTCCCTAATTTAGGGACAATGTATGTAAGGCTAAATGTATTATCACCATAATTAGAATACAGAATCGACAAGAACGTGTTAGCTTCATAAGACTGACAATCGAATTTTCAGTTGAACTAGCCAGGACAATACCTAGCATTCCAAAAAATGACCTTATTATCATAATCTCAGCAATTCGATGCGCAATTGTTTTTTTGCGTCAGAATCGAGATGCTCGTGAAAATTTTAAAAACTTTCCCCATTTGAACCCCATTGTAGCTCCAATAATAACGTAGATGGCTACTATAAACGTTTCCCATGAACGTGTTAGCTTGATAAGATGGACATTCGAATTTGCAGTTGAACTAGCCGGGAAAATACCTAGCGTTCCATTTTTAAAAAATGAACTTGATATGTCAATCTCGTCAATTCGATGCGCAATTGTTATTTTTTTTACGTCGGAATCGAGATGGTCGTGAAAATTTTAACAACTTTCCCCATTTAAACCACATTGTAGCTGTCATGATAACGCAGTTAGCTATTGTAAACGATTCCCGTGAACGTCCTGCATAAGGGGGTCGTAACTCAGGAAATATATAGAACAATACTAGGGGTTTTAGGAAAAGTAAAAAGAAGAATAACATTGTAATAGGCATATTTTGAGGTAAGAGCCTTTGAAAAGTTTAATCCGAGAATATGGAGGCAAGAATAAGAAAATAAAGAAAGATTTCGTCAATTACACTTGCAATAAACTTTCGAATGGTTTTTTCCGAGGCTCTAGTTGCCATAGTTACCGAGATATAAATATTGCACTATCAAAACATGCTAGTTTTATTCGTGGCCGCTAAAAAAGTGATAGTCCCAGAGCCCAATGTAAAATGACCATACTCCTTAAGGAGATACTTTTTAATAAAACAAAATTTAAAAGTGTACGTTGATTTTCTCCGAAAGTAAGAACAATATTTCTAAGCCCTTCATGTAAAGCAACACCCTGTCAGCATGTAAGGAAATCTTTTAAAAGGATAAAAAAACGAACCCTGTTTCCGTATTCCGCTAACAATCTGATGTTCGCTTGGAGAGAGATCCCGAAAAAATAAAAACCACTTTGCTTTTTATTCTGTCATCGGGATTTCTCCTTTTCTTATTTATCAGTGTAGTTACTCATTGACCTTTGACCTCAAGCATTTTCACAGTGCTTTAGCTGAAAAAAGTTCTGATTTTCCTGAAAATATTATTTTATTACTTCCACATCGTTTATTATTTCCACATCGTCACGTGTGGAACTATCGCAACGGCGACAAAAATTCAAAATTTTTGTTTTGCTTAAACGTCCTAAAAATATTAAAAAATATAGAAAACATTATTTGGGAACGAAATTTTTTGTCGTCTTGTCAGTCTGTAGTCACGATAAGTTTAAAACCAATTGAGATATCGTCTCCAAATTTGGTATACAGTTAGCACTCGACAAACGAACGGTTCGGGTTGTTTTTGAGTAAAATCGCCTTAGTGGGCAGGGGATGAATGGGGGGTGATTTGGTGAAAATTGATTTTTTTTTCGTTAAAACTCGAGTAATATAACGTTTTAGGGTTTATTTATTAGAAAACTTTTAATTTCATCTATCATCTGTGCTGAAATTAAATTAAAGGGGTTGAATGTGTGGGGATGGAATATTGTTGACAAAAATTTCGAATTTTTTTTGCTAAAACGGTGTAAAAAGTCTCCAAACATATAGAAAACTTGATTCTGGAACGGATTTTTTTTTCTCTGTCGGCATGTACGTCTTTGTGTTAATAGGCGCAATCACTTTCGAACGAATTGATATATCATCTTCAAATTTGGTATCCAGTTAGCACCCGACAAAGGAATGCTTTGAATTGTTTTTGGGTAAGATCGCTTCAGAGTGTAGGGGAGAAATAAGCGGTGAGTTTGTGAAACTTGACATTTTTCCATTAAAACTCGAGTATCGTTTCAAAAGTTTATGGGTACAGGTATACAAATATTTTCTTTGTGGTCAAGTCACGGGCCCTAAATTTATTTCATGAGAATGTCTTTCTGAAGAGAATAAATTATCGTAGCTATGTCGAACTGATGATTCAATTTGCAGCACTATTTTTAGTGAATTTTCAGAAAATTCACAAATAGAGAGGTATCGATGGTGTGACTTTCGACAAATTTCTTCAAACGAGCGCGAATGAGGGCCTCTGGAACCCATTTCCATGGTCACTTAAAAAGTTTATATATATATATATATATATATATATATATATATATATATATATATATATATATATATATATATATATATATATATATATATATATATATATTTACAACTGATAGCTCAAAAAATAATTCACTGATTTGGGCCAAATTTGGGAATTACCCTTATTTTGCTAATGAGTTCGTTCATCACATCTTAACGGCCAATTTTTCTTAATAAAAAATTAAAAACTATTTTTTAAAACGCAATATTTAATATTGCAAATAAATAACTTAAGACCATTATCGGTTATCTACCTTTCTTCATTGCAGTTTGTCAGAAGCGTTACGTGGTGTAATGGTTAGGATGCCTGTCTGATGAGCGAAGGGACGCGGGTTTAAATCTCAACGTTGACTGACTTTATCTTTTATTTCAACAACACACCACGAGGGCTTACAGCCTAAATACTATCGTACCGTGGGTGTCGAATAGGAGGAAAGAGGCAACTTGTTAATTCCGGACTTGAAGGTTTAGAGGTTCGGGAATACAACCAGGTGTATATGAAATGCATAACGACCAACAAATCGCCTCCATGGATGTAAAAGAGTGTTATAAATACCTGGGAATACAGCAAGCGAGAAACATAAACCACTCGGTAATGAAGAACCACCTGACAAATGACTTTACGAAACGAGTAAAGCAGGTGGTACGATCACAGCTTAACAGTTAAGAACCTGACTAAAGCTCTGAATACATATGCATGTTATTTTTTATATTTCAACAACATACCACGAGGGCTTACAGCCTAAATACTATCGTACCGTGGGTGTCAACAAGGATGAAAGAGGCAACTTGTTAATTCTGGACTTGAAGGTTTGGAGGTTCGGAGGAGAAGGAAAAACATGCGCCGGCAAGGAATTCCACAACTTGGAAGTCCTCGGGACAAAAGAGCGGGCATAACAAGATGTTCTATGTCTGGTGACCTGGACAGTAAAAGGGTGCATTTGCTCTGTTCTCCTGGTAGATCTGCTGGGGGCAGCAGGTGGAGGAACTATGGAAGAAAGCTCATCTGAGCAGTGCCCGTGCAAATATCCATAAAAGAGAGAGAGAGAGAGAGATAGGTCACCAACGGCACGTCGGTAGGCAAGGAATGGCAGCCTTTGGGTAAGGGTAGGGTCACCGAAGAGACGTATAGCTCTAGTCTGAATGGAGTCCAGGATATCAAGTTGCGAAGCGGCAGCAGCACCCCAGATGTGGGAGCAGTATTAGAGGTTTGACCTTATTTGTGAAGTATATAATGTATAGAGATTAGCTGGTGAAAAGTATTTGCGAGCCCGGAAGAGGAAACCTAATTTCTTAGCAGCCGCTTCTGCAATTGATGTGACATGTTGGTGCAAATTGAGATTTCGATCCACAGAAATGCCAGCAAGTGAAAAGGACTCATTACTTTGAATAACTTGGTTGTTCATTGTGATGGGTCTAAGGCTGGCGTATCTCTTATGAGAAAGAAAGCAGGACTGAGATTTGGTGGGGTTGAATTGTACAAGATTTTTACTTCCCCAGTCTAATATTTTTTGGAGATCCACGGAGACAGAACCCTCCATGAGTCTGCGATCCTCATCTAATTGTAATTGGGCCACAGAGACAGGCTTAGAATATTGTATATTTGGGTGGAGGGTACTGTCGTCCTCGTAACTGTGAACTGGGTTGGATGTGCTAGAGAGGAGGTCATTGTTGTGGAGAAGAAACAAAGTAGGGGCTAATGCTGAACCTTGAGGAACTCCTACATTAGTTGGATATAGTTTAGAGGAATGGCCATCCACGACAACAGAGATACTCCGGTTGGAGAGGAAATTTGCTGTTCAGGTACAGAGTTTTGGTGGTAGGCCATAGGACGAAAGTTTATCAAGCAGCGCTGCGTGCCAGACCTGGTCGAATGCTTTGGATATGTGTGGGAGCGACAATTTGGGACAATCTGGGATTCATCGTGTAGTTCCATAGACTTGTTCCAAGAATGGGTGACAAAGGAGAGGTCGGCAGTTGATCTGCGCTGACAGAATCCATCCTGCCTGTCGTGGATTAGACTGTGTTTTTCAAGAAATTTTAGCAATTCGGTGTTTATATACTTTTCCATCACTTTAGAGATGACTGAAAGGAGAGAAATAGGCCTGTAGTTGCTAGGAAGCGCTTTGGATCATTTCTTGGGGATGGGTTGTACTCGAGCAGTTTTCCAGTTACTAGGGAATATGCCTCTCTATTGTAATATGTCTGAAACAGGCGAGTCAGGACAGGAGTAAGTTTTGGTGCGCATTTTCTGAGAACAATTGCTGGGATCTCTCAAGGCCAGAGGCTTTCCTGGTATTAAGAGAAGAGATCATCTTTCGTGCCTTTTTAGTTTTAAAAATGATATCCGTCATTTTATGCGCGACATTGGGGACTGTTGGTGTTTGAACATTTGGAGGTGGGTTGAGAGTAGAATTGCCGGCGAACAACGAGGCAAAAAGTTCAGCCTTGCCCAGCGCGGTAGAAACAATTTCATCCCCTGAGACAAGAGGTGGGAACGTGCTCTTGCAGAAATTATTCCCAATAGATTTAGCAAGAGTCCAGAAGGGTTTGCTGCCTTTTGAGCTTAAGCGGACTTTGTTTTTGACATGGTTATTAAACGAGTTTTTTGCCTCAGAAAGAATGCGGACCTAGCGGTTTCTTGAGTCGTTAAATGCTTGACGCTTTTCTTGACTGGGATCGTGTAGACGCGTTTTGTGAGCTTTGACGTTTTCAAGTCTGGCCTTGTCACAAGATTTAGAGAACCAGGGCCAGAGTGGTTGAAAAAGGTTTTCTCTGTACGTGGAATAAATAATTCCATGCCAGCTTGGATAATTTCGGTGACGTTTTGTGACATATCAGAGGGGTTAGGATGAGAGAAGCAGACAGACGCCCATGGAAATGAGGAAAAGTAATCTCGAATTTCGTCCCAGTTCGCGGAGTTGTAGTGCCAAACGATACGTGGGTGTGATGACTGTGTAACCTCGGGTTGCATTGCGCAGGAAGCGGTGATCATGTCATGGTCAAAGCGACCGAGGGGGGCGGTGACTGATATATTATAGCATTCAGGATTTGTAGTAAGAAGGAGATCCAAGGTATTTGAGCTGTGTGTTGGGATGCGAGGAAAGTGAGTAGGTTGCTGAACCATATTGGCTAAATAATTGCTGACTGCAAAGGCCTCCGTTGCTCTCCCTTGTGGATCGGTTTTTGAAGATCCTAGCCATTCCTTATTATGGACATTGAAGTCACCAAGGATAGTGACCTAGGAGGAAGGATATTCAGAAATCAGATGGACGGTTTTTTCAGAAAGGTAGTCAAATAGCTGGTCACAGTTGTTGTCAGAAGGTGACCGGTAAATGCAACAGATGAATTTAGTTGCAGCCATGAGAGAGAGTTTTATCCATATTATGTCTTCTCTTCCAGCTTCTAAGTTGGGGAGTCTGGTGCAGTGTAGATTGCTACGGACATATGCGCACACGCCTCCATGCAATCTAAAGGAAGTAAGGCGCTCATACCCTGGGAAATTAAGGTGATTAGTGTCTGTTTCGGCACTGATTTGGGTTTCGGTGAGGAAGAGGAGTTGGGGCCTATTAGCCTGGAGGAAATGGTGGACGGAGTTTAGGTTAGAATTTAGGCCACATATATTCGAGAAGGATATGTTAAATTTTGATGCTGGCGCCCCCTGTACACCCCTCTCCTGGAGATCCGAATGGAGGGGTATTTTACCTTTGGAATCTTTTGTGCAAGGAGGAGCCATCATCATTTTTGCTTATAAGGGAAACCGACTCATACACCAGAACCGGAAACGTCCGTTGGGACTTCACCGGCCCCTTGATGCATGGGGTGGTACCTCATCGGGCGTGAAAAAAATCATATCATGTAAACGAAAATTCAACTACCACCTGCAAAGAGAAGAAGCGAGACTTTAGTAGACCATCAGCCCTGGGCGTTATTCCCATTGCCGATCAGTCAAGAGAACGATCAGCCCACGACCAGGCTAAGGGACCACACCCCCAACTTTTTTTTAACTTTTTTTGCCTTTGATTCCATTTTAACGTTATCTGATCAGATTATGTAATTCCAATATATTTTTTAGCAATTTTTTGTTGAAAAGGAAATATAAGCACTTTTAATTCAAGTTTAATAGTAGCTGTTGTTGCCCTTAGTAAAACCGTACCACATTTAGCATAGACGTAGAGATGTGTGAGATGAGAAGAGGTTGTTTTCTTCCCTACAACCGGATTCAATTTTTACAGCATCCACAGGCCAAAGAATTTTCTTTGTGAAGCCACAGAAAAAGTATCTAGTTCTGTATTTAGATCAGATTTTGAATATTTTTTAATTTATTTCTATTTCTATTAGTTAATTTTCTTGTACAGAATGTTCTTTTAATAGCGAATGTTCTTGTAAATGAATTGAATGGATTTTCTTTAAAGAAACGTTTGTTGGGAATTTTTGTATGAAAAATTATTCAGTTGATGGAACATTTTTTAAACGAAATCCATCGAAAATTTATTCCATGAGAATGCCTTTCTGAAGAGAATAACACATCACAGCTTTCTGGAAGTTGTGATTCAATTTGCAGCACTATTTTTTATAACTTTATAATGTGTTAATACCGCCACACCTATGATAGAAGCGATTACCGGAAAAGCACACAGGTAAGTAATAATTTGACCAATAATTTTCACGCGTCCTGATAAAGATTTTATAGCATGGGTCCTTTATTTCGTTTATATGGATACCCCACTTTTTATAGTGTATGGCTATTTTTTAGTACCTGATGTGGAAAACAAAGGCATTTGTGACGTATGTTTGTATGAACTTTTAGGACTGAATCAGAAGTCGTATACATGTGTTTTGCCCTGTACTTAGTTAATACCTTAATGTATAATGTCTTAAATTCCACGCTTATCGTTATGTCGGAAACATTGTGAATGTATCGGGTAAATTGGGAGAGTTTTGGCTAATCTTCAGCTTATTTTGAATTCATTTGAGAAACCAAGTCCAACTAAGACCGTTTTCAAGTTATTCGAGAGAAAACAAACCTTCTACAATTTCGTTTTCGCGCAAACCAAGTCCAACTAAGACCGTTTTCAAGTTATTCGAGAGAAAACAAACATTCTACAATTTCGTTTTCGCGCTCTATCAGACTTAGATTGAGATGACTTAGACTTTTATATCATTAAGGCACACTTTTTGCCACGAATATTTTGCCATAACAGCAACCCCCGATTTTTTATTGAATCAACCACAATTTTGGTTTTTCTTATGGTAGTCATATTAAATTTTTGACTTGTGGAGTTGCCCCTCAAAGGAGCTTCGCAGTGTTGTACAACTTGTTGGTTAAACGGTTGATCATAAGAACTAATTTAACACCAAAAAAACAATTTATTTGTCACTTAAAACAGTATGCTATGAAAATATTTTTTTATGTCAAACATCTGATCTAAATGATACGAACTCACTCACCGGCTCATTGGCTTTAAAATCACAGATACATTGTATTATATTAGCACCTATGCGTTTCGGCTAACGAGAGTGATCGTCAGAGTCTAGAATACTTAAAAAATATATTTCAGAAACAATGTTTCTGGTAGGTAGCTTGCGAGAGTACAAGCTAAGATGTAAACTTTAAACAACATCCTAATAACTTAAAAAAGAATCAAAAGTGTTTGTTTAATAAAGAATCAGCCGACAAAAGTTTTGTCAAACAATTAAAAAAACTAAGGTTTAGATGCGTTCTGTAGACAAACAATCAAATATCTTATTATGGGTTGAAATATTATACTGTTAACACATGGAATTTCAGTAAACTCTGGTATGATTACATCCAATAAACATACCATTGCTTCATAACTTCGTTGGAATTTCTGCGGCACTACATTAACTGTGATATGGTTTTGGAATCTCATGGTTTCATACTACGCGAGTTTGGATAAGGCCCTTTTGGCATCTTAAAACAAAACAAACTTTATTTTGAAAATTACAAGTTTAATTATAAAACAAAACAAAGTAGAAATACACGATGTATAATGTTAAAACTCTTGTAATATATTCTAATATAATATTGTACCTTACCTCTATATATCAACTAGATTATGCTTATCTAACCTTATGAAATAAAAGTACTTAAACTAATAATTATAATAAATGTAATTAATCAGCGGTTTTGTATTTCCGCGGTGAACGACTGCTTCCATCCTATTGCTACACTAATGCGTGATATCAATACAGCATTATACAGGGTGCTGTAACTCCTCCCTTGCCAGATAAGATTTAGGGTACCTAAATCTTGAGATTGATGTCCTCTAGGGGAACTTTATGGGTCTTCTTAATTTCATTAATGATTTTGGACTCGGCTCCGGAACTGGTTCTTCTGCTTTTAAATTTCCATAAACAGAAACATGCTACTGTTAACAAAAGGACACAAAGAGTTAAAGTAAAAACACTTATAGAAGTATGAGTTACAGGAACACTTATTGTTCGTAGTAACTCCTTCTGATGCTGTAACTGGGATTTCACTAAATTCGGTTCATCTAAATTTATAGATTCTAGATGTAGAAGCACATTGTTAAGTTTTGATTTCATAGACAGTTCACTAAATTTTTTGATTTCAGATTGATGAGACTTACGGTTTGTCCTTTGATTTTTACCTCACAGCCTTCTTCTATTTTTACCAGATAACTACCATCTATGGCCATGATTTTACGGTCATTGCTGCATCTGTAGTTGACCATAGTTTATACTTGAGAGATGATGATCCATTTACTTTCGCTGCTTTTCTGAATCTTTACATCTATTAAAATTTGGTGATGCTCACAATTGTTATACTGGGTGGAGAATTTATTAACTGTATTTCACAAGGGGTGTTTGGACTGATGTGACTCATTGTTTTAGCTTTACACAGGAATTCAATTGGTCTGACTTCTCGGTATGGTCCATTATGGAAATTCTAATTTTCATCATTCAAGGAAAGACATTTTGAATGGGGAATTAATGTTAGGAATGTGTGGGTTAAACTATTACGAATGGGGAAGGCATATAAATGATAGTAATCGTAATATGCTGACTCGACTAAAGGTACGTCTAGGATGAATGTTAACTGAGTTGTTTTGTAATAGCTTTTAATAGTAATTATTTCTTCATAAAGGGCCATATTATCTGTATTTACCTTATATGGCAAATTTACTTTGTCTTTGAATTTTATTAAGCTCTATCAATAAGTCATCTGTTTCTAAAATAGAGGGATGCATTTTCTTCAATTTGGAAAATGTTCTTGCATTAACTAAAGTCTCCAAATTTTTTTTAATTTCCGTTATTTCGGTAATTAACTGAACAAAGAGCATTTCAGCTATGATTACTATGTCCATGTCATCCTGTCTTAAGTGTTCAGCTTCAAAATTTTTCGTTAGAAATTCAATACGGTCTTCTATCTTTTTTGATTGTTAGTCAAAATGTAAACTGTTTGGTTAAATTTTGTAATAGCGGTTTCAGTTAGTGACAATTAATTTTTTTGGAATTATTTCTAATTTATTTTGGTTACTAGTTAGCTCCAAAGTTGTTGAGTAATAACGTTTAGCATCATTAACATCTAAATTTCCTGTGATAGACTTAATTACTGTTCCGAGTCCGTTTATCAAACCTCTCTTTTTTCGAATTACGCTTTATGGTATAATCTGTTTAAATTTTTTTGTTAGTTTCACTTATTTCGTGGAATAACACGTTGTGATAATTTCGTAATTCTTCTTAATAGGATTCATTATAACGGGAGTTTTGTATAGAGATGTTCAGGTGATAGGATGTGTTTTGTAAAAAGTTAAAGTCCTGCACAAGTGGTTGTAGTTCAATTGTTCTGATCAATGTCCATTTATCGATTGCGTTTTGCTTAGTCCCTATATTTAGGGGTAGCAGTCCAGGGTTGTCGTTCAGTCTGTTAAACTCTACCTGTCCAAAAACATGGCTGGGGAAGACGATTGACCTGAAGCATTAGGTCGTTTTAGATTTCGTAGGTGTCGTTTAGCTATTTGTTTATTTTTTCTAATTAGTGCAACATTTTTATCTGTAAATTTTATCAATTCAAACGGACCTTCGAATTTTGGATTATTTTTATTTCGTTTATCTACTTTAGTATAGAAATGTGTTTCCTTATTAAATAGAGCGGTATCATCTTAGGAATTTCTGCCGGACACAACTCTTAATTTGTTTTTTTTTTAATTATCTTTAATTTTTTCGTACATTAAATTTAATTTATTTGTATGTTGTAATATGTACTCTTGCAAGATTTTTTGTTGAACGTTTATATCACACACACCTTTACTAGAAGTATGACCTAAGACAATATCAAACGGGGTAAAATTTGTGGCTGAATGATAATGGTATGATTGTATGCCATAATCGCATAACACATAATTTTTGTTATCGGGTCTTTTGGATAAATTTGACGTATTATGCGTATGTGTTCTAATAAAGTTGAATGCAAGCGTTCTATCAGACCGTTAGAATTTGGATTTCTGAGGGTGGTGAAATGAACTTTTATCTTGTGGAAACTAAATAATTGTTTCACAGTTGCTGAGCATAGCTGTAAACCATTATCACTTACTATTTTCTCGGGTGTTCCGTAGTAAGAAAAATAGCGAATTAAAGCATTACAGGTTTCGATCGTATTTTTACTACTAATAGCTACTGCTTGTCCTAATTTGAAAAACGAATCAATTAAAGTTAAATAAATTTGATTTTCAATTATAAATGTATCTATATGTAAAATTTGGAAAGGTTTACTAGGAGTTTCTGTAAGCATTAAAGGTATATTAGGTGAGTTACGGTCATATTTTGCTCTTTTACATATTTGAGAATTATTTATAAATTCATTAACTTTTTCCTTTATGTGTAAGAAAATAATATTTGTTAGATATTTCTTTAAGCGTCTCATTAATACCACGATGATTAGTTTTGGAGGTGTGATAATTTTGTATTACTTCTTGAATATCATCTGTGTCTGCCAAAGGAATTCTACGTTTCAGGCAGTTTATTATTTCAGGGCCATTATTATACAGTTCAGTGTAAATATTACCAAAGTCCTTATATAATTGATCAGTTTCAAAATTAAAATAATAATCTCATAAAAAATTAACAATATAATCTCTATTATTTTGTAGAGGAATTTGCATTAAGTATTTAGTTTGGTTATACATTTTTACCTGTTTTACTGGTCTAGGGTTATAATTTACTGGGGAAATATAATATTGATTCGGTTGTTTTTCTATGGAATTTTCAGAGATTTGTATGCCCCTTTTCGGTTCAACATTTAATTGAGAATGATTACTCTCGTCAGAGTTTTCAGTTGGTTTTTGTGCGACGAAATTACGTTTTAGTTCACTTAAGGGGATGTCTTCTGTATTTGGTCTATTTGGAATTTCGATTGGGATAAAGGACATTTCAGGTGGAGTCATCGGTGGTATATATTCGTTTGTCGACTGTGGTAATATTATACTTAAAGGAGGTGTATTCAGTTCACGGTCAATGTCCTGTAAGCGTCTCTCATTACTGTCCACATTATTAAACGTTAAAGCGTCTGTCGTCAAAATAAAAGGTTGTGTAAAGTCGGGATATTGTAAAATAGGGTCATTCATCAGAATGGTTTTGTAAGTTTCAAAAGACTCAAGGAAATCTTTGTCATGACTTATATTGGCATGTTTCTTAAGGCATTTAGTTAGTGGTTTAGTCAATTTTCCGAAATCGCGTATAAATTTTCGATAATACCCTACAAGACCTAAAAATCCTTTAATTTCTTTACGGGGTTTTGAGAAGTGAATACTGTTTTATGGCTTTAATCTTATCTGGATTGGGTTTCACCCCCCGATCTGTTATTGTGTGCCCTAAATACATTACTTCCTTCCTTAAAAATTCGCTTTTATCAAGCTGAATTTTTAGATTGGCATGTCTTAATCGCTCGAATACGTCTTTTAGCCTTTTGATATCTTCCTGAAGGGAAGTTGAAAATACTATATCATCTAAATAGGAAAAACATTTTTCATTTTGTATACCCCTAAGAATATTTTGCATAAGGCGCTCAAAACAGGGTGACCCATTGATCACCCCAAAAGGGAGTCTCAAGTATTCAAAATGTCCGTCCTGAGTGCTGAAGGCAGTTTTTTCAATATCTTCTAGTGCCATTTAAATTTGATGGTAACCAGAAGCTAAGATGTCGGAAATGTTAGGAAGAGGATAGTTTTTGCGTTTAATTTACGATAATCTATTACCATACGACATTTCTGTTTACCACTACTATCCCCCCCCCCTTTTTTTGGAAACACTAATACAGGGCTGGGCCATAGGGAACATGATGGTCGAATTATACCTTAGCAAGTCGTCTACTTGTCTACTTCTGGTTGTTGAACATGGGGTAAGCGATACGGTCTTACTTAAACTGGATCTGGGTCAGGTCAATATGATGTTTTATTTGATGTGAGAATGTAAAAGGGACTCCTTCACAATAAAAAATATCTTTATATTCCCTACATAAAGCTTCAATTTCTGTTTTCTCTTCAATATTTGAATGATCCAGTCTAAGCTTTTCTAAATTTTGATTTTTAAGATATTCTAATTCCACCCCTAAGAAATCTACGTCCATGTGTTCGTCAAAGTGTTCAGTGAAATTCAATTATGTTTCCGTAATTGGGTCTAGTTCCAATGGAGAGTTTAATATCACTTGTACATGTTTATCTGTACTATTCAGGACACTCACATATGCAAAACCATGATGTACGTTAACTAGTGACTCTGGTATTTCTACTCCAGGTCGCAGTGTCAATTTAGATAAAACACCAGTATTTGTTGAAGATGAAACTGGAATTTTTAATAATTTTCTCAGTTCTTGATTCTGTTTCAATTTTAAAATTTTGATAAGTTCTTTTATTAGTATTATGTTGTTCAGACGGCAAATAAAGTGAAATTACTGCTCTATCTGTAATTAATTGTTTATTTTTTAAGTCTATTCTGGCTCCTAATCTTTGTAATAAATCAGAACCAATCAGACCATGATATTGGTTACTAATATTAAAAATGTAAAATTTATATTTTGTTTTGCCTGTGTTGAAAATTAATGGTAAAGGAATTTTTGCAATCTCGTTATCTGTACTTGTCTGATTTTTTTGAGATTTGATTTGAAAATATTCATTTTCTATAAAAAATTTGTAATAAGTATGAGCTAAAGATGGACACAATAAAGATTTCGTACTACTACTATACAACATGATTTTTATACCAGACACTAAAAATTTTGCTGTAAGAGAAGTTTTATTCTGGGCCAATTTGTGGCGTCTTCTCTACTCGCTATTAAAGATTTTGCTCTTCCCTCTAATTTATTGACTATTATTCTCAGAATCCAGTTGTTTCTGTCATTATTTAAATTTTGTGTATCGACAAAAGATGATAAAACGTTTTCACAAGCTCCAATAAATAATGCCAAAGTGGCTTGATCCCCGTCATAACTGGGAATTGCATTAATATGATAGGATTCAATTTTTGTTTGTGCAGCAACGTTTTGTGCAGTCATATTAATATTTTTATTTTCTAACTTAAAATTAGTTTATAAATTTAATACTAATTTGGCTGGTTTAATAATATTTTGTCTAGAAATGCTATTCAAAGTTTTATCTGAGTCAGACATACACAATTATAAAGAATTACGGAATAAATTTATAAAGGATAATGAAAATTACTCACAATAATTTTTCCATTCGCTTAAATTATGAAGTCGGCAATGTTGTCCTTCGCTGACGATTTTTGGTCACTTTTTCTATCTGTACTTTGCCCTTCGAGGTTGGCGATGATGTCCTTCTCCTTTGATAGCTGTGTTGTCTTCCGCTAGTGGTGGCTTCTGCTGTTGGTGGCTTTATGAGGCTGGCGATGATGTCCTTCCTCATTGACGATGTGTCACTTTTTATTTTTAGGTTGGAGGTTTTTAAACGATAAAAATCGACGTGTGCCTTTGCGATTTTGTCAAAAATACACTTTAAACATATCCTGCCAACTGCGCCAGTTTGGATAAGGCCCTTTTGGCACCTTAAAACAAAACAAACTTTATTTTGAAAATTACAAGTTTAATTATAATTCAAAACAAAGGAGAAATACACGATGTTTAATGTTGAAACTCTCGTAATATATTCTAATATAATATTGTACCTTACCTCTATATATCAACTAGATTATGCTTATCTAACATTTTGAAATAAAACTACTTAAACTAATAATTATATTAAATGTAGTTAATCAATGGTTTTCGTATTTCCGCGGTGAACGACTGCTTCCATCCTATAGCTACACTAATGCGTGATATCAATACAGCATTATACAAGGTGCTGTAACTCGCGTCGGCTAGTGGTGGATTTTTATTTTTATAAATAAAGAGTGAAAGTTCTCGATTTGGTATTCGCTTCTGCTTCTTATTTTGAGTAACCATTTTCTGCTAAAAAGATTATTCTGTCCCAATGCAGATTCTAAGTGCATTTAATTGTACCCGTTCACAACCAAAATCAAATTTAACAGTAAACTATCTGCTTAAGCATGAAAACATGAATTCGTCGTTAAAAAACAGAAATATATATATATATATATATATATATATATATATATATATATATATATATATATATATATATATATATATATATATATATACTTTATTTATGTGCTGTACTTTGTGTGATTTTTATTTGTTTACGTGGACTGCAGTTTCGAACCGTCTTGGTGAGCACGAACTAGGACTCCTAGAACCCAAACCAACTGGCGACAGAAATAAACAGAATTATTGACAAAACTAAATAAAAAAACCATACACATGAAAAAATGATCAAACAAATAAGAAATAAAGTCACATATAACATAACAATAGCACTAATAGCAATACAAACACAAGACTATATGGGAAAACAAACACATTCATCTTAACAAACAAATGCAAGAAACTGAATGAAAACCCACTGAAAAAATTCAAAAATCAAATATTAAACATAATAAAAAACACAAGACAATATTCAACCAAAAAACAACACATTATTATAACAACAACCCTAAAGCACCACCAAGGACAGGAATATTAACAATACACAACCAAAGATCACTCATCAACTTCAAGATGCACCTTCATACAAAATAGCAAAAGAAATAGACCAAGTACTAAAACAAGAAGTAAAACTAGACAACAAATTTAGCATAAAAAACTACATAGAACTAGTGCATAAATTAGAAAACATAAACAAAAACACAAGACTGCCCTCATTGGACATAACAAATATGCACACCAATATACCAATTAACAAAACCGCAAATATAATCGAAAATAAAATGCAAAATAACAATAAAAAACAAAAAATCAACGAAATATTAAACATCATATTTAAACATTACTTTGAATTTAATGGAGAATACTACATCCAAAAATACGGACTACCAATGGGATCTCCACTATCAAGCATCATAACAGAAATATACATACAAAAGTTAGAAGATAAAATCAACACCATCATAAAAGAAACAGACCCAAACATCAAATGGATAAGATACGTCGATGATATATAGATAATATCCTCGAAAAAATAAACCAAATCAACAACATAAAATTTACAATAGAAAAATAATCAAACAACACCATAAACTTCCTAGACTTATCACTAATCAGAAAAGAAAACCAGATTGAATACAAAATATACAGAAAACCTACACAAACAGGCATCACTATACCTAAACACTCAATACTCCCACACATACACAAAATGGCCGCATACAGATGCTTAATAAATAGAATGCTAAATGTGTCACTCCATAATGATGAACGACAGAAGGAATACATCAATAATACAAATAGCACAAAGAAATGGATACAACAAGAAAACAATAAAAAAGCTAGTAAAAGAAATAAAAAACAAATCAACAAAATCTAAAACAAAACACCAGAAACAAACACAAAATACACAACATTCACTTATTACCACCACATCAAAAAAAGAACACAAACACTCAAATAATATGACTTAAAAATGAGCTACAAAACCAATAACAAAATAATAAACAAACGAAATAAAAAACCAGAACACAACCCACATGAATTAAACGGAATATATCAAATAGAATGTAACACATGCAATAAAAAAATATAGGAATGACAAAAAAATCAATAGAAACAAGATTCAAGGAACATATAACATCATTAGAAAAAATCCACATACCTAGCTACAAATCAAATGTAGCTACAAACATTCACAACATAAAACAGCAAAAAACCAGATATCAACCAATTACAACTAATAAAACATATTAAAGACCACAAAAAATATAAATCTGGGAACAATACTACATCAAACAAACAAAACTTAATAAAAGCCATACAAATAGACAAATTATCAAACCACAATAATCAAAACAGGAAACCGATACACTCGACACAGTCCGAAAACACAACCAATCAGAGAACAGTAAACCGACCAATAGACGATCAACGCGCAGACGTCACGTATAATTTCAGACATAGGCCACACAGGAACGATCATAGTCAGTAGCGTGCTGATGATGAACCAGGACGGTTCGAAACTGCAGTCCACTGTAAACAAGTAAAAAGTCACAAAAAGTACAGCAAACAAATAACGTGTATATTTAAAAGTGATGACAGTATAGTGCAACATTCCATATATATATATATATATATATATATATATATATATATATATATATATATATATATATATATATATATATATATATATATATATATGAGTTGCGCATAAGTAACGCAGCAAGGCCATAACTTTTAAACCAAGAAAGGCATTTGACTCAAAATATGTGTGGCTACAACAGGTTATTTGCGACTACTTGGTGACATTATCGATATTTTTTGGAGAACTCTTGTTTGGATGGTGAGAGTTTTCGGGATAGTGAGGTGAAACTGCTCTCTGGCGTCAATGATTGGCCATAGTCGCGGAAATAGACCGACGTTAAAGTACAAAAAATAATTATTTTTAAGTTCTCTTTGGCAAGAACGAAAACATTCGGCTTTTCATGAAATTTATTTGAGGAGGTAACATCTTACTTTATTCAAGAAGATGCTCAATTGAGCCGTTTGAACTTCTTGACAATAGCAAAGCCTCTTGTCGAACTGTTGAATCCAGTTTTGCAATGATCCGTTCGGCAAAACATATGGGAAACATGATTTGGGAACGAATTTTTTTGTGTCTGTCGGACTGTATGTCTGTCTGTAGCCACGATAACTTTAGAACGGATTGAGATATCGCCTTCCAATTTGGTATACAGTTAGAACCCGACAAATGAACGGTTAGGATTGTTTTTGGGTAAAATCGCTCGAGGGGGTAGGGCATGAATGGGCGGTGAGTGGGTGAAAATTGACATTTTTTCGTTAAAACTCGAGTAATATAACGTTTTAGGGTTTGTTTATTAGAAAACTTTCAATTTCATCAAACATCTGGTATTCTTTGCTGAAATTAAATTAGGGGTTGAATGCGTGAGGGGTGGAATATCGGTCACAGAAATTTTAATTTAAAGTCTCAAAACATATAGAAAACTTGATTCTGGAACGATTTTTTTTTTGTCTGTCGGTCAGTCGGTCCGCATGTACGTCTGTCTGTTAGTAGGCGTAATAACTTTCGAACAAATTAAGATATCATCTTCAAATTTGGTATCCAGTTAGCACCCGATAAAGGAATGCTTCGAATTGTTTTTTTGGGCAAGATCGCTTTAGGGGGTAGGGGATAACTGAGTGGTCATTTGGTGAAAATGACATTTTTTCGTTAAAACTCGAGTAATATGGCGTTTTAGAAGTTTATGGGTACAGGAATACGAATATTTTCTTTGTGGCCAAGTCATGGAACCCAAATTCATATCATGAGAATGTCTTTCTGAGGAGAGTGGATCATCACAGCTATGTGGAAGTTATGATTCAATTTACAGCACCTTTTTTATAAGTTTCAGATTTAGAATGTAGCCCTAATTTTTACTTGAGTTGTATGATGTATGTGACATGTTTGAAAATAATTGGAAGGTTTGAAATGTAATCCTATATATATATATATATATATATATATATATATATATATATATATATATATATATATATATATATATATATTAGACTTATATTTCT
Source organism: Tillus elongatus (assembly GCA_964006375.1). Classification (NCBI taxonomy): domain Eukaryota; kingdom Metazoa; phylum Arthropoda; class Insecta; order Coleoptera; family Cleridae; genus Tillus; species Tillus elongatus. The sequence goes on from OZ023268.1 coordinate 68,873,034, forward strand.
GGCACAAGCCAACACTTAATAAGAATTACTTAAATTGAAAAACAACCATAAAACTCACTTACACTTCTAGTTGCCTTTCTCGACCTCCATCTCTTCCGCATGTCCATCCGCGTTTTGATTCTGCTGGTCGTTCTTTGCTGATATCAGCCTTGTTTAACAACGGGTCACCCGTTGGGCACTGTATTTGTAAATAAATAAATAAATCAGCCCTCATTCATCCCCTATCCCCTCGAGCCATTTTACTCAAAAACAATCCGAACCGTTCGTTTGCCGGGTTCTAACTGTATACCAAATTTGAAGGAATCCGTTCTAAAGTTATCGTGGCTACAGACCGACAGGCACAAAAAAAAATCGTTCCCAAATCATGTTTTCTATATGTTTTGACATTCTCAAATCATGTTTTCTATATGTTTTGAGACTTTTTACGAAGTTTAAGCGAATTTTTTTTTAAATTTTTGTGCCCATGCCATACTTACACACGTATTGACGAAGTGGAAGCAAAAATTGCGCAGCAAATTGTATCATAACTTCCACATAGCTGCGATAATTTATTCTCTGTAGAAAGACATTCTCATGGAATTAATTGAGGGCCCATGACTTGACCACAAAGAACATATTTGTATTCCTGTACCCATAAACTTTTGAAACGTTATATTACTTGAGTTTTATTAAAAAAAGGTCAACTTTCACAAATCACCCCTTATTTGCCCCCTACCCCCGGAAGCTATTTTACCCAAAAACAATTCGAAGCGTTGCTTTGTTGAGTACCTGGATACCAAATTTCAAGATGATATACCAATTCGTTCGAAAGTTATTTCGCCTATTAACAGCCAGACGTACATGCCGATAGATCGACCGACCGACAGACAAAAAAATGTCCGTTCCAGAATCAAGTTTTCTATATGTTTTGAGACTTTTTGCGCCGTTTTTGGAAAAAAAATGGAAATTTTTGTCAACTATATTCTACTCCCACACATTCAACCCAGCACAGAATACTAGATTTTTTATGAAATTAATAGTTTTCCAATAAATAAACCCTAAAACGTTATATTACTCGAGCTTTAACGAAAAAAATATCAATTTTCACCAAATTACCCCTATTCATCGCCTACCCCCTACAGCGATTTTACCCAAAAACAATCCGAACCGTTGTGGATGTAATTATGCATAAATACAAATACGTAATAACTTCAACAATGTATCAGTTGTGTGAAATGAGGTAACATAATTACTTCCACATCTTCAATACGTGTGGAAGTATGTGATCGGCGACAAAAATTTCAAAAACTTTTCGCTTAAATGTCGTATAAAGTGTCTAATATATAGAAAAGATGATTTGGGAAATAATTTTTTTGTGTTCGTCGGTCTGCATGTCTGTCTGTTTCTAGCCACGATAACTTTAGAACGAATCGAGATATCGTCTTAAAATTTATATATTGTTTAGAATATAAAATTGTAACTCTGTCATCGCTAGTAACACAATCATTGTAATAAAATCAAAGAATAATCTAAATGACCCGTGCTGGGAAGGACCAGTTTTATCTTACTAAACGAATTTTTTGTTACATATGACTGATACAGCCAAATATCACACGGTACGTGGAATCTACAACTCCAGGGGTTTCCAAAAGCATATGCAATCATTAAAGTAACCCTGCCAGTACCAGAGTCGTTATATTGAAGTAAAATGTCTGATTAAGTAGAGAATATTTCATAAGAATGTCTTTCTCAGGAGAGTAGATTATTACAGCTATGTGGAAGTTATGATACAATTTTCAGCACCATTTTTATAAGTTTCAGCTTTAAAATGTAGTCCTAATTTTTCCTTAGGATTTATGATGTATGTAGCATGTTTGAAAATAATTGGAAGGTTTAAATGTAATCCTATATATATATATATATATATATATATATATATATATATATATATATATATATATATATATATATATATATATATATATATATATATATATATATATATATATATATATATATATATATATATATATATATATATATATATATATATATATATATATATATTTACTTGATTTTTATTATTATGTAACAAAGCATAGCGTCTGCAGAATTTACCTAATAAAGGCTAGCCTGTAATAACGTCATATACCTACTATAAACGCTTTCTCTAAAGTCAGTCAGTCAATCTTAACGTGCAGGACGTCAATTCCTGCTTATGTCAACTACCACTACCGCATGCTCATGTTTTGCTTGAAAATCCTGCGTTGGAGGGGTTCCGGTTCACTAACCGACAAGAAAACTTACAACACGCAAGCGTCACCTGAGGGTCGATATCATCGCTGACACAGCACAGGACACTACCAATGTTGACACAATAAGATTAGCCTCAAAACTGGCAATATCGTTACATTTTACTGGGACACTTTTACACTGGAATACAAATTCGCAAAAAAATCCCTAATGAGGTGATCGCGTATTTTGTATTTTAAAATAAATTTATATTAAATGAGAGTTTACTGGGCTCCCTATAACCCCCCGCGCTCTCTCTGCTTGTGTACGTGCGTGTTTGTGTGTATGTTTAGGTTCGTGCGGTTAAGCACTGACGAAACGTTGTCCATTGCAAAATGATCGCAAATAGCGCAAGCGAAAGTCAACTTTTTTTCTAATGGATGACATATTGTGATTATACATATTTCGATAGACTAGTTTTTGGCAAATACATTGATGTACTACACATTGTACATTATTTGCAAATCAGTAGGAATTTTTTTAAAAATTGTTCGGTTCGAAATATACAAATATATGTTGCTGCGACAACGGTTAACCTTCATTGTGGCGTCGTCCTACTGTTTACAGCAGTTGTGTACTGATAGGGTGTGCAGTCATAGGTAATTAGCAAAATGAGACTATTGTTTACTATTGAGAAAAAATTGGACATGCTTTGTATTAAACATTAAATGCAATCGAAATTCAGCCATTGCCTGTAAATAGTATTTAGCGAAATCTGCATATAAACGAAAATCTACTGAACCATGCCCCAAAAGAGGCAGTGATGCTGTAAATTATGAAGAAGGTTTAAATAAATTTGTTTAACTAAACATGTTCCCGCACCCATTTTACATCTGAATAAAATGGGATGGTTGTGGCAGATACTTGATGTACAGATTGTCTGGATTTTGTTGGCTTTTGTGGGCTATCTCGGTTACGAGTAGAGATACAGGGTGTCAGCCCGGAACTTACATAAAGAATATAGAATATCTTAGTTTTTTAAATAGAACCAGCAATTTTTTTTTCGTTTGACTGTCCGACTGAAAAGAGGATAAGTTTGTGTTTACGTCCTTATACCTAAATGAGACAGTTTTTATGTTATTGACGTTTTTTTTTTGGAAAATCGCTGTTTTATGAGATGTCTGCAATTAATGTTGGCCATCAGAAGAAATTGTAGAAAAAAATATCAAGTTGTCAAAGTAACTAGGTAGTTTAGCCTAAAACACAATCTGCAATTGTTACATTATATTAATTGAATAGTTTTCTGAATTGATATGCATATGAACGATAAAACGAAGAAAATATAATGGGAAAAAAACTATAGTAAGTGTTCAACATTTTAAGTTTATTTTCGGAAAATGTTTGTACATGTTCAAACAACAAGTTATTTTGATAAAATATGGTACATTTTTTCTACTATATAGGTTATACCGGTGACCAAATAGATGCCTGCTTGCATTAAAGATACATATTACCTATTAAAAACATTTTAATGAAAATTCACTTCCATGACGCACTTGCTGCGTCTAGACTTTTTTTGATGCCACAAATGAAATTGAAGTTTAAGATATAATAATGGGACTAACAAATACGTAATAATAAGTAACGATGCAATTCCAGTTAACTTACTGAAAAAGACACAGACATAATACCTAAACCGTGATCCCATGTAATTAATATGGCCTTCTGAGATGGCATATGTCCTAAAAAGTGGCAGTTATCCTAGCCTTTTACAGAAAGGGAGATCCTGGGAATATTTCAAATTATAGACAGATATCTATATTCTACCTTTTGATAAAATCGAAATATGCCAATGAAATACCTTTCGAAACATAATTGATTCTCATTTTCTTTACAATCTATAAAAAGTCTGGACGCAGCAAATGCGTTATGGTAGTGAATTTTCATAGAAATTATCTGGCACCAAATATTTTCTATAACTTTTTTTCCTGTAAGATAAATCTAAATATTAGTACATATGTAGTTTACTTTTTATATCATAAATCTAAGTACCAAATTTGGTTACCATAGCTCTTTTTATTTTTGGAGATAAAATTGTTTTCCGAAAGAAAACCCACAATTTTCCCGGCTAGAGTTATTGGTGTGATATATAGGTATCACACATTGATCCGAATTAGCGGAGCTTTACTATATATATATATATATATATATATATATATATATATATATATATATATATATATATATATATATATATATATATATATATATATATATATATATATATATATATATATGAGAGTGAGTCTTGGAACAGTCTAGACGTGTATTTTTGTGCTCCTGTTTGTTTTTAATCTTACGCCGGATTTCAGCTACGGTTTTGAATGGACTTTTGTATACTTTGTTGTGCTAAAGAAAACTATTATTATAGCTGCAAGAGAAGAACCTTAATTGTGTATTAGAGTCAAAAAAGTGAAAGTTTTGTTAAGTATAGCGCAGAACCTAGAACAATTTAAATCGTGATTTATTTATCACTCTGATTAAGTATTTGATAAGAGGAAGTGAATTCTTTAAATAAATGTCTACACAGGGAAATATAACGCTCCAAACAATTTATGACACTGTGACGGAAAATAAGCTGGAATTAAAACAAGCGATTGAAAGCCTGGAAAGGAAAATCTGTGCGGCTTTCGAGGAAAAGGTATCTAAACTGGAAAGGCAGAACGATTTGCTTAAGGAGAGAGTTGAAATCCTAGAAAAACAATTAAAAAAGAAGAATATCGTTATATTTGGAATTAAGGAAACTGAATATTCTCAAAACATTTCACCGGAGTTTGTGATTAAAAAAATTAAAGACCTATTAGATGTAGAATTGTCGGCACATGCTATAAGCAATGTTTACCTCTTGGGAAAGGGTCCAGTGAGGCCGATTTTGGTGGAGTTCACCGTTTACTTGGAGAAGGCAGGGTTAATGAGTAAGGCCAAGGCATTAAAGGGTAGTGGAATCTATATATCAAACGATTTGACAAGAGAAGAACAAGCCAAGAGAAAGATTCTTGTAAAGCATTTGAAAACAGCTAGGGAACGAAAACAAAACGCATACATAAGGAATAATAAACTGTACGTCAACGGCGAGGTATATAGCCCTGAAGATTTGGATTACGATATTGTGGAAGACTCAAAATTTGTGGGTTCTGTACAGCTAATAGAACGCCCGAATAGCTGTCCTGCCACACCTACAACGGCCCTGATAGAAGCAGATGTGTTCAATAGGCCAGAAGAAAGTCTGCCAGTAATTGGTGCTGGTGTGGATCCCACCGAGGCCAGGAGGAAACCAGCGCTAAGGAGCAACTTAAGCAGTTCCAGAAAGCCACCAGGAAAGGTGGATACCCCCATTGGAAGAAATCCGAATGTCCAGAAGAAGCGAGTTAATTGATGGTTGTTTTTTTTGTATGGGTGTATATGTGTTTGTTTACATTTTTATCTGCATAGATAAGTGAGTAAGGCAATTCGATTTATTGTTTATTGTGTGAACGCGTGTCCTCACTGATATTATGTAAACTTTTAATTTATTTGCTTGGAACACTCTTGTTTTGGAGTTGTTGTCGCTAAATTGTGTGACACTGTGTTGATTTTCTATAAATTAAGATTTTTAAACATTTTATATGCGAGTTTGCTTTGTTCTGTTTCATTTATATTAATCTCCGTATTGCTCCAGTCGATTTTTTTGTGCTATAATCATACATATTTTATATATGTGTGGGTACATGTATGTGTGTATATGTATATGTGTGTATTTTTTAGTCTCTTGTATTTGCACTTTTGCGAGGGGGAAATATAGATATAATCTCGTTACTTTGGGTCGCATCTTGAACTTTGCATGCATTTAAATTGATTGGGGTTAGTTTTGTTCTGTTGTTTTGTTTCTTTCTCGAAAAATAGTAGGTTACTGTGGGATTTCTCAGTGTTTGTTTGTTGTGGTGTGTAGAGTTTCTACATTACTTGACATATTGTATTTGTTGCGATTTGTTGCCAGTTTTTACTGTAAAATGGATGCCTATATCCGGGACTATCAGGTTGAGAAAGTTGATACTATTGTGACGGATAGCATAGTTGACACGAGAGCGCAGCTGAGTCATAGTCATAATGAAGGTTTTAAGATTTTTCACAATAATATTAGAGGGTTATAGAAAAATTTCGATGAGTTGCAAGTATTGCTCCGTGGTTTGGACTGTGCGTTTGATTGCATTTTCCTCACTGAAACTAGAAGGCTATATAACCTTGATATTTTCGGGATAAATGGCTATGATCTGCTGTATAACGAAGGGAACATAAATATATGTGATGGGCTAATTATCTATATAAGACAGGGACTACACTATAGATACAGGGTGGTAAAATTAGGCAGTGTTAAAGCAGTAGAACTTATGGTAAATCATAAACATAAAGTAATAGATATATTGGCCCTGTATAGACCACCGTCAACGTGTCCTTCTGCATTTAATATGGAGCTTTACGAGTATTTATGTGGAAAATCATGGAGAGGTGAGGTCAATATCATGTTGGGTGATATTAATGTAAATATTCTTAGCAATGACGATTGTTGCCAAGAATACATCAACGTGCTGCAGGAATTTGGATTTTCTTCCTTGATAAATAAACCAACTCGTGTACAGGGAGTGAGCCAGACGTGTTTGGACCATATATTCATAAAAACAAAGGAACCCTTGAAATGTTTTCGACCCATAGTATTTCGGACAACATCGACCGATCATTATTCTGTTCTTCTTGGATGGGACTTTCAGACTGCTAGGGAACATGATAGCCAGGTAAGGTCGTTTAAGTCGTTTATTGACTATAAGAAGTTAAAAGATGAACTGAAGCGTGAGAGTTGGCTTGACGTTTACTGTAGTCAGGATCCAAATTGTGCTACAGAGTCTTTTGTTAACAAATTGAGGCAGAGAATTGAGGGTTGCACCCGAAAAATAAAAATTAAGAAAGTGAACATAAAAAGAAATCATTGGATAACTGAAGGTTTAATACAGTCCGTAGAGACAAAAAACAAGATGTATAAAGCCCTTCAGAAAATACCTTTCGACTTCGCGCTGCAAACAGAGTTTAGAACGTATAGAAATGTTCTCGGTGATCTGATAAAGAAAGCCAAATGTGATTTCTATAAGCACGAAATCAACAAAAACAAAAATTGTTCTAAACAGATGTGGAAGTGTGTAAATAGTATCGCATCGAAGAACAAAGTCACCGAGATAAGGGAAATTAAGGTGAATGGAAGAATCATCAAAGAAAGAGATATTATCTCTGAAACATTTAACAGTTATTTTGCCGAAGTGGGTGTAAAGCTGTTCCAACGAATTAATAGATCAGGAAAAAAAGCAACACACAAATCTATCAAAAACAGTATATATTTGAATAAACCAGAGAAGGAGGAGCTTGAAGAAATAATAGGTGGACTAAAAACTAACAAATCTCCCGGAAATGACCGTATTGGTGCATATACCATCAAAACTTGTTCTAAATATCTGGTAGAGCCAATGACATATATAGCTGGTTTGGTTCTGGAGAGTGGTGTTTTCCCCAAAATTCTGAAAACAGCGGTAATTAAACCAGTTTTCAAATCTGGAGATAGGTTGGATATTTCCAACTACAGACCAATTTCGCTGATCTCAAATATATCTAAGATCATTGAAAAAATTATAAAGAAAAGGTTGTATAGTTTTGTCCATAAGTACAAATTAATATCAGAATGTCAGTTTGGTTTTCAAGAGGATCGCTCTACGCAAGATGCAATTGCAGATTTAGCAGGTAAAATTTACAAAGCCATGGATGAAGCAGAACCATCGATATGCATCTACATTGATTTAGCCAAGGCGTTCGATACGGTCAGTCATCCAGATCTGTTAGAGACCTTGGAAAGCGTTGGAATAAGAGGCACTGCTCTTATATTGTTTGACAGTTACCTATCTGATAGAGAGCAGTGTGTGCTCATAGATGGTACGATGAGTGGGATGAGAACTGTACGTTTCGGGGTGCCGCAGGGGACAGTTTTGGGACCGTTATTGTTTGTTATATACATAAATTCTTTATTCGAACTACCAATATCAGGTGAACTTACCAGTTTCGCTGATGATACCGTCGTGTTTTACAGGGGTGGTAGTTGGACAACTTTGAGAAACACAATACAACGTGAACTTCCCATTTTGCTGGATTATTTCAGTGAAAAGCCTTTGACAATCAACATGGATAAAACAAAATTTTCACCGTATGCTAGTTACAGATCTCACCTGCCGGACTTTACAGACATATCGTTTAAATATAATGGCTGTGGCATGACGCTGTCCTCCAGTTCAACGATTAAATACCTTGGGGTGATCATGGACAGCCACATGAAATGGGATGCCCATGTTAACGAATTGGTCGGTAAGTTGAGGTGTTTAACTTACAAATTTAAATACTTGAAATTCCTTGACTTGGATCATCTGAGGAGCTTATACTATGCATTGGTGCACACTCATATTAACTATGGGATTATTGCCTGGGGTGGTGTGGCGGACTGTTTCTATAAGAGGCTGGAAGTGATGCAGAAGTGGATACTGAAAATTGTCTACAACAGGTGCTTTGTTTACCCTAGTGATGCGCTTTTTAGGGAGTCAGGAATTATAGATCCTAGACAGACTTACATCCTAGCGCTTCTGATCCATACTAGAAAAAATGTTAATGCTTCCATTCGCATAGACCATGTCTATGGAACGAGGCATAAAGTAAGTTGCCTCAATGTCCCCACTATGCAGAAGACTATTGGACAGCGGTCTTATACTTACCTTGCTCCAAAAATATACAATGTTCTGCCAGAACCTTTAAAAAAGTTGAACTCTCTTCCTCTTTTCAAACGTAAAATTAAGTTGTGGATTGTTCAAATGTCCAGACAAGAGGCCCACCGATTGATAGATACTGGACTTTATTTCAACTCTTTATCACAGATTTCCTAGCTGCGGTACATAGGTATGTCAGTTTGTGTAAGTGTGCGTCTGATATGTGTTCTCTGTTACTTATTGTATTCATTACTGCTTTTATTTCCCGAACGTGTGTCAGGGGGTACGTGTGTTGTTCAAATGTGTTAGTGTGTGGCTATAATTGTGCTGGTCTGAGTTACACTTGAGATTTGAGAACGTGTAAGTGTGCGATACTTTAGGTTGCGTATAATTATTTTATATATAGGTTTTTTGTGGCACGTTGTGTGCAAATTTTTGTTTATAAAAGTATAAGGAGATATAATAGCCCGCATGCAGGTTCGCCTTTGCGGGTCTTTCTCTCTCTCTTATGTTTAATTTGCCTTCGGATGTTTGCAACTAGTACTTTACATAATCATGTTAAGATCTGTAATTGTTAAAATTGTGATTATTACTAAAACTGTACTTTACGTGGGTAAATAAACATTATTATTATATTATTATTGTATATAGTAAAGCTCCGCCAATCAATTGTAACTGGCTCAATGCGGATTGGATTAGTAAAAAATCGGGATTAGTGGAGCAAAGGGGTAATAAATGTTAAAACATGTATTATAACTAATTAAGTACATATTTTAAGGAAAACTAAACAACACTAAACCTATTAAGATAATTTTTACTAATATATTATTATAAATCGAATGTAAATTCAACATTTATGGAAAAATTTTCACAGTTTTGTTTGGCGAATACACCCTTGTTTAGCCTCCATTGCGGACTGCCGTAGCATTCTGAGAATGGTCAAACTGTTTAATTCGACTTTAATTTCCTCCGCCCATTGTATGCAGGTACTTAAACTCCTAATAGCCCCTTTATGTTTAATTTCCAGCTCATCTCTGGCAACTTTTTCATTGGAGGAACTATCGGCACTATCAAGTGGTAAATGGTCTTCATCTCCAACGATCCATTCACTAATTTCAGATTTTGTAGATTGGTGCATGATTATCAGCGCTAATTGCTGCAACATACTTCCGATTTCAGCAAATTCTTGTCCATGGGGTAGAATTAATGCAGCGTTTTATGTTGAATAATAGTCAACTGGGAGGCTAGCACAATTGTCAAAGGCTCTGGGATTTCTTGCTTTTCCAATGACCATCATTTTGACTTTATGTGTACCATCGCCGTTTGTGCAGGCAAGAAAATTTCCTCTCTCTTTCGAAGTTTTTTGCCATGGAGCAATTATTTCCCTTGCATGCATCAAAGTCCGATCAGGTAGCAGTTTCCATAATAATGCAGATGCTGGCGAAAAATTTGTTGTCCTTATAATATTTTGAGTAAAGTGGAATAGCTTTTTCCCTTAAATTATTACGTGTGACTGACGCATGGCTTTCTCGCTGTAACTGAAATAATTTCTACAATTTATTCCCCATTTCTTGATATTCTGGTTTTCATAGAATTTTTACACACATTAGTGTTGAGACACAACTTGCAATGTAGCTGTAAATACAAAAGCGCACTATTAATAAATTGTCGTTTAAAAGAAAAGGAGTAGTAGTACGTACCCCATTATTTTTTCCTTATTCTTTTTAATATCCAAAATTGTGGATGTACCGACACCCTATTTACCTGCCACTATTCAATTTTTGCAATATATCCTGTTTTTCGGCAGAGTTTTGTGTGGCCTTTTCGGTGTCATGTTGATTCAAACTGACTCGGGGATACCTATCCCTTTTTATGTTCCACGGTTAGTCGGCGATTCCCCGTGCTGTTCAGTTACGGCAGCGAGAAATATGTAAGGAATAAAGTCTGGACGCTGCAAGGCCGTTATAGTAGTGAATTTTCATAAAAATGTTTTTAATAACAAATATGTCTTTTTTTTTAATGAAGACAGGCATCAAATTTGGTTACCGGTATAACCTAGGTATATACCTAGTAAAAACAATGTACCACATTTCATCAAAATAACTTTATTGTTTAAAAAAGTACAAAAAATTTCCGAAAATAAACTTAAGGTGTTCCACAAAAAACAGGACTGATTTTTCTGGCCAACGAACCTGTTCAAGCTATTTACCCACCCAGCAAGATATAATTATTCACAAAACGCTTTCCGACGGAACTCCCAAAAAAAAAATTACATGAAAATTTGCATAACATACTTGCTGCACTCAGGCCCTTTTCAACACTTATCTACTGTTGCTGTATCTATACTTTTTGAAAATGATTAAATATCGCAGCTTACTGTGTGAGACTGACAAACAGGACAACCTCAAAATCATTTTTGGAAAAATATCTAAAAAAAAGAAATGAGATAATTTAAACATAAACTGAAAATCTTGGTTCTTCCCCTTATGCATGCCTACAACCATTCTCAATGCATAAACAAGAACAATGTACTACGTGAGATGTAAGACACGAAGCACATGTCGCCACCTCGTTGCGGAACCAAGTAGTATGTGGTCACGGCAGCTCCAAATAACACAGAATGTTAAAAAATAGAGACTGTATACGACCAACTAACAATTTAGTAAATTGTCAGCCCTGGTCCATTTCTACCCTAATATAGGGACAAAGTATATAAGGCTGGATGCATTCTCACCACAATTAGAACCGCAAACCGGCTTCGCTCTAGTTAGAGCTCGTCAGTACGGCATACTAATTGCAGCGAAAATACACCTATAAAGTAATACGGCTATGGTAGCCAACACTAAGTGAGATGTAAGACACGAAGCACGTGCCGTCACCTCGTTGCGGAACTGACGAGCTCCAATTAGAGCAAAACCGGTCTGCGGTTCTAATTGTGGTGAGAATGCATCTAGCCTTACAAGAACAATGTAAACAAGAAAATTTTCTTAGGAACAACCCCTAAGAAAGTTACGGGATCTGCGGCGAATCTAGAGGTACTGCGCGCGGTAAACATGATTTTAAGGAGGTGTAGTTGCAAAATGGGATAAAGGCAGCTTATAGAGGTCCAACTAAGCTGTTCCTTTCGCACTTTCCACTCACATTTCCTTTTTATCTTCTTCCCTGCCCAGAACTCCTATTCACTCTTGGTTCCGTAACTTTCTTGTGGACTGTTTGCAAGAAAATGTTCTTGTGGTTTGGGCATCCAGAAGGGGTTCTAAGCATGTTTCTGATTTTTTCCCTCAACACCTGCTATGGGCTAATCCGCAAATTTACCGAAAATTTAAATTTCATTTACAAAAGGAATGGACCTGTGAAATTAAAGGTGGGGTGTAGGTAAGTATTTTTCCATATTAATCGCTTGTATGATCCGTTTTAATCAACTCAATCGAACCAGTTTCTGCAAACAAACTAACAAAAAAGGGGTTTTAAAACAAATTTGTAATTATCTGTGAAGCTCATTGTGTTATTTCTTAAAATTTTCTACCCACGTTGCTTTTATATAGGTTTTACTATGTGCCAAAGCTAAAGATTCTAGTTTAATGGGAAATTGAGTCATTACCATTTGAAATATTTTCATGGAAATTCGCTACCATAACGCACTTAAACTCTTTTCAACACTTATTTACTATTGCTGTACCCATACCTTTTGAAAATGAAACATATAAACAATACTAAATTTTGAAATTAACATTTTAATAATTTAACCTAAACATCTGTTTATATAATTTAAACCATGTACCTACTTTATATTACGTAGTTTGATTTACTTCAAATTTTGTATACACCACATGTAGAGTTAAAACTAAAAGTAAACAATAATTACCTAGATATTATAAGTACTTAGTGTATTAGTTTGAGGTAATTATATTTCTTCTTGAAATAATTTTGTTTCACTTTGGTTATACCTACCAGTGAATTATGTATAGAGTTCACTGTATGTAGATACATAAAGTATCTACATGCAGTTTACCTATCACTTTCTTATTTGTTACATTGGATGTTAGAATCATAATATAGTACTACAGTCGATGGCGGAGGGCAATTGTGAAATTTAAGTTAAAATTAAAAGTTGGGTAATTATTTACCTACTATTTGTATTAACCTTAGAGTATACGTAGTTGTTTTATATTATAAGATTCTAAGGGATTAGCATTAGCGGAGTGGATTTCGAGGTTATGCGCATCTCTCATGACAATAGTTACGTGTTGTCAGATTAAACTAGGAAAGGGAGATGACTTTCAATTTTAAATACCGTTTAAAATGGGAGGCTTATATATATATATATATATATATATATATATATATATATATATATATATATATATATATATATATATATATATATATATATATATATATATAGACACACACACACACATAATAAAATATAGTTCTAGATTGATTTTAAACAAATTGAATCACTTTCATTTCAATTTTTTTTTATTAGTATACATTTTTCTCATATCTTCAAATTCAGATAAAAGTTGTGGCAAATAGCAATGCTGCTGCTGTTAAAAATTAGCTGTGTCGTCTAACGTCAATGGTTGTACACAGTCTCTATTTATAACATTTTGTGTTAACTAGAGCTGTCGTGAAAACATACTACCTGGTCCCGCACCGAGATGGCGTCCCTGTCGGACATTACAATGTTCTACATCTGACATGTTGCAGATTTTTATCTATGATTGATTTAAATAGCATAGGAATACAGATAACGTCATCTCTCTTTGTCCAACATTGTCGATATTGCATTACATAATCCAAAGTTATGTCGAGGAACTTCCTTTAGAACAAAACCCTCGTTAAGCTTAAGGTATTTCATGCTAGTTCTTACTCTAAATTTATTTATTGGAAAATTCATAATTATGCAACCAGTAGAGCAAATGTAACGATTTTCTACATACATACGCAGTGCTTCACGGAGAGGCGAATTTTTGAAGAAAAAAAGTATTCCATTTGACATTTATAACGTGATACCGGCATTTCAAAATGAGGAGGAGGTGTAAATTTCAAAAATATTTTAAAATGTGTCTCCCAGCCTACTTATCACCTCTTCAAAATTTTACCAAAATACTCCGAGCCGTTTTTCAGATATCCGATTGCAACACTTTAAAATCCTCACCCTGTATAAGTAGACTATATGGACAATGTTTCTTAATACAATGAAGCAAGTAAAGCATTGTAAATCATCCTGTATTTTTTAGTAACTTTTTTTATCTGACGGGGCTTTTTAAAAATATATCACTTGTTATTTCTTCAAAGAGAACCCAAAATGAAGATTCTTAAAATTAATCTTACCTTTTATAGCAGGCAATGGAAAATAAAATTTAAAATGGAATAAACACACTTCCTTGCTTTACCTCTTAAACTGTTATACTTACCTAACAGTCATCAGCTTTTTTTTTTGTTTATTATGAGTTTGAATATAATTAACGTGATATAACCGCAAATACATATTTTGGCAACATATATTTCTCATAATTATTATGAGACATATGATATGATAAGTTGTTTTTAGAATATTTTTTGTAGAAAAATGTCACTAATGGGGAGATCCTGACTTTAATTTTTTTCACATGGGCGCCAACTAAGACCCCTAGAACCCATATCCGGGGTCAGTTTCAATTTATATATATATATATATATATATATATATATATATATATATATATATATATATATATATATATATATATATATACATATATATATATATATATATATATATATATATATATATATATATATATATATATAGGGTGATTCACAGTGCAATGGACACATAATTTGTGCGTGTAGAGGACCTCAAACCATGCCGACTTTTTATATAAAATTTTTCTCTGACGCCCATGGTTGGTGAGATATTGACCTCGGAAGATTCTTTAAGAATTACAAGAAACAGCTGTGTTGCAGCAGTGCCCTAACGCAGCACCAGGATATTTGGTAGATGGTTTTCTTTTATCAACATCCTTATTGGACAAAAATTTGAAGTGGATATAGACTGAAAAAGGGGTGAGTTAGGTGTGGGTCACCCTTTTTATGATTTGATTTTTTTTAAACCCTAACCAAGTTAAAAGTTAAAGTCCATCAATTTTATAGCAAATTGAATTTTATATCTTTTTCTCCTCTTGTCAATTTTTCGACAAACCACCCGTTTTTTAGAAAATTCAGATTTTTAGAGTTGAGATCAAAACAAAATTATGTTCCTTGCAGACCTTATTAAACACTAATATATCTGAAATTTAACAAACTCTTTAAAAAACTAATTAAAAAACCCATAAAAAACACTATAGATATTGTTCAAAATGACTTCCATTTTCTCTCACACACAACTGCACCCTTCGTCTAAAATTAAAGTCGACTCTGTTGAGTAATTGTAATGTCACTTTTAATAATGGTCCACTTATTATTGATGCGACTCCACAAATCTTTCTCAGTTTGAACTGGTGTAAAATACACAGCTTCTTTTAAAGCCCCTCAGAGAAAAAGTCACATTTTTTCAAGTCTGGTGATCGTGCTGGCCAATGTTGAGGGCAATTAATTCCACGACCTATCCATCGATTTGGAAACTGTTGGTTTAAAAATCCACGAACTATTGTAGTGAAATGTGGTGGCGCCCCATCATGCAAAACCACATTACGCTGCGCAGTTGTAAAGGCAGCTCCTCCAGTAGCTCAGAAAGAACATGTTGCAAGAAAAGCAAATATGTTTCGCCGTTTAAGCGGTTTGGTAAAATAAACGGCCCAACCAAATGTCCTCCAACAATACCTGCCCACACATTTATTTTAAATTATCTTTGGAAATGATAGGTTACTGTAGCATATACATCCGAATATTCGTGGCAGTTGTGCACATTTGTAATCCCTCTCCTTGTAAAGTAAGCTTCATCCGTAAAAAGAATGGTCTTCGGAAAATCAATGTTCTGATGTAAGATGAAATTACAAAAAAACAGTCTTGCCTCTAAATCCTGCGGTAGCAGTTCTTGCACTTTTTGAAGGTGATAGGGATGCAGCAGATTGCGTCGGATAATTCTATGGACCGTCGGTTGTGTTATATGAAACTGCCTGGATAGGCGTCTGGTGCTGGTTTGGTGCTCACTTTCAATACTGTCTAGAAGACGCTTCTCAGTTCGTGCGTTCACTGCATGAACGCGTCCGCCAGCATTTTTTATGAAAAAGGAACCCGTTTGTGTGGTATATTTCGATTGGGAAATGTTCTTCTATATACCTCTACACTTCTGCGGCAATTACCCTCGCAAAACCCTAATACCATAAGCATGTCAACTTCTTCATTAACCGAGAATTTTCCAACCATTTTGAGCAACAAATTATTATCACAAAAGAAACCAAGAAACACAAGACAATAATTATTGTAAAACTTAATAAATTTAAGTAATGACAGATTTGTAACCTAGCAACAGATGACTTGCAAAGCGCCCAATAAAATCTTCAAGGGGCATAATTTTGTTTTGATTTCAACTCTAAAAAAACTCAATTTTCTCAACAAAAAAAAAGCGGGTGGTTTGTCGAAAAATTGACAGGGGGAGAAAAAGATAGAAAATTTAATTTGTTATAAAATTGAAGGCACTTTAACTTTTAGTTAGGTTAGGGTTTAAAAAAATCAAATCATTAAAACACAATCGTCGTTAAACTTAAGGAAATTCATGCTAGTTCTTGCTCTAATTTTGTTTACTAGAAAATTCATAAGTGTGCAACCAGTAGAGCAAATGGAACGATTTTCTACGTATATGCGCAGTGCGGAGAATCGAATTTTTTTAAAAATGACCACCATACCATTTAACATTTATAACGTGACACCAGCCCTGTAAAATTAGGAGGTGTAAGTGTAAAAAAGATTTCAAATTGTGTCCCCCAGCCTACTTATCACCTCACCAAATGTTTAGCAAAATACTTCAAGCGTTTTTTAGATCTCCGATTGTAACACTTTAAAATTTTCACCCCGTATATGGAAATACAAAAAAGGCGATTTACTTAGCCATTTAAAAGAATATCTACATATAACCATATATATTTATAAAGCTCCCAATGGGCGGGATGCAACGATATAAAAATATACAGGCGGTTTCATTAAACAAATCATATGTTTAGTTTGTATCAGAAAATCTATGCTTAATAGAAAAAAAATTGCGTCACGGAATTCTACGTAAAAAAATCTGGCGGTGTCTAAAAATGATAATTTTCAAAATCAGTCTGTAGCTCAAAATCAAAGAGTGTCATATCAGTTTTGATTTCGGCATTGTTATTTTCACCAAAAAAAGTAGAACAGTATTGTGAAACCCGCAACCTTCTATCTCTACTTATAACCCAGGTACCTCACAAAAGCAACGAAATCTGGACACATGTACATAGGCCAGTCAAATGAGGGCTCGTTCTTGGAAATAAGTGTTGGAAAGTAATTATTGTTTTAATCGGTCCAGTTGACGTCAAATAGAAGTATCCTAGGTTTGCACGGTTCCTCGATCGCCGCTCGAGTCAGGAAGTTAAAAAGATCGCGAAATTTGCAGGTTTTTTTTCAGTTTTTTTTGCCTGTAGCTCCGAAACTGTGTGCTTTAGCGAATACTTTATATATATATATATATATATATATATATATATATATATATATATATATATATATATATATATATATATATATATATATATATATAGAGAGAGAGAGAGAGAGAGAGAGTGAGTTTGGCGAGTCGCGTTCATTAGAAGTTTATGACCTTCTAGTCCGAATTGGAAAGAGAAAATTTGGGTTTGGCCGTAAGCGGTTATGCGGAAGCAAAGTAAATTACCTTGAAGTACGTGGTACTTCTGATTATACCGTGTACTATCGTTATTTAAAATGGAACACCCTATATATTATGGCAGTTTCAGATTCCGCCTCGAATTCCAGAATAAATTTTCTAAAGGCACCATATATCAAAAATGTGACGTTTTCAAGCTATTTCCTCTTTTTTTTAATTTCAAAATGCCACTACCATGTTTGACATATCTCCGCTATTAGACAAGATCGGACATTCTACCTCAGTGACTGAGCTGGAAAAGTTTAGTTTTAAGGAAGCGTTCTATACTAAGCGTCCAAAATTCTTTCATTCATAACTTGAATATTTCAAATAGAACACCCTATATTTTTTACCTCGTCTTACTGGCCATTTAAATCTTTTTGAAAATTGTTAACACTTCCCTATACCTATCTTTTACCATTTCTGAGATATATCGATTTGTCTGTTATATTTTGGTGCACACATCAGATATCTGGTCATACGTAGTTGCCTTTGACTGAAAATGTCAAAAACAGGGTGAAATTCAACTGACACTTACTAGTCGATTTCATTGTAGCTGCTTGTTGTGAAGTTTTTGTTATCAAAAGTGCTAAAATAATATGGATAACAATACTTTTTATTTTCGTTATTCTGCAGATGATGTTTTCAATTTGTTTTCAATATATGGTGAATGTAACAGAATAGTTGAGAGAACAGTTCGAACATTTAACAACAGAATCCCTCACTTGGCTCCAATGAATACAACAAAATTCAGCATAATTAAAAGTAAGGGGTCAAGTCATGGAATAAAACCGACACGAGCGTTGTTAAACGTGTTAAAATTGAAGACAATGAAACGAATGAAATTATAGTTCTTGCATATTTTGAAGCATATCCACAAAGTTCGTTAAGAAGTGGGTCTCAAGATTTGGGTTTATATATCTGGGCAATACACAGAATATTGAGAAAGCACAATATGCATAATTTCACACTTCAGCTCGTACAAGAGCTCCACCCTAGTGGCTACCAACAAAGGATAAACTTCTGCGAAGATTTGTTAATAAAGATTCAAGAAGATCCTTCATTTTTGAAAATAATAATATGGACAGACGAGTCTAGGTTTGATAGAAAGGGTATTGTCAATCGCAAGAACGAGCATTATTGGGCTAGAGAGAGCCCACATTTAACGAGACATCGAAATTTCCGAAACAAATCCAGTTTCAATGTTTTCTCCTTAATTTGTGACAATGTTGTGTGTTATTACATTTATGACGGAAACTTAAATTCTCAGAGGTTTTGCTAGAGATTCTTAGAAACATAGTAACATATTTTATTGAAAATCTGCCAGTCAATACAATATTTAGTTGCTGGTATTAACTAGACGGGGCTCCCTATCATTGCTCAAGTGAAGTATATCAGAAACTAACTAGGATGTTTGAAGACCGATGGATAGGCCGCAACGGTCCCTGCAGATGGCCGCCAAGATCACCAGATCTAACACCGTGTGATTTTTATCTCTGGGGCAGGATAGAGAGTAAAGTCTATGCTACTCCAGTGAGGACACGCGATGAACTTATTCAACGGATCGTCGATACCTTTCAAGGACTAGATTCACACGGAATAAGGAAAGCAACTTACACGAAGTAAATTCGAGAATTTTGAAATGTGTCGACAGGAGCGGGAGGCACATTGAAAATTTCCTATAAGCTTCTACCTACTGTGACGGCCACTTGGGGTGGCCGGGAGTTACTACTAGTTTTCCCTAACCTGGGGAATTTCGGGATGACTTCCGGGACACGGCATTCCTACGGGATCATGCTCGGACGCCAGCGTTTATAGAGATTGTCAGGGAGTAAACGCGCTCCCGCTGGATACCTCCCTTCTCCCAAGTCACTGTCAACGGATACACTAGTCCAGGGTAGTTTCTAGTGGAGACAGGGTCCTCCTAAGCCAAGACAAAGTCCCCCGGGACTTCTGGTTATGGTCTTTATTAAAGAACTGGAGTCAAATTGTATTTGCGTGGGTATTCTGGGAGAATAAATGAAATATCGAGTAAATTAAAATAAAATTCTATTCACTAATTATATACACAAGGAAGTAACGGGGTCCTGTTACCAGGAAGCCTAGCAATTATGGGCAGGCAGAGGTGATTATTGGGCTTTAAATTAAGGTTACGCGCGGATTGCACGGGGACGTTAAAGCGGCAACGTTTAAGCGGTGCAGGGTGGTGGCAGGATAGTGATTAATAGCGGGTTTACGCCCCTCCTGAACGGGGCCGCGGACGGCCCGGGACGCGCAACGCCGCCTAGCTGTTTCAATCTAGACCGGCGCAGTCGCCGCTCTGTCCGAATCTACTCCAGCCAAGGCAGCTCCCAACCTCCAGAGCAGCCCGCCAGCGGAGACAGGGAAGAAACGGTCCCCTCTAAGGTTCCCAGTGTTATTGTGGGGCGTTCCACATTTCGATCACCGGTAATAGAATCAGGTTTTCCTACCTGGGGTATTCTCCGGTGACGAGGTTCACTAAGCAATCGCTGCGGTGGGGGCGGTGGGAAGCGGCGGTCTCGCTCGGCTTACTGGTCTTCTCGTAAACCTCACGGGCTGTATAATTTCACTTCTTTGCGGCGGACGCACTAGCTTGTTCGCGGTCACTACCCAACTGCCCACTCTCCGTCGGCGTTCCGTCCGGTCACACTTCTTTTCCGAAATCCCATCTACTAATTATTCCGTTCGACATACCGGATCTCGTATATTCCTCCACGGAAAATGTTGAGAAATATTCCAACCTTCGCAAATCTTTGTACATTACTCCACGGAAAATGTTGGAAAATATTCCAACCTTTATGGTGTAACATAATGTAGTGGTTGTGATGGTAAATTAGGCCGGGTAATCTATCCAGGATAAGTCACTTCGTGACACCTCCCCCTACTTACGGAAGAAAAAACGCAGTTTTTTCTTAGCGCGTGAACCTCGACGGCCCCTGGCTACCCTTGTACAAAACGGCAACTATTTACATCGAGCAGGAGCGGGCAACAGAGCCAATGGGACCTCTCCGGTCCCTCCGTCTGGCAACAGGACTCAAATAAAAGTACTTCCTGAATCCTGAATACTTACATCTAGCCAAAACACAATTATCTACAAAAACAAAATAAAATACCATAATTCCTAATTAATGTTGAACTAAATTATGTATGCACAACAACAAAAAATGCCAACTGGCGGGAAGAGAATAATTAAACAAATTATCTACTATTTACGTCTATTAAAGTGCTTTGTAACAATATTTTTGACGCCGAAAGTAGCTCTTTGTAAGTACCCGCGAGTTAACTTTCTTGTTATAGTTACATAAAATACGTATGAATAATAATAAAAAATGATAAATATAAATTATGACAAGTTAAAAGAGACTCAAGCAATAACAATGTAGGAATGTCCGTCCGTGGTCTGGTAACTTCCATATATAGTCTCTGGTGGGGCGTGGACCGAGAGGCGGTTTCCACCTAAGTTGCAGTCTTGAAGGTGATCCTAGCAGGTGGCTGGTTGCTGATTTGAAGGTCTAGTTGTTTACCCATTTATGAATAGTCTATTCTTCTAATTGCGCTGCTTTTAATTAACCCATTCGTCAGCGACCTTGGGTGTTGAATCGGGATCTGTACTTCTTATATACATTGTATGAGTTGGCTATTGTTATCTCCTCCATCCTTTAGAGAACGAAGCCTATGGTTCGTTCCGAATAGTCTTCGGGAATCCAGTAATTGGTTTGGAGTCAGCAGTTTTCGTTTTTGATTTCTGCCAGAAGTATCTTGAAGTTATTGTGATTATTGTTATTATTATCACAAGGTATAGTATAATTGTCCATACACTAGGGTGGTTATATGGGCAAATCGATGGTTCCTGGAATTTTGCCATTGATGGATTGTAACTGGGATTTGATATTGTTCAAGTCGTGCAGTTGGACATTTTCTAATTTTAGTTCTGGTAATTTGTCTGGGAATATGGGTGCTTTATTTGTTACCAATTCGATGTTTGGGAGATAGAATGATTGTTGTGTTTCCGATGCCATTTGTACTGAACTAAATCTTTCGTTATTGATGATAAGTTGGCATTTGGGTTTCAAAGTCGCCAGTTTTGTTCCGCTGATTATTTTGGTTTCTTCATTTTCTTCGCAGCTAAGTTTGATTTTCGTTTCTTCGGGTGCCACTATTATGTATTGGGTATTGCCATATTTAGAGACTGTTGTTTTTGTTATTTTGACAAGTTCTTGCTTGCAATTGTTTATCGGTTTCTGGAAGTTGATCAGTTTAATTTCGCATGGGTTGTTTTCGTTAAGTGCTGTCGGGTTGTCATTTTCACAAAAGTATGTCTGGTCTTTTAGATTCCTACACTTTTCGTTTCTGTAAGCGTAGTGTTTACTGCTAAGGATTAGGTACTTGGTTCTAGGGACAATCATTCTGAAGGTATACGGATTTTTAGGAACTGGTAATGCATACAATTGATAATAAATATAATCTGATTTGTCTACTAAGGGTATATCTATTTGGAATATAATTTTAAAATCAATTTGAACGTTTTTTTATGTTAAATATTTTTTCATAAAGTGAAATGTCGGATTTTGTTATTAATCTTGATTTTGAGATATGGTTTTCAATATTTTCTAATTCTTTTGATATAAATTTCGGTTTCAGTATTGACGTATGATATGTGTTCAATTTTGAAAAAGTAATTGCATTTTCTGTTGTTAATATCATGTTTAGTACATTATTTAACAAATAACTGATTTGAGTGAGTAATTCCAAATGTTTTACTCTATGAAAATTTGTTAGTTGGTCGCTTTTTAGACTATCTATTGTATATTCCAAATCGTTTATTCTCGCTACTATGGCTTCTTGGTTATGGTTCAGGTTGTCTATTGTTTTATTGAACTCTGTTATAGCATCTATCATTAGGGATGTCTGTGAACTAAAAAGTTGATGTACTTGATTTTGATCTTTCCTCAAAATTTCAAGAGCTTTATATATTCTGTCGCCGTCATCTGCATCTAAGTTCCCAGTTATTGATTTGAATATCGATCCTAGTCCGTTTATTATACCTCTTTTGTTCCTAATCGTTCTTGGAAATATTCGATAAAATGGAATCAAAGACCAATTTACACACGTTTCAGAACCAAGCACACATCATTTCTCAGCAAGAGGAACAATGAATATATATATATATATATATATATATATATATATATATATATATATATATATATATATATATATATATATATATATATATATATATATATATATATATATATATATATGTATATGTATATGTATATATAGAAACATATAAGCACATAAATGTTATGTCAAAAGCACAGGGTGGTGCACCGTATATACATGCCTCCTGCGATCACAATTCCAGCAGGTAGGCGAAAAGGAAGCGGTATGAAGTGCGTTAATATTTAGCAAACGTGATCGGGATTCCTGTTGACATAAGAGAAAAGATTCTTCCAAACGACGAGAATGATACTAAGTTGTGCGAAAGTATCGATCTGATGAAGGGCCACAGACTTAATGTAGTCTGGAAGTCAGTTACGTCGAACTATATCAACCATTTCGGTTTCTAAGAGGGAACAATTGGTAAGTTTATTGAACTGAGACTCCATAAAGCAAATGAAAGTTGTTACCTGCTCATGATGTCCCTGTTTACGCCTACTGATTTCTTCCATAAGGCTATAATTTCCGGTCATAATTTTCCATAGAAAATGTTTGTTTAAGCTTGACCACTAGATCATCCCAACCGTCAAACAGATCTTTCACATGGCTGTTATGCCACCATGTCCAAGCGATGCCCTCGAAAAGATCACCCGCCGAGGAATTCATCAGCTTTACTGCAGCCTCGAGAATGCATTAAGGACTCTACCAATTACAAAAATTGGATGAGGGATTCCTTGCCGCAGAATTTCTTAATGCTCCATTTATAAACGGGAACCTTCTTATTAATTGAAAATAACGAATTGGTTAGAGGTAAGGTTGCAGTGGCTGTGGAGGGGGCTTTGAAGAAAATAGGGGTTTGTTCTGAGGGACATCAAGAGGAGGCGTCAAAGACTCTAACTTTTCCTGAACGTCAGATTCAAAAATGAGCAATTGATATCTGAGTTAGGCTTTTTGAGGGACTGTTTTATCGGTAGAGGTAGTCATAAAGTGAATTCTAGCCGATAAATGTTGTAGGCGAGAGGAAATCCTTCGATAATATACAGAAGTAACCTGACCAGAAAACGTGTCAATAAGTGCTTTTAATTTTTCAAGAGACGTGGTTACATCAGTTAAATCATCAGCAAACGGTTTAAGCTAAAATATTAATAGGGAAATAGAAATAGTAAATACAAAAGACTTCTTTAGGTTGGCTATGTGAAGTCGAATCCAAATAAAATTTTATGCAAAGTCAATCAAATGCTGTAATTACATACAGCGTACTTAAATATTAATTAAGAAACTGAAAAAAAAATCCAAAGTTCTTATCAGAACACAAATTCTACAATGAGTTCAGATAAAACTGCAACCTGTAATCTATCAAGACAAATGGTAAATTAAATACGCGTTTTCAATAGCAACGCAAAAAGATCAGAAACTATTAAAAGCTTCCAGCATTAAAATCAAATAGTATATAATCAAAATATAGAGATGATAAACAATTTATTTTACCTCAAAACAAATCTGCATAAATTCATTAATCAATTAAATTTTTTTATTTTACCATGAAATTAGCTGATATAACCCAATTAATAATTAATTCAGAAAAGCCTGGACGCAGCAAGTGCGTTATGGTAGTGTATTTTCTTAGAAATGTTCTGGCACAAAATATTTTATTATAACCTTTTTTCTTGTAACATAGAAATCTTAATTTTGGTGTATAGTTTACTTTTTATATCGTAAACCTACCTACCAGATTTGGTTATCATAGCTTTTTTAGTTTTTGAAATAAAAAGTTTTTTCGAATGAAAACTCAAAATTTTCCCGGAAATCCTCGTCCGATTTTCCTGACTAACTAACTTAGCCAAGCCATTTACAAAAGGAAGGTACATGCCAAATTTTATCAAAATCAGCCCATTAGTTTTTGAGTTATAATAACATACACACACACACGCACGCACGCACGCACGCACGCACACACGCAGGCATATAAATGAAAGTTGAAACTGGCCCCGGATATGTGTTATTGGGGACCTAGTTCACGCTCATTTGAAGAATGTTTGTCAAAATTCAAAAGTCGAGATCTAATTAGTGATTTTTTTTCAAAATTCACTAATAGTATGAAAGTGTATATAAGGTGAACTTCATTTATCAGCAGTCGATTTATTTAAAATTAGTTGGCCCCTAATATGCAGTATCACCATAGATTTTGTTATGGACACAAAATGTTTTGATTTTTTGCGTTTCTCTGTGGTACCCAAATTTTTTTTCTTTAAATGCCTATAACTTTTTTTCTCTTCGCCCAGATATCTAAATTTTGGTACGTAGCATACTTTTTATGCAATAGCTTTGCTATTGCTGGAGATACAAAAAATTTCCGATTTATTATCAATAATAAAGTACATCAATACATTTGTCAAAAAGTAGTCTTATCAAGATATGTAAAAATTAAGTATGGCGTCCATTAATGAGATCACTTCCGCCTGTGCAAAAATTTGCAAATATTTTGCAAAACAAAAAAACCAGTCACTTCCTTGGTTTCTTTCACGTAAATAAAGTATACCATAATGAAAATTGTAATGACATCTGTAAATTTATTAATTTAAATCCAGAGGTGAAAATATATTGCGCGTTAATTAACTTTTTGTGAAAAAGGGGGAATTGTTTATGGCCAAGAACAACTCAGCTTCAATATGGCGAAGCTCAGTTTGAATGCCTGAATAGGTGGGAACAAAACCACCAGCAGGAAGTAGAAATTTGATTAACCTTAAACCCCTGATGCTAATATTCACGGAGTTGTGATAAAAACGTTATGTAAAAAGCGTGGCAAAAATGGGGTGCGAATATAATCAATTTATATTCAATGGAAATGTGCGGTAAACGATTTTTAACCGCGTTGTTTTCCAGCTTATTCAATTACCTCCTACCAGAAGGCATGATGTATGACTGTTGTTTGTCTTTAGGAGATGCTAATATAATTCAGAGGGGGTGAACATGCCTCCAACATGGATCACTTTATACAGGGGCGTTTACCCTAATGTTACATTTCCATGCCAAGCGGAAGCAGACGTTCGAAAGTATTACTAGAGTACTAGGCATCAGAAGAGACTGACGACTGTACTGTAAAGCACAGAAGAATAGTAAAAGTAAACTAGTCTTCCTGCTCCGGTATCCAGATACATTCCGGTTATGTTATGACGTCAGTCTTAATACGTCAGCAACAACCGGTACTCATACAAATCCCGGTCTGTTCAAATTTATACATAGCCGGGATTAATACGAATCCCAGTCAGATTACCAGTTTTGTTGTATCCTCCTTTGCCTTAATTAAAAATATAATTCTTAGAAATTAGGTCGTACAATAAAGAAGTATACAATTTCTTGAAAGAACTGTATCAACTTTAGATATGAACGCAAAAAACAGCGTAATAGTCTTTTCACTTACATTATCAGCAGCCTAAATTGTTCACATTCAAAATGTTTTTCTTGCACAATGACAACATTTACATTGAAGTTGTTTTCATCTGTTTAATTTCCAACGAATGTTCGCATCGTTCTTTCCAAAAAATATTTGTCAATCATAATGTATCTTTTACTTTTACTTCCTAAGTAGTTCTTTCTGAAATTTTCTAAGGACCTTGTAAAGGTATTGAAATATTGTCAGCTAAATTCCAAAAATGAAAACTCGTTAGAACTTACGATTTCAGCTTGGAAGATAGAATAAAAGATAAAATCACGTTGCCGTCGTCGTCTGTAATTCATTAAGATAGTACAAATTACATAATATTCTTGAGTCGCGATGACATGACGTTCAGCTGCCCTAACAAAATGAAACAAGTCAGTCCACCGCCAATTGCATCTGAACCACACTGAAAAAAACCCATATTAAATGAAAGCAATATTACAGTTGGGGTCGAGGAGTCGTGGGCCAAAGGACTCCAGGGGGCAAACTGAGGAAGTGGAAACAACAACATAAGCTTTCGATGAAGATTTCCCCGAGACCGTCATGCGCGGTGAAGAGCCGCATCCTGCACGAGGTGACCCTGCTGATAACTAAACATGACGGATCTGGATGCCACCAGGGTGATGGTATCCTAAACGGAACCTCTGTAGTACCGGGTAACCCTCCAGAGTAACCCGCCTTGCACCACACAGGGGGTTCTGATGGTGTGGATAGTATTTCCCCCATTCTCATGGGAACAACATGAAGATCATAAATATATATAAAACCAAAACCAATGAGGCTCGAGGAGTAGCTCCGGCTACAGACTCGTGCCTTGAGTCTATTCCGGAAACGAAGACGAGCCAGGGGGCGGCAGCGTCCGCGGACTCTGGAGGTTTCACGACCGACGTAGATACGGGGGATAGCCTCGGCCACAGACTTGTCCCCGACACCCAAGCTGGAGGCTGGGTCCCACCGGAGGGCAGCGAGGTCCGCGAACTCTGGCGGCCCCTCCACCAGTGAGGACTCTACTGTAGGGGTAGAGGGACTGCCCCGGCAGTCCAAGCATCTTTCCGGGGCGCAAAGAAATAAGCTCCGGAGGGCGCAGAAAATGGCGACCGGGACGTGGACGGTCGAGAAACCTGTAAAGGCGCAAGAGGGGAGTGCGAGTCAGAAGAGGCCGCGCTCGAACTCTAGCACCCCTACCACAGACAGACGTTCCAAAAGGGTCAGGGCACCTGTAAAGGCTCAAGATGAAAGTTCGCGTCAGAAGAGGCTGCGCTCGGGCTCTAGCACGCCTACTACAGACAGACGTCCCAAAAGGACCAGGGCCGTAACACCGGCGCAGACTGGCTCGTATAGGGAGACTGCGGAGGGCCTCGGGATGGCGGTGATTAGCAGACGCCATCCTGAGGTCACGCTAGACCAGGGGAAGGCGGGCCTGATCCAGGCTCCGGTGGTAGCTGCGGTTGATTCTCTTCGGGAAGGGGAGAGCCCGCCTCAGTTCCACCGGGTGCACCTGGCGGGGCCATCCCATAACCTGTGCCGGCCCGCAGTCGCGAGACTGGCTGCGGAAAACGATCGGGGGCCTCGGTCAGATTTGGTAGGGGCGGACTTGATAGCCGTCGAGCCCAAGGAACTCCCAAAGAGACGCAAGGTCTTCGTACGGATCCCTAACAACGTACCGCAGGAGACGATGATCAGTAGACTGAAGATCCAAAACCCTGAACTGTGGACACAACACTGGTCGAATCTAAGCAGGAAGGCAGAGGAGAAAGGACAGACTATCGCCTTCTCGATCGACCAGGCGTCTTACAGAGCCCCTGGAAGGAACCTCCTCATAGCATTCTGGGGCCTAGGAAGGGTTAGCTTCCGCCCACTGGCGAAGCAACCAGGGGTTAATGGGACTTAGGCTCCTTCAGGTCATCCTACAGTAAGGCAGCCACGGCCGGACTACTGATGGCTTTGAGGAACACGGATGTGGCCCTCATCCAGTAACCATAAAGGAGAGATCGAGGGACTCGGCGGAGCTGCTGGAAAGCTCATCTACCGCAGATCCAGCGAGAACCCGAGGGCCTGCATTTTTGTCAGGGAGAGATAGAGTTTCTGTCTTTAATGAATTTCTGTTCCAGGGACCTGGCAACGATCAAAATCCGATGTGGAGGAGCGGATGGGCCGAGGGACATTACTGTTAGATCAGCCTGCCTGCCAAGGGAAAGCACGGACCCTCCTTCACCTAAGGAATTGGAGCAGCTAATGGTGGGTAGCAGAGGAGGTGGATGGCAGACCATCATCGGCATGGATGCGAACGCGCACCATGAGTTGTGGGGAAGCTCGGACACAAACTCTAGACGTGAGGCACTTTTACAATTCTTTATGAAATTTAATTTAGACATATTGAATAGAGGTAATAAACCGACCTTCGTCACAACGTGACGAAGTTTTAGATCTAACAGTGTCCACCCAGTTTCTGGGTGACATTGTTAAGAACTGGGCTGTGTCTGGGGAAGTGGGTAGCTCATACCACAGATACATCCGGTTTGAAATCGCCAAAGTCGAAAGACAAACACTGTGGTACCGGGACCCCCGCAAGACGGACTGGGGGGGGGGGGGTTAAGGGTACCATAGACAATTCAATAGACCTCGAGATTGCGACAGCCCAAGTGCGAGACGCAATCACCTTGGCCTATAACGCAAACTGCCCCCTGAAAATGACGGCGTCCACCAGGAACGTCCCGTGGTGGAACGAGGACCTCAGGCAAAGGAGGACGCAGGTTCGTAAGCTGTTTAACGCGGCCTAAATGTCGGGAGCATGGGATGAATATAGACATGCCCTAACGACCTATAACAAAAGACTGAGGGGCGCCTGGAAGGAGTCGTGGAGGAGGTACTGCGAGGAAGTGGAGAACACACCCGAGAGTGCTTGACTACACAAGATCCAGTCCAAGGGCACTCAGACTAACATAGGCTCCATTAGAACATCCACGGGAGGCTTTATAAACTCGGGGGAGGAAACTATGGAAATTTTACTCCAGGCGCACTTCCCCGGCTGTAACATAATAAACCAATCACCTCCGGACTGGGAACACTCAGACATAGAGGCGCCTTATAGACGGGCATCTAGAGTACACTGGACAATCGCTAAAGAGGTGGTTACTTGGAGCAAAATCAGATGGGCCATTAACAGATTTAAGCCATACAAATCCCCGGGATTTTATGGAATAATGCCTATTATGCTCCAACAGGGGATAGATATACTGGCGCCGGAGCTTACCCTCATTATGAGAGCCAGCCTGGCTCTGGGGTACATTCCGAGGGCATGGAGACTGGCCAGGGTTGTTTTCATTCCTAAACCTGTGCGTCCAACAGACCAGGCAAAGTCCCTGAGGCCAATAAGTCTTATGTCCTTAACACAATGGAAAACTGCTCGACCGCCACATTAGGGGCGGTGTACCGGAAGCATATCCCTTATACTGCGGACAATATGCATACAGAGCAGGAGTCTCAACAGAAACAGCACTGGAGAACAGGGAGGTGGCCGTGGGGGCCTTCCTAGACATAGAGGGGGCCTTCAGCAACACCTTATTCGGATCGGTTCTGGCAGCTGTCAGGGAGCGTGAAATAGAGAAGACCTGCTGCAGGTGGTTAGGTTCCATGGTCAGGGATAGGGCGGTGTTCACCTCACTCGCGGGAGGGACTCTGCTGGCGGGGGTCGCGGCGGGGTGTCCGCAGGGGAGCGTTCTGTCTCCCTTGCTCTGGCCGTGGACGGCGTGCTAGGGAGGCTCTCGGGGGGGGGGGGGGTATGAGGTACGGGGCTGTGCGGACGACATTGTCATCATAGTCAATGTGGGAGCGCATGCAGACGGCACTGAAAGTGGTGGAAAGGTGGACGGTTGGCCAAGGGCTCGGGGCGAGCCCTGAGAAAGCAACTGTCATACCGTTTACGAGAAGGAGGAAGTGGGAGAGCCACATAACTCTCGCTCTATACGGTAGGAACATTCCAATGGCCAGGGAGGTAAAATATCTTGGGGTCGTATTGGACTCTAAGCTAACCTGGAATGGTTATTGAAAAAATACTGCGCATGGCAGTGATGACCATAGCCGTCACTAGGCGGCTATATGGAAAAACGTGGGGACTAAGACCTAGTATGGCCCACTGGCTGTACACAAGGGTGGTCAGACCATCGTTAACATACGCGGCACTGGTCTGGCGGCCTAAGGTGACAATCCAGTGCCAAACAAAAACTAGGCAATATCCAAAGGATGGCTTGCCTGGGGATCACAAGGGCCATGTCTTCAATTCCAACAGCCGCCATGGAGGTGTTGCTGGATGAGGTCACCCTCATCTGGGTGCCGGGTCACTCGGAGGTCAAAGGCAATGAAGAAGCTGACAGTCTCTCGAAGAGAGGGTCAGCAGAACCATTCATGGGAGCAGAACCGGTTCTGGGCGTGACAAAGAGCACTGACAGGGGAGCAATTAAGTCCTGGGTCAGAAACCAACACAAGGTGTACTGCGCAGACTGTCCAGGGCTCAGACATGGGAAGTCAATAATTGACGAACCCAGTTCAAAGAGAGCTGTGGAGCTGCTAAATCTTAGCAGAGGACAGCTCAGAAACATAACAGGTCTCTTGACGGGATACATGGCCGTCAAGAAACACCTGCATAAAATGGGGCGGTGCGAGGGGGACCTCGCATGCTGACTCTGCGGAGATGGGGAGGAATCAGCCCAGCACATCTTGTGCGAGTGTAAAGCTCTGGACCGCAAAAGACAACTGATCTACGGTCAGCCTAGACCGGGGACAGAGCAATATAAAACTTCACCCTACCAATTGCTATGCAGACTAGTTCAAGGCACAGTGATTTTGGAATGGGTGGAGTAAAAAGACTAGGGGCATGCACAATAATCCAAAGGCTGCAGTGCTATCTGGGCGGCTAAGCCGCGGACGAGCTCTGAGAAGAAAAAAAGTATTACAGTTGACATAAACCCACCAGAAGCATCACGTCCAACCACAAGTTTGGAAAACAATGAGGACACTTTATTTTTCTCTAATGTTTAAACCAATGAAAAAGAAGACTGCTTCACTGTTCCTCCACCTCAATATATAAAAAGCCAAAAAAACCCAAAAGAGCTGACCAAACAGAAAACGTAATACCTCCGATTGCCGAAATGATACTTCCTATTAAGGAATATATAGATAATGCGTCACCACCACCACTAGCCCTCAATTTCAACCAAACTGTACACTTCTTTGAAAATGTTTTTCAAAACCCAGATCCACCGAGTATCTCATAAGAATACACGCAAGACCTATATGCCTTAATAGAAATGCTTTCCAAATTATACTTTAAATTCACACATAGGGCCATCAAGGGTAGATGTACCAGAATGAAACAGAAACTTTTGAGGCAGCTAAAGCAAATAAACTAGAAACTGGGTCAGAAACAGACACTCATCTAAGTTTTAGTACTTAATAAATACCTTCATATTACAATGGAATTTAAACGGTTTTTACCGTCACCTAGGAAAACTTAAAGTACTAACCTATGAAAGCGATTCAAAAATAATTTGTGTTTAAGAAATTTCATTTCATTTAAAAAATAACAAATCTGGTACCTTCAAAGGTTTTAATTCATTCAATAAAAACAGAACTGATAGAGATAGAGCCAGTGGTGGAGTGGCAACTTTTGTCGCAGAAGCTTTACACACAACATTTCTGGCGGATGTAAAAGCACTGATAAGAGAGGGCACTTGCAACTTTTTGCAAATATAATAAATAGGAAAATGCCTAGTCTTCTGCAGCATCACAACTTGAGTTATATTATAGGAGGACTTACATCTTTATTAATCGAGAGCAGAAGAAAGTTGGAAAGAAAAATATCATGGGACGTCCAGCAGTACCTTGGTGGAATAAAAAGTGTGAAACAACCATTTAGGAAAGTAAGTCACCATACAAAAGACTTAAGAAATACAATACACCAGAAAACCTATCAACATTTAAAAACTAGAGTGCCAAAGCCCGGTAAAAAAAAATAAGGTCGGTCTATTTCTGCGACTATGGCCAAATAACCGACACCGGGGAGCAGTTTACCCTCTGTCCTGTAAATTTTGTCCAACCCCTGCCTTTCTGTACTGAGGGTAACGATATTGGACGTGCCCAATATCGCATGGACACGGGACAAACGGGTTTACGCCCCCTTAGAAGGACGGAACGTGCAAACATTCAACTTGCTCAAATACAATGCCACAACCTCGGTTGATGTTAAAGTTACAGTATGTACTGAAACAGGGAAAGGAGAAGCCTGCGATCGAACCTAGTACCCATCGGTTTAGAGGCACACGTTCTTGCCCCTGGACCGCCGAGCCTTTCACTTGAAATTTGGAATAAAATAAGGAAAAAAAAACAAATTGTATAGTTCTCACATCATTCCAGAGCTATTTGCCGACCACTTCGAAAATAATTCTAGCGACTCTAAATACACTAGATAATTTCTGAAATCTAAAAATAGACAAGAAAGAAACCTTAAAGATAATACTAACATCTCTTTCTTAAATGAAGACAAAGATGGCACAATCAGCGAACACAGCAGAATCAATGACCCAATTACTAGAGCAGAATTAGACGATGCACTAAAGAATCTAAAAAACTCAAGTCCAAGGCCCGATCTTATACCTTATGCTTTTCTAGGTAACTTGCCAGACTGCTAGGGATTACCTTCTCCTGATTTACAATAAAATCTGGACAACATCAATTTCCAGAAAAATGGCTGAACTCCATCGTTATTCTAATCTCAAAACCAGGAAGACAACGCAATAAATTAAACTCATATCGCCCCATATCTCTTGCACCAACAATGTGCAAAATATTAGAAAAGATAATCAACCGTAGACTTGTTTTTAAGTTAGAAAGAGAAGGTCTTTTTACAGCAACACAAAATGTTTTTCGTCGGAATAGATCTACTCAGGATAATCTAATAAGTTTACAAAGCGAAATAGCCGAAGCTTTTGCCAATAGACAGAAATTTATGGCAATATTCTTCAACATTGAGAAGACTTATAAAGTGACCTGGCGTGCATAGAAGAACATTCATAAATTTATCGAGAATTTCCTTAACAATGAGACTTTCCAGGTAAGCGAAAATGGGCAAACATCTGAAAAAAGGATACCTTGTAATGGGATACCACAGGGCTCAACTATTAGTGTCACCTTCTTCCTCATCGCCATAAATGGGATAATAGGAGCGATAGAATTATCAATCAAAGCAAGTCTCTTCGCAGATGATTTCGCTATATACATGAAGGGGAAAAATCTAACCAACACGCAAGAAAACATTCAGAAAACCCTATATCGTCTTGTAGACTGGACTTCTAAGACAGCTTTTAAGTTTTCTGTAAAAAAACATATGCATAACGTTTGCCAAAAACTTGAGATTAGAAAGCACCAACTCTTAGATTTGGAGACAAGAAGTTGCAATTGGTCGAAGAAGTTAAATTCCTAGGACTTGTATTTGATAAGAGACTCATTTGGAAAACACACCTTACAACGTTAAAGGGCACTTGTAAGATATTTTTAGGACTGCTAAGAACTATAGCACATTACCACTGGGGCGCCGATACCACAGTCTTACTACAAATATAAAAAACCTTAATCAGAAGTCGTATCGACCACGGATCAATTGTTTACAGCAAGCAGAAAACTCCGAAGATGCTGGATGTTATTCAGAACAGTGCTTTGTGAATTTGCCTAGGAGCCTTTAGAACTACGCCAGTTAGCAGTCTTCTGTTTGACAGGCGAACCTTCCTTAGATCTACGAAGAAAACAATTAACCCTTACGTATGCTACCACTTTATCTACTATAAAAGACCATCAAAATAGGTAAATGGTATTGCCAGACAAGTATTGTGGCCTTTTTAATAAAAAGTCTAATTTACAGTTTCCCATTTACCACTGTGTACAATGAATATTAAGAGAAATGTAAATTTCAAAACCCTCATGCATTAATAACCGACATCAGGAAATAGAACCATGGTCTTATTGTCGACCTGAATTTGTCACGGAAATGAACCTGTACACAAAATCTGACACCCACCCTATAGTAACTTGCAACAAATTCCACGAAATTGCGTCGATGTACTGCACTCATAAATTTATTTACACTGATGCTTCAAAGACAGAAACGGGAGTGGGAATTGGTGTTATAACTCCAACGGGCAACTATCAAGAGAAGTCAAAGATAACATCTACATATACTGCCGAACTTTGTAACGATTGTGTTTTTATACAGCATCATGACTACGTTACTAACATAAAGAGAACCCCCAAGAAGCTTAAATAATAACAGGTAACTTTATCTCTGAAAAGCAATTCAAATTTTAGTTTCAAAATTATTTGATGAAAATTCGCTAATATCTATAACCCTCGTAATGTCCCTACTGTATCCCTTAAATATACGCTGAAAGTGAAATATCAGAGACGGAATATTTTTATTAAGAAAAATATCGAGTATGTTTTGGAAGTTTCCAGTGAAGTCTCAGAATGATGTCATCAATGATGCAATAAGACGACGGTTACAAGACGACCAAGATCGGACCGCGCCCATTGTAGTATCGAGGGGAGTTCGAACACTATCTGTCTTCCTCATACATGTGTGCCTAAATGATGAAGTTACAACGGTCATGCAAAAAGGCGCAAAACGACCAAGCGAGAGGCAACCGACAGCAGCGCTGAAGGCAGATAGGAGCAAGCTCTCGGCGAAGCAACAAGTCCGTAAATTTGTGCTCCATCTCGAAGATTATGAGAATTTTCCTATCAGACAAGGAAGTTTAAAAGTTTGATTCTTGCTGATCATATCGCCTGATAGAGTTGTTGTGTAGTGTTACAAACAAATTCCTTTGAAGTTAATAAATTGCATCATTCCATTCGAAAATAGAAAATGGACCTGACCACAAGTTTTAGTTAACACCCTCGTGCAGTGCAAAATTTCCGTTATAGTTTTTAAGTGAACAGTTACAAGTAAACAGTTTCGCATAACCAAGTTCAAATTTTCGGTCTCAGTCTATAGTCTATTTTTGTGTCAGACATTTTTATGCACTTTCAAAGAGACCCTGCTTTAAGAATTCGCCGTTAGAGAACATCAAGTTTCTGCTCCACTGTTTGTCCAGCTTTTGATCGTACACTGGATGTACAATTTTCTCCTGCCGTCATACTTGAAAAAGCCTATGGTAAGCACTAGACGTCCAGGTTACCTTGTGCATTAGCTTACTGTCAGCTGACAGATTAACATCTACAGAATCGCAGATATTGG
This sequence comes from Tillus elongatus, assembly GCA_964006375.1. Taxonomy (NCBI): domain Eukaryota; kingdom Metazoa; phylum Arthropoda; class Insecta; order Coleoptera; family Cleridae; genus Tillus; species Tillus elongatus. The sequence continues at coordinate 68,908,811 of OZ023268.1, forward strand.
GCAAACCAGCCGAACTTCCATTGTAGGTACAAGCACCACACGTGAGTTATTTTCAACTTTAAAGTGATTTCATTTCAGACTGCATAAGCATAAACTTTCCGACATTTTGATGTCTCACTTACTGCGTGCAAATCTTAAGACGACCTAATTATCAGTGAGATTGTTATTAAATCACTGTATTTGCTATTTACTTTCTGTACATTTTCAATTTATGTCAAATAGAATAATAGTGTCTTATTTAACTAAGTCACATTTAGCTCAAGAACATTGTTCTCAAATCATGTTTTAAACATTGCTATTAATTTTTCTAATTTTTTTTATATCTGACCTTCTGTCACAAATTTTCAGGAAGTAAAACAATAATTAATTAAAAGCTAGCTGGCAAATCAAAATCGAGAACATTAGTAGTTTATTAGAACAAACCATTAATTTTGCATTTGATATTCACTGTATTTCTTTGTAAATGTATAACCTACGTTTGATTTAACAGGAACTTTAATTTCAATAACCCCCATTACTATTTTGATATCAATAAATTTAAATATTTATTTTCATAATATCTGTTTGATTGAATAGCTAATTCCTCATTTTACCTTTTTTAATCACAGTGGTGCTATAAACGAAAATTCTCAATATCTAATATCTAAATCTCTTTAACTGAACCAGGGTACCCAGCGACCTGGAAAACCTGGAAAATTCAGGGAATTTGAAATAACCCCTAAAATGTCAGGGAAATTCGTGATTTTGCTCAAATGTCATGGAAATTGTTCAGTAGAGCTGGAAATTATATATTTGTAAAATTGTGTCACTAGCAGATTTATTTTTATTTTTATTTTATGTATTTATATTATATGAATTTTTTGTTCATAAATATGTTCTCTTAGGGCTGCTGTTTGTTACATTAATGAAACCGCCAATGAACGCGCGACTTGTCATACGGCAATATAATATAGTGTCTTCTTTATGTATCTCAAACATGGCTCATTCGTTTATCTAACTTGGAGTGTTCTTCCTTTAATGCATAAAATTCAAAATGCGTTATAGCTATTGGCGGCGTAAAGCTGCGTGATATTTTAACCTTTATGATCATGTAACATAGAGTTAAAGTCGGAGTCTAAATATTTGGCATTTCTGTATGGGCATTTGTATTGTAATCCAGAAGAGAAAAGTGATATTAATATAGTGTAGATGTAGATAGTGTAAAGATTTTATGAGAAGTGGGAAATACAGAAATCAACGATAAGCTGACGTGAACTTTCAATAATTCATATCATAATTTTCTTAAATAGTTACTGCAAAAACGTGTAATAATTTAGTAGTTTGACAGGTAGAAATTTATCACGTTTCTGTCTTAGTTAACAGAATTAACCATATTGATGTTTTTGATAATGATTTTAAAAAATTATATTTTTTATTATTATTTTTTTTAATAAAAAAGCATTCAGAGATGTGTGTTGTTCATTACGAGGATTATGAAAAAATCACTTGGGCCTGGAAATGTCAGGGAATTTGATTTTTTATTTCTGCTGGGTACCCTGCTCAACTAAGCAGTGCCAGTGTTTTGACCTAAAGGTCTCATAAATCTAGGACTTTGGGCCGAACAGAATAAGAACTGAGTAAGTATTTAATTATTCTCTCATCTTCAGACCAAGCGTTGTGTTCTTTGTCTCATAACATATAAATCTGAAAGACAAGTTCATATAGGTTAGGGTTTGGGAAGGTGATTATGACCACACTATTGACCGCATTCAGATCCAATTGAAATGTGTCCTGAGATATCCATCTCGGACAACCACCAAGCAAATACGGTCGGATTCTTAAGTTTTAAAATTGGGACAACTTATGGCGATAAAATACGCTGTAGACTACACAACACAAAATACAGAACATTATGTAATCTGCACAGACTCTTTAAGTTCCCTATAATCTTTACAACAGCTTTATTCACAACTTCCAATTACCAAACACATCAGAGATCAAATAGCGCTGGCCCATCACATGTCAGAATTATAGGGAATGAAATGGTCGACAAACTAGCAAAAGATGCTACTATCATGCCAGAAAACAGTATCCGGGATTACACAAGCTCTGACTTTAAAGCAGCCATCAAGGAAAACATAACAGGATGGAACGAAGAATCGTCACGCAAAAGTAACAAGCTCAAGGATATTAGACCGACTGTACACGGAAAATTATCCCTTCCATCTAGAAGAAAAGAACAAGTCATTATAACAAGATTAACACGGGGACACACAAAATATACCCACAAACTTGGAGAACCCAAATCACCACAACACAAACACATCTTTGAGAAGGAGTCCGCACCTGTGTGAAGTGTGTGACAACACAGTATCCAAAATATGAAGTAAGAATACGGAATTATGTTCCGCAAACCATAAAAGATGCCCTTAAATCAAGTAATGACACTTAAAAAATAATTAATTAAAAAAAGCCTTAGAAAACACTTTTGTTTAACGACAAACATATATAAATTATCTTTATCTTTATATAAAACATTTTGACTAGGATTCTAATTAATCCCGTTTACGTTTTTATACGTACACAAATTTCAACTATTTACACCTAACTGACCCATGATTTTTGTTAATACCACGGATATACAATTAAACACGTAGGTATACCCATACCCAGGATCAATGCTTGCATTGTATCGCGTATAGTAAGTGACTGTGGGCTGCGTACAAAGAAGAGTGTAGTAGCGACAGAATGATGTACTTAGGAGAATGAAAGAGAGACATGCAATTAGCGTTATTCGATATTTCGATGGACATTGACAGGTGAACTACTTTGCCTAAAATAGAATCTAACGTTGTTTATGTAACGTAAGGTTCCATCAACCACACCACACAGATGTAAGACCTGAATTGGTCTGAAGGTGCCGTAATCTCTGGGTATGTAAAGTTGCGGCGACGTTTGGATAGCGTGCCTGATCTGCTGTACCCAGGCCGCGCTACCTTAGGTCTAAGGTAAAAGCGGGGCAAAGCAGGGCCCTTTGTAGTAATACTGACATGATATGCTTGATTAATGAGTTATTGCAAATATAGACATATAAAGACAGTTGTTTTAGTGCCATATTTAGGATATTGAACATGTCTTGATTTAAATGGGGGATTTGGGTTAGGCAAGTTTGAGCTGGACACTTACAGTGGTTTATCTTTTATTGCACAGGTTTAGAAACTAACAAGCACGTCCTTCTCTTCTAACAGCTAAAGCGGTAAGTGTGTCAACTAATATGTGTTTGTTTACTTGAAAAATGAAATAATATCTTGACGGCCCTCTATCTGTGACTTGGCATGTGTTACAGTTTTTTCAGAAGTGGAATAGACCGTTACAAAATTTTATTTTGTGACTTGTGATGTAGATTGTTTTTATTGAGTTTTGATATATTAAGTATATATAAACATGTTTATTAGCAAAACTTTTCGCGTAAGGCCTGGGAGTTGTGCATACCGACTGAAAACCCTAATAAAGATAACATGGACAATAATCCACTTACACTAGGAGACGTGGGTTCACTTCAGGGCTCTGCCACTTCAACGAGCACAGGTGACGATATCGTAAGTCGTTCGGCTGAAGCAATGACCGGCGTGCTGCATAACATTGCACTAGTACCAGGCCCATCTCGGGTGATTGGAGGAGAAGTGCTTTCTGTATTTAATCCAGAAGATTTAAATCAGAATTTTGATGATTTGTGTCAAAAAGTTGATGAAGTGAGACACATGTTTCGGTGGTCAGAAAATGTAACGATCTTTAACGCCTTGTCCAAATTAGAGGGTTTGGCATCTGTTTGGTACAAAGGTTTGCAATCAGTCAACTATACCTGAGAAGAATGGAAGCAAAAACTTCGACCAAGTTTTTCAGCACAACAGGATTACTGTGAAATACTGGAAGAGATGACGGGATAGCAAATTTTACTTTGCAAGTCGACAAAGTAACAATTTCTACAACAGCAATAGTAGTACCTGATCATGTACAGCATGCCATTACTGATCGGTGACCCAGTTTCAGAACATTTAGATGTAACAATTTATAAAGATAATTCGGCCTTAAAGTTTTTTTAGAAACTTCCTGGTAGCGATGTCGTATGTGAAGATGTAAGGAAAATTGTTTGGTGGCCAACACAGGCAACAACGATTCCTCCTGGTTTTTGGACAAATGTACCAGTTAAGGCAACTGGTGACTTTAAAGGAGATATTTATGTCGAAACGAGAATTCCGTCTACAGAGGGGCAAGGGTATTGCATTCCTCATACAATTCTGCATATGGTCAAGAATTCCAATGCTCTAATGGCCACAATAAATTTTTCAGACACAGAGATCCGTTTAGGAAGTAAAATCCCAGTGGCTCGGGTTGGCCTTGTACTGAAGAATTAGCCAAAGACATTGAGCATGGCATTTGTACTAAAGTAAGGTTACTAAAATCGTTAAATAAGAAGGATGTTACTATAGGACATATAAATGAAACAGAATAGTCTGAATTATTGGGGGTCTTAAATAAACATAGAACTTGTTTTGCTGAAAATATTGATGAGCTTGGGTGTGCAAAATAAAGTGAATTTAAAATACAACTAGATAATGATATTCTGTTTGTATATCAACCATACCAAAAGTCTAAAACTAAAAAAGAAACCGTTGGCACTATGATAGAGGACATGTTGAGAAACGATATCATGAGAGATTCAGATTCACCGTATTCTTCGCCTATACTACTTGTGCGAAAAATAATGGAGAGCAGAGAATGTGTGTGAATTATCAACTGCTTAATCGAAACATTATTAAAGATAAATACCCACTTCCTCGCATAGACAACCAATTAGACAAATTACAGCAAAGTGTGTATTATACAAGTCTTGACTTGAGATCTGGGTATCAACAAATACTGATAGCAGAGAACTCGAAGAAATACACAGCTCTTGTAACACCTGAGTCAAAATATGAGTTTTATAGGTTGTCTTTTGGTTTGGCAAATGCTCCTAGTTCGTTCATGAGGCTGATAGCAGAGAACTCGAAGAAATACACAGCTTTTGTAACACCTGAGTCAAAATATGAGTTTTATAGGTTGTCTTTTGGTTTGGCAAATGCTCCTAGTGCGTTCATGAGGCTGATGAACAAGATTTTGAAACCATCAAAAAACGTGGCAACGGTTTATCTGGACGATACATTGATTTGCAGTAAAACTGCCGATGAAGATTTGCAAAATTTGGAGAGAGTGGTGATCTTACTGAACGATGAAGAACCCTCAACCCTGACAAATGCAAATTTCTATTGATATCTGTCTGGGCTTTGAAGTAAGCGATAGTAAAGTAAAACCCGGCGAAACAAAAACCTTGGAAATCAAGGAGTTTCAGGCACCAACCACAGTTAGTCAGGTTCGACAATTTCTAGAATTAACCGGATATTTTAGACACTTTGTAAAAAATTATGCCACCATAGCAAAACCTCTGACAGACTCAACCAGCAAGAACGCGAAAGGGACTTGGGCAGGGAAGGACCAGCAAAGTTTTGATTTATTAAAAAAGATATTGGTTGAACGGCCTATACTGTCGCTGTATAACCCTGATGCTCAGACTGAATTCCATACAGATGCGAGCAATAGAGGTTTGGCTGGCGTGCTTTTTCAGAAACAGGCGAACGATAAATTACTCCATGTAGATTACTCCAGCAGAAAGACTACGTCAGCAGAATAGAAGTACCACTTGTATGAATTGGAAACACTTGCAGTGGTGGAACCCGTAAAGAGACTTAGAATATATTTGTTGGGAATCAAATTCATTGTAGTCACAGATTGCAACGCATTGAATGCAGCAATAAAACAACAAATTTTGCCCAGAATAGCTCGCTGGTGGTTACAAGTAGGTATAGATGAAGAGTTCTAACGACCACCTTCCACCGCCCACCACCCGCTACTGAGCATGCGTGTGACGTAACAAATATGGTGGTTGTATTAAGTGTGACGTAAGCTTTAACCTGAGATGACGTAATCCAAGATGGCCAACCGGAAGTGAAAAATTCTGGGAATTTAAAATTTTATACGGTAGTTGGCGCCACCAATCAAAGTAAGAGGCTCCGCCATTTTAATTTTTGCAAAGGGTGACGTAACAAATATGGCGGGTGGCGCAGGCGCAAACTCAACTTTTTAGTTTTTGGTTAAAGTTCTATGTGTGGGGTGTCATTTTACTCGGCTTGGCAAGCAGAATTCAAATTTGGCATATACGCATGCGCAAACCCAACTTTCTGAGTTTTTGGTCTAAGCCTTAGGTGTTTGGTATCATTTTACTCGGCTTGGGAAGCAGATTTTAAAAATGCGAATGCCAGGAATGCCAGACAGCAACAAACAAAGCCAGATATGCTAAATGCCAGACATGGCAACATAGCAACAAACAAAAATACTAAGAATGTTAAGACCAGGCATGCTAAATATGGCAACATGGTAACATAGCAACATTCAACAACTGCAACTGAGAATGACCTCGACTACAATATGTAATAGGAAATGAGTCATGTGTTTACCATTTCAGTCAGATGATGTTATTTAAAGAAAGCAAGATGTTAGCACTTTAAGGTTGAAAATAAAACAACTGATTTAAATACAAATAATTTATTAGGATTAATTCACAAGACTTACATAGTAAAATATTACATAATGGCTTTTACATTACCAGTTCGAGGTTTATATTCAAATATACAATCATGAATAACTAAACAGTAAGCTTTGGTTCTATTGGGAAAATTGTTTTTGCTCATAAATTCCACTTTGATGTCCACTGTTGACGACTTGATTGACTCATTCTGGTGCTGACAGTCGATTACAAATAGAGCCCGGTCTTTAAACTCATCATAATTTAAGAGAGGCTCTGCTATGTTTTTATAATAAAAACTTTTTTGAAAATCTGTGTACATCTGGTAGGCTTCAACATATTTAGATTTTTCGAAATCCATATTCATAGATTCATAAGGGTAGCATTCTGAATTTAGGAACACTCGTAGATCTACCATACCAATATTCTCGAAAAAATCACTTTCTTGCTTACATTGTCTTTTCGATCTGTTTGAAATGCTATAATCACATATCTAGGTCTTTCTAAGTTTGTTGCAGTTTTAACAGACCATACATCTTTATTAATATCTCTAAGCGCTGGTAGCTCATATATGTCCCATTTGCGGTATGCTAGAGATATAGATGTGTCTTTTGCAATTTTATCCATCAGTTCCAACTTCATTTTATCGTTTGGAAATACATGTTTAGCTTTTAAAAACATGGTTACAGTAATTTTAGATCTTGGCAGTACCAGTACTGTAATAACTGTTGGCATCACTCTTGTAAATCGGAAAGTATGTTTACCGTAGAGAACTCCTTTAAAGTGATGGAAGAAACTGAAGAGGAACCAAAGAGGCAGGAGCAAGTGAAACTTGTTATCGTTTAAGGTGATATGATCTGACGATACATTCAACCCGGCGTTGCTAAGAGATTTGGCTTCATCCTTGCTAAACGAAAGCAGGGTTTTGATGGTTGTTGTGGTGTATGGGTCTCGTACTCGCTCCACTTCCTTGTTATTTAATTCATAGGTCACTGATTCAAACAGAGCCGCTCCTCTATTATTTGACATATAACACTCACCATCAGCATTTTGTATTGCTAAAGGTTCCAGAGCACCTTCGATTATTAGAGCCGACTCTGCTAGGCATACAAATGGATCTTGCTGATTGATGTTTATTTAGACTTCATCACTGTTACCAAATGATTTAGTTGACGAATAGTAAGACCGAAGTTCTTCTCGATCAATAGAATCGTCAAACTCGGGGTCTTAGAATATTTTGAGTTTTGATGACATGATAACCAAGACTTTTAAGGAACTCAATATTATCAGGGCGAAGTGTACACTTTGAGGTGGTTGACTGTACTGAACTTGTTTTGGTAGATTCACTTGCTTTTATATCCTTAAAGACTAGCATTCTAGGTAATCTTTTTAAGGTTCAGACGAACAGACACCTCTTCACCTTGAAAGTTTACAGGAACTGAATCTTGATCTACGATGTCGATACTTATATTTGAAATATCTCGTTTGTTCACTGATAAATAAATTAGATTCTTAGCTTCGATGTCGATTGCATAACCAGGATCAACCATGGGTGCAAACTCATATAACGTATATGAAGGTTTCCCGTTATAGTAGGAACCACAAACAATATTGGTTTCTATGCGAATCTGTTTAACATCCACTATTTCAACAGGTAAATCAGATTCATGGAAGACACCTGGTCGAAAAACTTGTTTTTAAAATCCCAGCATTCGCCCAATCGAATCATCAGCTTCAAAACTGATACTTGTGAAAAACTTTATTTCACATCTAATGGTGTTCGGATTAGGTCTTAGAATCAAAGCTAGTTGCTTTTGTTCATGTGTGGCTGTAGCACCAAGTTCATTTTGAAGCAAGTTTTCCAAATGTGTTATTTCATATGCACCAGTAGGTATGGTGATAGTTCTCCAAGCACCTCCTTTTTTTACATAAAATTTAGTTTTACCTTTATATATGTTAGGTGTGTTGTATGTGTGAAAGCCTATCAAAGCAACAGCATAACTACCACCAGGATCCAATTCAATTGGTGGATCGTAGTCTGTTGACAGATGGGAGCTGCGGTCTTTCAACACAAAGGTCTGCGACATGACTGATACACAGAGGTTACTGTTTGAGTCTTTTATTTAAAAATTTTAAACATAAGTGATTACAATTATAAGTATTATATGTTTGATACACATCATGATTATACATTAAAATAGAGTCTTTAAGGTAACGTTGCAACTCGACTGGTGGCTTTAAGTTTCCATAGGAGTCAAAGTACTCGGCTGTGTTACCACGTTTCCTCACTGCAACCCAATGACTACCAGACTCCTTGTTGGTTTGTAAATTCATGATGAATGATTCATTTTTACGTGGTTCATGTCGAGGTAGAGTATCTCGCGGGTATACACCTCTAAAATATGGGATTTTCACTTTACCAGCAAATTTCAGAAGATCTTCATCTGTTAGAGGTCTTGCTGGTAAACGACCTATTCGTTTTTTTGGCTTTTGCAGATACAAACCATAACCACTACGTTGTTTCTTCAGATACAGACCTTTGCCGAGTCTCTTGCATTTTGGTTTTAATTACAAACCACTACCTCTCTTACTCATTGCGATACTTCCATTGTTTTGTTGTGACGTTCTTCTTCCTCCAGTTTGTGTTTAGCCGCTTTAGCATCGTTTACGGCTTTAGCAATACCAGCAGCACCACCACCCAGAGCACCAAGAGCTGACAGACCACCACATATAAGAGGTAACAGTGGGAGGAAACTGAGCATTTAGGTATTGGAATAACTCGAGGTTTCAACACATTCTTACGCCCACCAATCTGTTTAACAATTGCATGAGCGATATCAAACACGGCATTATCTGATGGAATAAGGTTTCTGTCTTTTATAACTTCTCCAATCAGACTAAGAATGTTTTTAAAGGGGACTTTCTTCTTCGGTTTTGAGTTGGTTACATCAAGACCCATACCAAGCTTTGTCTAACAACCTGTTAGACAACCTGTCTGACAGGACCGACAGATATCTAGCAGGTAGTTGTCTACCTGTTGTCGTGTTAGATACCTAACACTAGATAGGTAGACATACAACCAATTCAAAGCTAGTACACCTTAAACCACCGAACAGTTTGCATCTCTTAGCACGATCTGAAACAAAGAACTTTAGCAAGATGGAGGTGATGGGTAAACAAGAGAGAAAAATCAAGAAAAAGATTTTACAACTTGCCGAAAACATTCGAAAAAAAAACTTTTTATGCTTAAGCTTGGTAGAGTTGAGAATGATGAGGTCCTGCAACGTTTATATAAACCAATTGTTGAACCACTAAGCGAAATATCTAAAAACACATCGATAGTTAAATTGCAATCAAAGGCTGAAGAAATCAAAGAAGCTTCTGATGATATACCAGAAAAGAAACCCAAAGTTGAGTTCCTTAAAGACCATGAAGTTTTTTAAGCCGAACCAGAGGTAGAGACAAGTTCCGATGAGGATATCCCAACATTTGAGGAGCTTGAGGCAGATCTACAAACTGTCACAAACAACCCAGCATATCAAGAATTTTTGGAGCAATATCCTGAACGAATTCGATATTATCTAGACAAGTATTTTACTGAACCACCGAGGCTTGCTACCATTGATCAAACGTATGGTGCTCGCTACGCTAAAGATACTGGTAGTTGGAGCCTTGGTAACAAACACTTGAACTTTACTGATAATGACATTCGACTAGGTCAAAGGAGATATCCGCAAACACAAGGTCTGCTAGAATTGATATTTATGAAAACACCTAGGGGGTATATCTATGACGATCTTCAACACTATAGAGATATTCTGGAATCAACTAGTGTTCATAAAATTAACTACAATCCTAATGCACGAACCAAAGGTTGTTCCTCGGAAAAGTATCTGACTCTAATAAAACCAATTATAAATCCACGAGGGCGAAGATCCTAAACTCCTCAAGGTTTTGGTTACGACACACATCTTAACGAATAACAAAAAACCGAACCTAGAGCTTAGAATGTAAGCAACAACACTAACAACTATATGATACAAAATAATGAACAAATAGAATATGTCTATTGGGATAACATAAATGAGTTGGTTGATAGACTTAGACTTTTAATAGCTTCTCAAGTTGCTGGCAATAATGCCCATAACAACGAAATTCAATCAATCATTGAAGAATTAAATGAAGTCAGTGTTATTGCTTAGTAAACCTACATATATGTCATACAGACGTACCTATTGCTTAGTATAAAAATGTATATCCATAAGTTCGGACGTTCCCAGTCCAATAAACGTTTTAAGTTTAAAATTATTGAAAGAGAAGTTTTCCCAAGAACTACAAGTGATGACTTTGATTTGCAAAGCCATAGATTGTGTAACGTTGGTGATCCAGGCGATCCAACAGATGGTGTAAATAAAAAATTTGTTGATGCCTGGATAGATGATAGAAAATCAAAGATGAAGTGACAAAGAATAATTGCCATCTTACTTGAAGCTGTGCACAAACCAGAGTTGGTAGATTTTAAAAACGAATTTGAAAATAAATTAAAAAATTTAGCTAAGGACATAACTGCTCAAGTTTTAAAAGACATTGATGTGTCAAAGAATAACAAGTTGGGTGAAATTGACAACAAACTAAAAGATTTACATAACAAGTGGATACTGTTAAATCCGTCATCACCATGAAGCGGAAAACAGTTGAACTCTGCTGCTAAGAAGCAAGTAATAAATTAGTTGCACACACCAGCAAGAATCAACTTCAAACGTAGGCGTGCCATAACTAAAGGTTTAAATGACTTATGGCAGATTGATTTGGCAGAGTTTACAGACTATCATCGCGAAAACTCTGGTTACAAGTACATTTTAGTGGTTATCAATTGTTTTTCAAAGTATGTGTGGACTCGCCCACTTAAATCTAAAAATGCTGAAGAGGTGAATAAAGCTATGGCTGATATTTTAGCTAATAGTACAACCCCCACCAACATTCAGTCTGATTTTGGTAAGGAGTTTTACAACTCCAAATTTAATGCCTTAATGAAATACAACATCAATCACTATAGTACTTATAGTGTGAAAAAATCTGTAATAGTGGAAAGAGTTATACGTACCTTAAAAGAGAAGATCTATAAAAATTTCAACTTGTTTGGCTCCTACAAGTGGTTAAATACACTACCTGATGTCACTGCTAACTACAACTCAACCATTCATCGAACAACTGGTGTAAAGCCTAAAGATGTTAATAAGAAAAATGAAGAAGCTATTCACAAACAAGTCTACACAAATATTAAAGTGTTTGATCAGAATAAATTCAAAGCGGGTGATGTACGTCTAAGTAAAGCAAAAGCTCAATTCGAAAAGGGGTATACACCTCGCTGGTCAACAGAGTTATTCAAGATTTATAGTGTTCATTTCACAAATCTAGTAACATACTTTCTTGAAAACATGCAAGGCAAGCCTACCAGTGGAAGGTTTTACGAGGAAGAACTACAAAAGACTAAACAAACAGACATCTATCTGGTTGACCGTATCTTGAGGAAAAAAGGCAAGAAACTATGTGAAATGGTTGGGCTTTGATAAATCTCATAATTCTTGGATAAATTCAGATGATGTTAAATAAGCTTACTTATATATTTAATGTATTAATATACTTAGAATAAAATAAAAGTCGTTATTAAAATTAGTGTGTTTTATTTCTCCATATTGTTACATACATACAATTAAGCCAAGTGAACAATTAAAAATTATGACGTAAATCAATAATATCCTTAATAAACTTCTCCTGTGGCACATCAGCTATCTGCAGATCATTTCTATTCGTCTTGAGGTATTTTACTTCGGCCTTTATTCTATTAAAGAGATTTATAGAATTTGGATCATACAACATGTTTAGAACCACTTCGGAATCTGGATGTTTATTTTTAAAGTTTCTGATCGCTCTTCGAAAACTTTTTTTCTGGGTTCGTATAGCATGATACGGGTACTTAGCGTCTTTCTCATTTCTTGAAAGTAAACCAAACATACTTATTTTTCCGGGATTGCTTGGTTTTGAAGATATATCTTCAAGATGTTCTGTGACTTTAGCATCTGTTTCTCGCATACGTTGCACTTCATCCTCTATCTCCATTAATTTCACTTCAATTTCTTTAAGGTTTTCCTTGTATTTTTGATTAAATTCGTTTACGAAAAAATCAAAAATAATTTGGTTGCACTTTTCATAGAAACGATTGGATATCCAACAGGCTAAATTTAATAGTAAATCTTTGCAGAGATATGTGCCAGATACCAAGTTGTTTTTAGCTTGTCTTCCTCCAAAGTTCACAAGGTATGTAGCGGTTGTTGGTGTTGAGATGTTGCTTCCGCCACTTCTAGGGCATCGGTATTCCGAGCCCCTGGAGATGATTCTAAGTGGGCTCCTTCGGTTGAAATATTTAGGGTATCGGTATTCCGGTTACCTAAATGTTTCTTTAGCTGACCATTGTAATAGGCAATCAACTCTTTCGTTTTCTTATTTTCCAGCCAATGATACATTTTTTTCTCACCATTTTTACATGGTTTAGTTGCATTAAAATAACCAGTGTTCTTATCAATAATTAATTGAAAGTCTCCAAATAAACCATACCAGAAGTTGTCCTTAATTTGCTGGTAGCACACATCACTTAATGTAGCCATTTTAAACACACTACTAAACACGTAGATACTCAAGAGCAGACTGAAGCACGTCTTACTTCTAAGAAAATTAAATTTTGAATGAGCTTAAAAGTGTGTGTACGACAATTTATAGATGTTGACCCCACTCTACGGCTTAAAACTGTGTTTATTAATGTTTATTTCCAACCACATTAGTCGCTCCAACATCCATCTACTTTCGGCGTCTGCAAACTCCAAAGCTTACGTTTAAATCTCATCGACGAATTCCCTGAATATATTTTCAAAGTTAGTTGAAACTGTAACATTATTATTTTTAGTATTAAATGACTTAATTTCATTTCTATGTCGGCTTTGGAGCATATACAAACCAAACAATTCCAAGTTCATTTTAATTTGGTTATGTTTAGCTAAAGCAGTTTCAATCAGATGAAACAATGTATGTTTCACAGCATCTAAGGCAACTCTTATGTCATTACCATCTAAGCTAATACGATAGGTGGTCACTCTATTTTTAAAAGCTTCAGCTAGCATATGCACTTGTTCAACTTGCCATGGCTCCATACTTTTGATTTGTGAGCTTCACTACGCAAATGTCCAGAAAATTCATTCTTTTTCACTTGTGTCGAGCATGACTCACAGTATCTCATCTTAACTACGAGTGCTTAACTAATGAATGAAACACATGTGTTTAGTTTATATATATATATATATATATATATATATATATATATATATATATATATATATATATATATATATATATATATATATATATATATATATATATATTTCTTAACAAACATGTTTGAGATGCCTTACCACATACCCCCACCGAGACCCGCTGCCAGGGCAACGTCGCCGGCGCCGGATACCCAACACCGCGCGACTATACCGACAAACAGAAACGCTAATTCAAACTAAATACAGGGCGAAAGCAACACTCGGAGAACGGTGAGATTCGATCCTATTTGCTGGCGGTGTGACCAACCCGGACACATGAGAGGCCATTGTCAAGCGTCGTCAACCAGATTATTTTGCTCGCTCTGCGGTCGTCCTGTTACGCTGTCGAGGGACTGTCTTTGTTTACCCCGTCAGGGAAACTGTTAAGTAACTACATTGGACCGAGGCCTCCGCAGTTTCCGTCACATCAAACCTCGGAAACAACCCATATATCAGACAATTGACCGTTTGTATCCATAAGCATCGCCCGAGGCACCTTCAAAGGACTGATTGACACTGGGGCCACGCGCTCATTCGTGGGTGGCAAAATGCTGAATATTGCCACTCGAAGGGTATCCTCGCGACCACCATAGGCGACGTAGCGACCCGGGTCGCTGACGGCAATGCAATAAATATTAGACGGGCATACGACCTGGTGATGAAGATTGGTTCACGGATAATCAGACGCCATATGCTGTATTTGCCTACGTTACCAGTCGATGCTCTTTTCGGACTGGATAATCCTAAAGGAGTATGGGTTTGAGGTAGACCTCCGTGCCGTTCAATGCCGAGTAGATGGAGAATTGCTCCCGCCCTCACTCGCAGATTGTACCCAGCTCACTGCTGGAGAACAAGGCACACACGAAGGCCCTTCCTTGCCAGACCTATCTCTCTTTGAACAGCAAGAGCTCCAGAAGTTCCTACCTAGCGAACTGCCCGCGTTCGCGAATATAAAAGGTCCTACCCACGTGATTCAACACCGGATAGGATTTGCTAAGACTGCGCCTGTTAAGCAGAGGTATATGCCTCGTAATCCCAGAATGCAGGAGATAATTGATGGAGAGGTGGATAGGATGTTAGCAGAAGGTATTATAGAACCATCGTCTAGCCCTTGGAACTCGCCGATCGTGGTACCCCGCATTTTTTAATAGACTTCCGCAAAGTAAATGATGTATCGCGTATTCCCTGCCTTATATATCTGCAATACTAGACAAACTTGAGACGAGCTAAGTATATCACCACCCTCGACCTGCAGCAGCGATACTGGCAGATCCCGTTGACTTCAGAAAGTCGATCAATCACAGCGTTTACCGTCCCCGGATGGAGATTATTCCAATTCAGGGTGATGTGCTAGTGATTACACTCGGCAAGTGCAACATTTCAAAGTCTGTTATATAGTATCATAACTCCCGATATGGATGACATTGCGTTCGCCTATTTAGAGGACGTAATTGTGTTGGGAGAGACTTTCGAACAGCCCCTGAACAACCTCGGTGAAATATTTCGCCGGCTCCGTTACGCTAACCTTTAGTTGAACCCAGACAAGTGCCACTTTTCCGCCGTTCTCTCAAATACTAAGGACACGTGGTGAACCACAGGGAATACACCGATCCGGATAAAGTGGCGGCAGTTCGAGCTATACCCCCGCCTAACAACGTCCGTAGCCTACGCAGATTTTTGGGAATTTGCTCGTGGTACCGAAGGTTCCTGAAGGATTTCCCGCGAGTAGCAGCCCCACTGGCAAAACTTCTGAAGAAAAGGCCGAACAGCAACAACCTGCGTTTGACGACCTGAAGACCGGACTCCCGAGGCCCCAGTGTTAGCGTGCCCAGACTTTACGAAGCGTTTAACGTTGAAAACTGATGGTGCCAATGGCGGACTGGGTATCGCGCTAACACAAAACCTATAAGACGGGGAACGAGTAATAGCATATGCCAGCCGTACTCTGACTGCCCCGGAAAAGAATTACTCTGTAACCGAAAAAGAATGTCTGGCCCTAATGTGGGACATAGAGAAGATGCGGCCGTATTAGGAAGGATATAGTTTTACCGTATTGACCGACCATATGTCTCTCCGTTGGCTACAGTCAATCCGCAGCCCCTCAGGAAGATTGGCACGTTGGATTGTGTTCCTCCAACAAAATGATTTTGACATAAAAATACAGGAAGGGCGCCATGAATAGGGTGGCGATCGCATTGTCGCGAAACGTGTTGCCAGTAAGAGACACGCCTGAGGAACATGCCGCGGAGAAGCCCAATGTCCATGGTACAAAAATAAAATCACCGAAGTACAGAAAAACCTCAATTTTTTCCGGTCTACAGCGTTGAAGGGGGGAAGCTTTACAGGCACTTCTGGGATTCTAACGATTTCGCCGAGCCTGATGCCTGTAACCATGGAAAATAATATTTTACCAGGTACGCATTCCGAATTATTATTTTATATTTAAAACATATCTGAACAAGATAGCGATAAGGTATGTACCACCGATTAAAATGTTCATGTGTAGCCGGAACTCAATATAAGAACGGCTTGTGACAGAAGGAGTTTCTTCTTTGTGCAGTGTTGTTGAAATTTACGTCGGTCTCTGTACTAAGTTGAGTTAAGAGAGAATCCTGGTGTTTAAGCGAAGTAAATTATTGAAGTCACGTTCCGTCCGTTCCGTTTCTGTTCAGAACAAACTCATTCCATTTGATTTTATCAGAATCAGTCTAGGTAAGAACCGTTTCAGATTTCGAAATTTATATAGCGAATTTTCATATTTTTGGAATGGGGTATTTCTCAGTCGGTGTCGAGGTAGGGTGTCAGAATTAAGGTTTCTTTTGATTTTTTATCCAAGTTTAATGTTATTAGCGTGGTGTAAATTATTTGGAAAGTGATGCTGTATTTGACACATACTTTTCAGGTGGATTTAACACGGCCGTTCTAGTTTGACCCTGGCTTGGAAGCTGTAGTAACACAAGCACGCTTAGGTCCAGTTAGTGCGTAACATAGATTTCTTCGAAGGCGTCGTCCTAGTCATTCCTCTTTATTCTCGAGCCGCCTAGGGCCGAGGTACTTGGACTCTACGTTAAACGATTTCGACTAGGGAAATACTACCTATTTATTTAAATACCATTTTATGAAACGATAGACTTGTCTGTATCCACGAGTCGTAACCCCCTGGCGTAGGACATTCGTCTTCATGTAAAAGGAAAATAACATCAGAGCTTGGTAAACACCCGGTTCTTATACCTCGGTAGGACATATTTTGTTTTGTTGGCCTGTCACCGTAAATATATTTCTCCGACATTAATATAGTGGAATAATTGTTCCAACCATTGTAAATACTTTTGAATTATAGTACATAAGTCCGTAATATATAATATAAAACAAATATGCTTTATCTATGATACCGACATAAACAAATCTGCTGCATCCATACAGAAATCCAGAAAGTCAGGATATTACCGAGGGAGCGATTAAAGCCCGCAACCTCGGAGGTAACGAAGCAGCCTGTCGTTTAAAAGGCCACCAGACCCTCTCCACAGAGTTATCCAGAGGTCGCAGATATCCTCGTAGGGCGTAACCCCTTTTAAAATCTGGCGCTCGAGATCGTTCTAATAAACCCGATAACCCGTTTCATTAAATAAATAAACCTGCAACTAAATGCCTCGTTACAAATTGTCATAGGTTTTACCAATGATAAAGGGTAGAAATGTCCTGTATTGTTATAAAGAGTATTTAATATAGGTTATTTCTTCTTTCTTTATTTACACCTTTTTGTCAAAACAACTTTGGTCGTCATAGATCTACATATAATTTGTTATTTACTTGTTTAGGTTTACATAACTAGATGACTAATATCAAGTTAATTTATTTGAAAATTCGCTACCATAAGGCAATTGATGTATCAGAACATATATTTTTTAATTTCCAAATAAATTACAAGTTTTCCCGAGAACACTAGATTTTGATTCGGTTCGGAAACACAATATGTTATATATGAAAGTCATATCAGCCTGATTATGATTTATTAATTCTAATCTTACTCATCTTAATATATTGTTGCACATAACTATATTTACATGAACTGTGTTTATACGTGATGGCCTATAAAACATTATCCATTTTTTTTACATTAGGACCAAAATTAATATACCTTATTATATCATTGCAGGAACTGCTTTCCGTGACAACCGTCCAAGCAAAGTAAACTCAACATGGATCGTTCTTGGTATGTATTTTTACCTAAAGATATGTATTACTTTACGTATTTATTAAGTCTAGAATTCTTTGAGCTTTAGTAGCTAGACTTCCATTGTGTCAGATTTTAGCTCCGATGTAAATATTTTAACAGGATTAAATGTTAAATAAAGTAAACGCATTTTTCAGAGACTAATTATTTGATACAACTCTGAACACAATAAGAGCCGAATTTAAGATTCATTTACTATATTTTTAACTTAGAGGCCACTTAAATAACTTTTCAATAATGACAGATTGAGCTTTAGAGCGTGACAACGTGTTTCTTTCTAGATAACTCATAAAGAATGGATCAAATTTAAGTAACGTTATTCAAGTAAACTTTCTAGATATCTAGGTATGTAAAATTAATCAATTCTTAATTAATTGTTGTTACCCTTAGTAAAAGCGTTCCATACTAAATTCAGACGTAGAGGCTATCTCTGGCTTCACAAATTTTCGTTTTCTTTTTCTTTTCTGTGGTGGGTTTCTCAGCTTGACAGCATCACCAGGCATGAGAAAATTCCATTGAGTTATATGTATTCGTGACAACTACAAATTAAAATCCGTTGCTACGTTATGATATTTTGATCAAAAAAAATATTTAAAAAAACAAAAATAAAATAAAACTGACATGTGACGTGTTCAAAATGTCTACGTGATTATTATTAAAATTAAAATATAATCAAACTATAACAATAATAGCTAACAACAATTAATTACAACAATAAAATAACTAAACAATAACATCAATAAATCAGACTCTTATACGACGAAAATTTGGACACACATCAATCTATTGTCTTATTACAACTTTTTTAATATTG
The DNA here is from genome assembly GCA_964006375.1 of Tillus elongatus. NCBI lineage: Eukaryota > Metazoa > Arthropoda > Insecta > Coleoptera > Cleridae > Tillus > Tillus elongatus. Next base: position 68,927,821 of record OZ023268.1, read on the forward strand.
TTAGACGAATTTTGTTTCATGTATTTAATTAGAAAGAAGAACTTCCAAGAAAGGGGAATCCATTAGATCAGTTTGTTCGTTTAAAACAAGGTAGCTATTGTCGTGTATGTGCTTTTTTACGTATAAAGCTTCAAAAAAGTCAACTTTGCGCTTGTCATTACACGTCATCTGTTAATTTTATTATATTTTTATTTTTCTAATTAATTTTTTGAACAAAATATAACGTAGCAACGGATTTTTATTTGTAGTTGTCATGAATATGTAAAAATCAATTCAATTTTCTCTGGCTGTGCTGTCAGCGGAACCGGTTAAATAAAAGAAAGAGAAAACGAACATTTGTGAAGCCAGAGAAATAGTATCTACGTGTGTATGTATGATTTTATTGTAGGGAATTCGGTACGCGCGTGCGAGCGCGCGCATGTGCATTGACGTGAAAATGCGTGTGGGTGGTCGGGCGTGTGTTGCGTCAGATTGTATCCAAGGTGGTGAAAACTTGCGTTAACTTAAAAGATTAATTTTAACGTATAAGGCACATATTTGTAAATGCTAATCAAATAGGTTTATCAGAAAAATGTGCTTCCGTCTTGATAAACGTATTTTTAATTATCTTTTTGTCTTAATATCTGAAAAAAACATATTACCCGAGAAACTTCAATCAATGGTATTTGCGTAAGCTTGAACAATGGACAATTTTTGTTGAACCAAAATTTTCTCGTCTCCATTAGAGAGGGCACTTCCCTTCCAGACAAAGTATCGCAAAATGATTTAATGGAATAACGTCAGATTACAAAATTAGTTGTATGTGTGTTTGTCGTCAGATTCCATTGGCTGCGGTATGATTACCATTCGCACATTTTAACAAAATTAATTGAAGATCAAAGTCTGAACATTTTAGATACAAAAACTTGCATCTCAATCTTAGAGAACACTATTTTCTTGGTAAATAAAAATGTTTTTGTCATAATTTAGAAATTAGCCGTCTATTGATAAAATGTATTCTGAGAACAAAAGAACATTTTTCCCCATCTTAAACTTGGAGAGGCTAACAATGTTGGCAAATAGTAAAAATAAAAACATTGCATCGTCAGACATTCATTAAGTAAATTGTATGATTTAAATAACAGGATATGCTTCTACATAATACATATTTTAAAATATAAAAAAAGGCTGAACGCAGGAAGTGCGTTATGGTCGCTAATTTTCATAAAAATATTATTAATGTCACACATGTTTTTCCAGAATGAAAGTCATCAAATTTGCTAGATAGTATAACCTTTATAGTAGAAACCATGGACCATCATTTTCCATCAAACTAACTTTATTGTTTGAAAAAAATTCAAACATTTTTCGAAAATAAATTTTAAATTTTCCAGAAAAAGCTGTTACGATTTTTCTGGCCAACGAACGTATTAAAGCATTTTACACAAAAACTACACCTGCCAAGATATAGTTATTCGCAAAAATCTTTTTCACAAAAATGAAAAAAAAAACACCGTAATTTGTTCAATAAGTTTTTTTTTTGACGAAAATTCGAAAAGCTTTTTTTGCCTGAATTCGCAATTTTTTTACAATCACTTATTAAACATTAATTACTAATTACTAACATTCCACAAAAACCTAACAAATTATTTCTACAATAAAGACCCTAACAAAATCCATGAAAACAGACGAAATATTTTTTATGGGAAAATTTGCTGATAAAATATTTAATAAAATTCACATATAATCCGTAATGAAGACTGAAAAAAAAATGAAAGTGTAAAAAAAGTTGTTGATTAACTTTTCACGGATATTTGAATCTGTGGAAGTAAAGAGAAATATAAGCGGAAAAATACTCGCTTTTTCGTGTCACAAGCTGTCAGAAATAAGAAGGTTATATGTCATAATCCTATAGATTTTTTTATTTATTATCTTTTTTGTACCAAGATTAATTTAATTGTTTTTCTTCGAAAATTCGCTAAATAATCAGATAATGTGATCGGTTATTAGAATTGAATAAATAACTAAACATTTTTTTAAAGTGCGCTACTTACGTACCAAGTTTCTAACTTTATTCTTTTTCATAATAATTCATTCAGTTAGTTATGAAAGTTAGAAAAAAATGGTTTATGAAAATGCTTTAGCATAACGCACTTGCTACGTCCGAACTCTTGCTACTGCATATGTGATTTGTCCGTTTGTCGATTTATTGCCTGAAGAGAGGGACTGCTTTAATTTGTTAAATTTAAAAAATATATACTAAATCACAAACTCTTATAACTTGAAATACTGCCAAAGGATGAGAGGAATGGTCTATTTGAAATGGATTTCATGCAGATATTTTAGTATAATGAAGCACAAGGGTGGTTGAGGCAGAAACGTAAGCCTTTACAAAACCTACTTTGGGTCACATTTATTTTACATAACCCGCATTCGTTTCAGATTCTTTGTTTAAAAATCGCCAATTTTGGTGTTTCAAATCTCAACTTTGACGTTGTAAGAAGAAAAACGATCAAAATTTCCAAGCAAGTTTTTAGGTACTTCTTGACCTTTTTGGGTCAAGAAAACCTAATCCTTCTCCGTAGCTTTCAGTAAATTTTGTTTACCATATAAAAGATTTTGATCTTGTACCCTTCTCTGATCACCAGCGGCACCCAAAATGTTTTCTTTCAATGCTTTAAAGTTTTTCTTTTAACTAGGAGTTCTTTTGGCATGTAGGCTACGTTTTGTAGTAGAAACTTGCGTACCAAATTCGGTTGTCATAGCTTTATTAGTTTCGGAGACACAAAAATGGTGTGAAAGAAAACCAAAAAATTTTGCGGAAACACTGGTCCGATTTTTCTAACTAACTTATCCAGGCCACTTACAAACCAAAAAATACCTACCAAATTTCATCAATATCGGCCCATTATATTTTGAGTTATCGGTGTGATACATTTATACATACATATAAACGGAATATTCTTAGCATGAATATCAAGTGCAAGGCAATGGGTTTTTCCAAGGGAGTAAATCCCACCCTTAAGACAAGCAATAGCGGCTGGGTTTGTTGCTGGATTGTGGGCAGTGGAATTAGGAAAGACAAGTAAAAATGTTTAAAAATAGAAAACCCACTTCATTAAGGATAACTCAAAAACTACTGGTCAGATCTTCATCAAATTTATACGGGACCACATGAGAAGCACCAGCTTTCAAATAAAAAGAGAATCATCAAAATCGGTTCACCTAGAAAAAGTTCTGAGGTAACACACATACAGAAATACAGACGAATTGAGAACATCCTCCTTTTTTGAAGTCTGTTAAAAATTGAATATGGTCACAATTATTGTAAAAGTGACATTAAAAGTAATATTCAACAAACTCAAGCACGACAAGCCTATTTGTATGATACAATGTATAAATTATTGTTTAGCAATATAATATACTAATGCCCAGTTTCACAAAGCTCGATTAAATATTTAACGGCCGGTTAGTTAATCAGAGCTTCAGACGACCAATCACAGCTTCAAAATATTTGGTTGTCATGGCAACAACCCGAATTCAAGTGATTGTGATTGGTCGTCTTAATCCTTGATTAACTAATCGGCCGTTAAATATTTAATCAAGCTTTGTGAAACTGGGCATAAATATAATATTTTACTTAAAATGTGACAAGTACAATTTGGAGAAACTAATTCATCACAATACATTTTTCAGACTGACAATCGTTTCGATAACAAAGTCAGCGTCATCAAAGGAATTAATAAATAAAAACTTATTTTAGGTCTAAAAATTGCATTGTGATGAATTGGGTTCTCCAAATTGTACTTATCAGTGCTGATCGCAGGTTTCAATCTTCACTCATTAAAATATGACAACAAAACTAAATCCAGAAAACTACTGCACAGCTGCATAGACTAATGTCGATAATGTTTATTTGGAAAAATATTAAGTAGGAGACTTGTATTTCAATATATTTAAGAATTTACCAAATTACTGCTATTTTCTATTAGTTAATTTTCGTAGAAAAAATTCACTAATGGGAAGATCCCGACTTTTGAATTTTGAAAAAAATAATTTATATGTATATATGTATCGCACCGATAACCCAAAAATAATGGGGCCATTTTGATCAAATTTGGCATGTACCTTCCTTTGGTAAGTCGCTTGGATAAGTTCGTTAGTCAGGAAAATCGGCCTAGCTTTTCCGGAAAAATTTTGAGTTTTCCGCCGAAACAAATTTTTATCTCAACAAATAAAAAAGGTATGTTAACCAAATTCGGTAGGTAGGTTTATGATATAAAAAGTTCTGGACGCAGTAAGTGCGTTATGGTAGCGAATTTTCATTAAATGTTTCAAATTTAAATAACTCGATTTTATAAATTTAGAAAGCTTAATTTTGCTATGTAGTAATGTCTTTCCCAAGGCCACATATCCACCAAATTTAATTAAAATATCTTTGTAACTATCGGAGAAAAAAAAAAGTTCAAATGAAAACTCAAAATTTTCCCGGAAAACCTTGTCCGATTTTCCTGGCTAACGAGCTTATCCAGACTATTAATAATAAAAAAGTACTTACCGAGTTTCATTCAAATCGGTTAATTACTTTTTAAGTTATCGGTTGGATACACACACAGATATATATATATATATATATATATATATATATATATATATATATATATATATATATATATATATATATATATATATATATATATATATACATATACATATACATATATATATATATATATATATATATATATATATATATATATATATATATATATATATATATATATATATATATATATAAGGTGTCTTATCCCTGGAATACTCACCTATATCTCGGAATGAGTCCCCGTTTCTAGAGATATGTAAGGTTTTAGGTCGTGCGTGCTTTTAAGACTGAAACTATGCCGGTATTAACTATAAATATATTGTAGAACTCTATAAACATAACAATGGTGAAGTAAATAAATAACAAGTAATAGACTCTCGTCTTTAGCTACGGGATCCATCTGTTATCGTCGTTCGTCGTGGATGGATGGCCTTGCACACCGTCGTTGAGTACCTCGGCGTCGTCTAGGTACTCTCTCGTCGTACTTGTCGCGCACTGTGTTCACTCAAGCTCTCTTCACACTCGACTCTCGGCTCCGACCGTCTTGTACGAACTAGTCATGTGTAACACTGTGTTGAATGACACTTTTTGTGCTGACACCTTCTATATATCATGAGTGTTTTTTTAAACAACGTCCATCATTGTAATGGCACTGACAGTTGTTGAGATAAAATTAATTCCCACAACTCGGCTCTCCTGACCATCATCCGCCTTGGATGATGAACCATTGTCATCTGAACACATTTTACGCCATGACTTCATATATTCGGAACATGTAGAAGTGTAGGTTGGACCCTCGTGGAGACCTTCTTTCTTGACATCGTAGGTATCGTTGGTCTTGACCTTCACGACTCTGTATGGACCTATGAACTTTGACTTCAACTTCGATCCTGGGCAGAACTGGGTTCTTCGAATGACGACTAGATCATTTAACCCATAAGCGGCAGGTTTTCTTCTTCTCAGGTTATACGTTCTCTTATTTGCTTCCTGGACTTTGAGCAATTGCTCTTTTGCCAATCTTCTGAATTCTTCTCTATCTTCTTGAAATTGATTCTTCTCTTCTTCTTCTTCGATGATTTTTCCTATCTTGATTTGAACTTTATCTTTCATCTTGACACCCATCAGCAATTCAAATGGCGTGGTTCCAATGCTTCTTTGGTAGGTGGAGTTTATAACTCTCTGGACACGATCTACGTAAAGGTACCATTTTGCTGGGTCTTCTAAGGATATCTTGGTTAGAACAGAAATAATAATAGAGTTAATTCGTTATATCTGACCATTAGCTCTTGGTAGACCAGTAGTAATCTTATGATGCTTTACGTCATTCTCGTTACAGTAAGATTCGAATTCTTCAGAGGTAAAGGCTGTGCCTCTGTCGGAAATAATGTTAACAGGATTTCCGAAGGTCTTTCTTTGGATCTCGAGTTTGGCAATGACTTCTTTCGAGGAAGTGCTTTTCGTCGGATATAACCAAACACACTTCGTAAATGAGTCAATTATGGCAAGAATATGTTTGTAATTCTTGTTCGTAGACTCAAGAGGACCGAGGTGATCAATATGGTATGTCTGTAAAGGAATGTCATCTTTCTTAAGTGGATGTAAAAATCCTTCCTGCTTTCCATGCTTCCTGTTAGATAAGATGTAAGGAATGCAATTTCTAATACACCTCTCGATCTTTTTCTTTACATTCGGTATGTAGTATTCTCTCTGTATTAAGTCTTCAGTTTTTCTGACTGCAAAGTGTCCTTCTTCGTGTGCTTCTTTAATTATCTCTTGCTGCCTCTGCTTGGGAATTACAACTACTTCCCTTTCGTCTTCCATTTTGTAAAGTAAGTCGTTTTTCAATATATAATCTTTATACGGCTTTTCTTTTAAAATTTCCTTGATTGCCTTGATTTCGCCGTCTTCTTCTTGACTATTTCGTATAGCTTGGGGAATGCTAGTACAAACCAACATAACAGGGCTTCTACTTAAAGCGTCTACATGCCTCATTCTGGTGCCTGATCGATGAACTACGGTACAATCGAAATCTTGAAGTAGTAAGGCCCATCTTGCAATCCTTGTTGATAAATCTCTCTTGCTCATAGTCTTCTCAAAGGCAAAGCAATCTGTCACAATGTTGAAGCGTGTTCCAAGTAAGTATACTCTAAACTTGAGTGCTTTGACTATTGCTAAAACTTCTAACTCATAGCTGCAGTACTTCTTTTCGGCGTCCGATGTCTTCTTACTCATGTAGTAAATTGGATGCATCTGGTTATCTTCATAGGAACGTTGGAGAAGAACGGCTCCGTATCCTTCCATTGATGCGTCTGTATGCAATTCTATCTCGGCATCTTGGCAGTAAATATGTAGCACTGGATTCTTAGCTAATATCTGCTCGAGCTTCATAAATGCATCTTTTTCTTTGAACCCAAATTTAAAGGTACGATCCTTTTTCAAAAGATCGGTTAGCGGCGATGCTATCACTGAAAATCCTGGAATGAATTTTCTAAAATAGCTGGCAAGTCCCAAAAAGCTTTGTACTTGCTTTGTCGTCCTTGGTTCTGGAAACTTGGTGACAGCGTTGGTCTTTAGTTCTGAAGGGTAGAGTTTTGCTTCCTCTATCCTGTGACCTAAGAATTCGACAGTTATTTTAATAAACTGACATTTTTTTCTTATTAATCTCCAATCCATATTCTTCAGCGGTCTTGAAAACGATTTTTAATCTTTCCAATGCGTCTTCGTCATCCTTGGCTGGAATAATTAAATCGTCCATGTAGGCAGTACAATTCCTTTGTTTACTATATCTCTGAAAACTACGTCGATGTAGTGGAAGACCAAAGGGAACTTTCAGGAATCGATATTGACCTTGGTGCGTCACAAATGCTGTATACTTTCGGCTTTGTTCTTCTACGGGAACGTGAAAGAAGCCATTCTTAAGATCAATTGTGCTAAAAACACGTTCTTTTTGCAGCTTGTCTAGCTGATCTTCTATAACCGGCAGCGGAAATCGATCTTTTATTATCTTTTGGTTGATTCTTCTATAATCAATGCATACTCTTGGTGTCCCATCTTTTTTCTTGGTTACTACCACTTGGCTAGCATATTCAGAAGTGCAGGGTTCTACTACACCATCTCGAACCCGTTGCTCAACTTGGTGATCAACAATCTCTCTTTCAAAAAATGGTAGTCTTCTAGGACTATTGTAGATCGGTTCTTCGTCTTTGACTAATATTTTCATCACAACGTTTGCAGTTTTGCATTTTCTTGGTTTATACGTCTTCACAATATGTTCAACTTCTTTTCTTATACGCGTCGGTACTTCATTTCCAATATAAACTTCATCAAGTACAGCTACTTGCATTATTTCTTTAATGCCGTCGCCGTCGTCGATCTTCTTGATGGTCATCCCACTTGAATTAATCGTACGTAAGTTCAACATGTTGGAGAAATTCATGACCTAGTATAGCAGGATTACTAGACATATATTCACCGTTGACAAGATGCATCTTGGTATCAACCAGTACGTCATCTAAATGAATCTGACAGTTAAAATAGCCCAAAGGTTTCACTTTTGACTTACCGAAACCATTTAAAACTATTTTAGAATCATGCATGACTTCATTAAGGATAACTCAAATACTACTGGTCCATCATTGTAATGACACTGACAGTTGTTGAGATAAAATTAATTCCCCCCCCCCCCCCCCCCACACACGCAGAGAGAGAGAGAGAGAGAGAGAGAGAGAGAGAGAGAGAGAGAGAGAGAGAGAGAGAGAGAGAGAGAGAGAGATAAATAAAAGTTTACAATTTACATAGGAAAAATAGAAGGGTTTAAAATACTTACATATAACGGGAGTTTTACTTTAACTAATTATGGAAGAATAAAGATGAAAAAACAACCTTTTTGTAAATTTGACTAAAGTCGAAAAGTGTCACACTGACATATCGTTACCCTATTCGCAAATGTCGTAAGTCCACTTTTACTAGTTTTACAGGAGAGGATAAAAATCCTAGTGACTGTTTATCTATCCACTAAACATTTTTTTTACTTTCAATAAGGGCAATATAAAAATACTTTCTATTATGATGAAGTGTTTTTAATGAAAAAAGTTATATTTTCAGTTATATAATGGACTTACGACATTTTCTCTTTTAAGTGGCGGATTTACATCTTATTATGTTATTGTTAAAAAAATATTTCTAAAGATAATTTTATTTCAAAAAAATACGGTGATAATGCAAAAAATATTAAATAATAATACAACAGAAAAATTATAAAATATTCTCAAGAAAACATTTTTTGGTACCAAAAACAAATGACAGTTATTCTAATGATAAGTTGAGTTATCATAAAAAGAGTGAAAATCTTGCGATATACTCTCTTTGAGTTTTTGAAGGTGTTCCCACTTCTTTTTCTTTTTAATTGAAATAGGCTTGGTGTAAAGTTGTGGGAATGTAGAATTTAGGGCTTGTTCTTTATTTTTTGACGAGTGTCTTTGTTCCAAAGGTACATAGTCGTGCGTATGTCTGATTTTATAAAATACATTGCCCTCTTTATCGTATTTCAATGCCCTAAGATCCATTACTTACGACCTGGTCTAATTGACAACATTTTCAGGGAGGCAAAACTTTTGAAAAAGTCAAAGGAAATATACCTCACTTTAAATTGACTGGGATTCTGCCTAGCACGACGAAACACATAATCTGCTCTAACATTAATGTTCGTGTTTCGAAGCTTCCTTTCAATTAAAGAGTGCATGTGGTCAGCCTCCATCTGCGTATGCCCCCTTTCTAAATATTTCTGTTCAATTGTAATATTATGTTCTATGCATAATTTTAAAAGAGCATTTGATAAAGTGACATATCTGTTTTGTGCATCCATCACTATATAGAATTGTATTCTGCTCTGGCTGTAACTGGCCCAACACGTTTTCCGTTATGAAATGGGATATTATAGACGAATAATTATCCGCAGTCACACCTCCTGCTGCCTCATGCCAGACAAAGCAATAGCCTTCATTTGACTTCATGTCAAATATAGTGACGTTGTGAACCATAAGTTTCATTTTGAAATATAGTGCAGAAGTATTTGACTTGGACTCAATAAAACAGCCTGCATGTCCATACAAAATACTCTGTTTTCAGAAAACTTGTCTTTCTCCTTTGCTTCGCTAGCTTCATTTTTCTTGATGTTGTGCAGTATATACTCTTCTTCAGACAAGTTTTCCACGCGGTAACTAACACAAATGTCGCACTTATCTTTTTTGGGCTCAAAATTTTCCGAATTAAGTTCATCAAAGAAGTGAGAAAATAAAGCACTTGAGACATACTTGGTTCCCTGGTTGTCGCAATAATATTTATAAAACCTATACAGGTCTGATTTCCAGCTCCAGGTGGGCTCTAAATATAATTTTGAGGATCTAGACCTTTAGTATTGAGACTACTTTCGCTAAGTCTCTGAAAACTCTTTCAAAACAACTTTCCTGCCTTTTTCTTAAATATGTTGGTTCCGTTATTGCCCACTGCTTATTGCGTCTGATTCCTGCATCTGGTTTCTGGTGGAACGTTTCTTTCAATTTATTACTGTTCTTTCCTTCAAACATAATTTATTTTAAAACATTTGTTTGCACACACGAATTTTCTTTTCCTTCGAATTTTCTAAGTGGTAAACCCAGGTAAATTATCTCCTTGAACATTCTTCAACTTTTCTGTTTCTTTTTCTTGCAGTATTTTCTTTCGTGACCAGAAGATGTGTGTACACTTTACGTTGCTGCCAGGTCATATCGGACCAAAACTTATTAAAAATGTCTTTTCTTTCTTGATTAGTTAAAGATCTACACTGCATGGTTTTATTTTTTAAAGAAGATTTGCAATTACAGGTGTCTGTAAGCTGTCTACATTTTCTATTTATTTTATAATTCCAGGTTCCGTTTTTTTTTTCTTGCCGAGGTGTTTTCCCCCTCTTCTCTCTTCTTCTTATTCTCATTTTTGCTCCAACTTACTTCATTAACATTTTGCCTTTTCCTCCTTTTTTCTTTTTATTTCACTATTATTAAATGCGCTGCTTTATGAAGGTGAACAATTTTATTTTTCATAATCAGGATCTACATGTGTTTCGCCTTCATTTTTTTTTTGTCATTTCACACATCTCTCCTTTGTTCTGTTCTTGAACTTCTTCATTGCAACATTTATGTTGTATTGTGCTGTGCGTAGCAATAAATTCCTCGATTCGAAAACTGGTCTGTTCTTCGGTGAAATTAGCAACTGCATTTTCTTCATATTTTTCTGTATCTAAATCCAATACTACACTTCCATTCAGATAGTTAAATTCGGAAATATTGTCTGTATCATTTCCGAAATCACAATTCTTCAACATTAAAAAGTTGCAAGATGGACTTCTATGCTGGTCGTCGGTTAGTTGATACATATCAGGCAGCTCATTCATTAGAGGTGGCTCTGGTTCTGAATAAAATTCGGGTAGCGAAACTGTTACTTCTTCTTGTGAACTTGTGTTGACTTTTGATTCCTTTCTGTCCAAATTTCCTCCAGTAGTACGACTATTGTTAGCTTTGTTGAGCAATGAAAATTTTTCCTTAGTTCGGTTAAGATATTGAGCCATCTTCAAAATATTTTTCTTTGCTGTAAATAAATGAAATTATACCGTTATTAACTGAAATATGTCTTTGTCAAATGGTAATAATGAATTTAAATAGCTAAGACATTTCTAATATTAATTTATATTATGAAAATGCATTAGAGGCATAAAAGCCTCGAATGGTAATTTTTAGACTGAAAGCAATATTTTTCTCATTGTATTATAAATATATACAACAACAAAAAAAGAATTTATCAAATAACTAAATCATAATTCACAACGTGAGACCAACATGCAGGAAACAGTCGTAACTCCATTATAACGAGATCAGAAAAAATCGTATGTCCAAATTAAAGTTTGATGAATGTTTCTGTCATATATAAAAGGAATTGCACAATATAATTATTTATAGTTAAGATGGTGTATTGAAGTGGTTCAGATCTATCATAAATGAAGGCAATGGGTGAAGAATTAGATTGAAGAAATAAAAGTGAAGACTTTTTTTTACCTGGTTTGTCAAAATTTGAAGTTTGCTGAATTTGATATATAATTGTCACATTGCTTTAGATATAACTTTTAAAATTTTGCCAATGTACAGCACAAGTCTCAGACTTATTGTATAGGCATACTGTATGGTTTTTATCAATAAATTAATTAATTAATTAATTAATAAATATGCATAGACTGTACTTGCCGAGTTACGTAACGAACACTTTTCCGTAATAATTCACGATAAAAAAATAGGAAGTTTGAGCACACCAATGAATCTGCCCATTATTAGAAATGATATTTTACATTACAACATTATCCTAAAAAAAGTTCGGGACGCTGCAAGTGCGTTATGGTAGTGAATTTTTATTAAATGCTTCAAATTTGAATAACTAAATTTTCTATACACCTAGAAAGTTTAATTTTAGTATGTGGTAAGGTCTTTCCTAAGGCAAGATATCCACCAAATTTCATTAACATAACTTTGTAATTTCCGGAGAAAAACTTTTTTTTTCGAAAAAAAATTCCAAATTTAAATAACTCAATTTTCTATAAACTTAGAAAGTTGAATTTTGGTGCGTAGTAAGGTCTCGCTCAAATCAACATATTCGTTAAATGTCATTAAAACAGCTTTGTAATTTTCGGAGAAACAAATTTTTTCTAAAGAAAATTCAAAATTTTTCCGGAAAACCCTGTCCGATTTTCCTGGCTAACGAACTTATCCAAGCCATTAATAAAAGAAAGACACTTGCCGAGTTTCAGCGAAATTGGTTATTTTTTTTGAGTTATCAGACGGACGGACGGACGGACGGACGGACGGACGGACGGACGGACGGACGGACGGACGGACGGACGGACGGACGGACGGACGGACGGACGGACGGACGGACGGACGGACGGACGGACGGACGGACGGACGGACGGACGGACGGACGGACGGACGGACGGACGGACGGACGGACGGACGGACGGACGGACGGACGGACGGACGGACGGACGGACGGACGGACGGACGGACGGACGGACGGACGGACGGACGGACGGACGGACGGACGGACGGACGGACGGACGGACGGACGGACGGACGGACGGACGGACGGACGGACGGACGGACGGACGGACGGACGGACGGACGGACGGACGGACGGACGGACGGACGGACGGACACACACACACACACACACACACACACACACACACACACACACACACACACACACACACACACACACACACACACACACACACACACACACACACACACACACACACACACACACACACACACACACACACACACACACACACACACACACACACACACACACACACACACACACACACACACACACACACACACACACACACACACACACACACACACACACACACACACACACACACACACACACACACACACACACACACACACACACACACACACACACACACACACACACACACACACACACACACACACACACACACACACACACACACACACACACACACACACACACACACACACACACACACACACACACACACACACACACACACACACACACACACACACACACACACACACACACACACACACACACACACACACACACACACACACACACACACACACACACACACACACACACACACACACACACACACACACACACACACACACACACACACACACACACACACACACACACACACACACACACACACACACACACACACACACACACACACACACACACACACACACACACACACACACACACACACACACACACACACACACACACACACACACACACACACACACACACACACACACACACACACACACACACACACACACACACACACACACACACACACACACACACACACACACACACACACACACACACACACACACACACACACACACACACACACACACACACACACACACACACACACACACACACACACACACACACACACACACACACACACACACACACACACACACACACACACACACACACACACATACACACATACAATGTTATAATTTAATTAAATAGGTAAACCTAGTAAATAACAAAATTTACTAACAGAACTCAATAAAAAGCAGATTAATGATCTACGAAGACGCCTTTGAAAATTGTTTGATTTTTAAACGTAAGTCAAATGAAAAACAACATAAGAAAGGTTGCTATGGATATAACACTATCGCGACAATTAAGAATACTGTCATTCCTAATTCTCTGGACAATTTGAGGTGTATTTAAAACATTGCTTAAAATTTTGTACTAAGTAGTTTGCTTCCTGTATATTTTAAATATTATTCAACAATATGTTCAGTAATGAAGAATATTTTGACATGTTGGAATGTTATATTCGTTCTAACCGAAATACTGAGGCAGCTGCAAATTCATATCAAAACAACTACCCAGAAAGACGACAACCAAACACCAAAATATTTCGCAGGATAGTGACCAATATATTAAACGACGGTAGCTTCCACGCAAAGAAACTACCAATGCCTAGAAAAGAAGCAAGAAATAATGCCGTCTTACAGGTTTCAAACGAAAACCCTCCGCAATCTGTTCGGTTTTATGGTGAACAAATTGACGTTCCAAAAAGTACGGTGCACCGTGTATTAAAACAAAGTCATTACCATCCATACAAACCTACAATCGTACAGGGCTTAAATGTTGACGATTACCCTAAGCGACTTCAATTATGCAGATGGTATCAAGGACAATGTCAGCAAGATGAAAATTTTCATTTGAAAATAATATGGACTGATGAATCCAGATTTACAAATTGTGGTGTGTATAAGCGCCATAATGGGCATTATTGGGCAAATGAAAAACCCAATCTAAAGGAAGAAAGACGATTGCAAGACAGATTTGGTATTAATGTTTGCTGCGGATTATTAGGTGAAAAAACGGTTATTTTTATTTGTAGATTAGAGAGTTAATTTAAAAAAATGTGAGGTTACTTCATTGCTGGTCCGTTCTTTTTTGAAAATAATTTAACTGGGGAAAGGTATCTTAATCTATTGAGAAATGATATCTTACCAACAATTAGAAGAGTTCATGATAATTTAGACGAGATTTGGTACCAACAAGACGGTTGTCTAGCTCACAATACTAGGATCGTCAAAGAATTTTTGTATCAACATTTTATTATTTGTTGAGTTCCGTTTCTAATTGTGTTGTTTTGTGGAGTTTAAGTTTCTATTTGTTATTGCCGGGTTTTGTTATTCAACTGTTGCACATAATATTACCTAGCAGTATTCCCAGTTAAGTATTTTAAATTAAATCACAATATTTTTTTATCGTAAATCATTACGGAAAATCATGTTAAAAGTAGAAGTCTATTGTTAGACTTCATGGCCTACTGCTTTTTGAACACTTATTTTGTCATTTGTTTTCTGGTATTGGATATCATAGCCTACTATCCTTAAAACGGTTTTTCTCAAAATTGTCAGTGCAATTACAAGATTTCTCAAGCATGTTGACATCATTGGAAAGCTCTGTTCACAGGCTATCACATGAGCAAAAAATCCACTATGGCTGTCATAATAAAAACAACGTTGATACATGTAGCTCAAAAACAAATGACAATCCAAAGTTGAGAATAGCACAAAAATATTACTCTGTAAAAAGTGCCCTGATCATGTGCAAGTTTTAGACATGTCAGATCAACGCCTACTTAGATATTGAAGAAAAAAATATCGACAAATTTTGTTTGTTTTCTTTCACAATAACTCGAAAACGAAGTGAGGCAAGGTAAAATACAGGTCATATTTAGAACGAGCATGAAATTCTACAAAACATTGCTAATTTAACCGTCCCCCTATCTCTAATAATAACGGAGATAGCAATACATTCCCATCCAGTTTGGGACACACTGTATATATATATATATATATATATATATATATATATATATATATATATATATATATATATATATATATATATATATATATATATATATATATATATATATATATATGAACATATAAAAATTAAAACTGACCCCGGTTCTAGGGGTCCTAGTTCGCGATCATGTGAAAACATTTTTTCAAAGTTCAAAAGTCGGGATCTCCCTATTAGTAATTTTTTTTTAATCTGTAAGTATCGTCGAGTTGCGTTGTAATTCTGCAACTTCTGTCAAACAAAGTTTGTATCTCTTACGGTTTCGGAGTTCCCAGTTATGTCGAGGGTAAAAATCCCGCAACCTGTATACCAAAATTCAGATCTCTTAAGTTGAAAGAAAAAAATTATAATCATTTAAAGAAATTAATAATTGAGGGCCACTGGTGATTAGAGAAGGGCACAAGACCATAATATTTTATGTGATTAACAAAATCTATTAAATATTACAAAGGTTAAGTTTTATTGATGGAAAAAAAAGGTCAAAAAAATACAAGAAAAATTAATTTGAAAATTTTATAGTTTTTCTTTTGACAACGTCAAAGTATGGGGTTTGAAACGTCAAAATTGTCGATTGTTTAAAAAAGATTCTGAATCGAATGCGGGTTATCTAGAAGATATGTGGTTGGAATTGTGTTTCACAAAGCCTCACGTTTAGGTTTCGATCGCCATTATTATTAGTAGTAATATTACAGTAGTTTAAGTTATGGAGTATGTTTAATTGTCTAATATTTTTGTTTATAAAAAATTAATTTGAAAATACCCCTTCTTCAGGCAATAAATCGATAAACAGACAAGTCAGTAGTAAGAGTTCGAACGTAGCAAGTGCAATATGGTAGCGCGTTTTCATAAACTTTTTTTCAAAATTTAATAACTAATTTTCTATGAAATTATCATAAAAAATAATAAACTTAGAAATTTGGTATGAAAGTAGCCTATATAGACTAGCACGTTCAAAATTTCGAGTTTATTTCTTTATGGAAAACAACATTTTAAAAAAATGTGTATTTTCATTTCATTAGTTCTACGGGTTTAAATTTACGTAAAAAGTCAATTTTAATTTTAAGTATTTTATCGCCAAATTTCCGTGTAAAAAATATTTTGTGAATTTTCACAGTTTTTTATATAGTATTTTCATAGAAGTTATTTTTTTGTTAAAATTTGTAAAATGTTATTAATTAATGTTTAATAAGTTACTGTAACAAAAATGTTTGCTGATTCAGGTGAAAAAATGTTTTCCCATTTTTGTGAAAAAAATTGTTTAGCAAATTTTGGTGTAAAAGACCCTTTCGAAACTGTTCATAAAAAGTTGTTTTATATGATTTTTGTGTAACATTACTTGAGCCAAAATTCACGAATTTTCGTGAACGATTTTTTCCCGAAGATTTTTGTCAAAAAGCTTTTTGTGAATAATTATATCTTAAGAGGTGTATTTTTGTGTAAATTGCTTAAATAGGTTCGTTTGCCAGCAAGATCGTACTTATCTTTTTTTTTTGTTGAGAAATATAATATTTATTTTAGGAAAAATTGTTGTGCTTTTTCAAACAAAAAAGTTATTTTGATGAAATATGGTGCATGGCTCCTACTATAAAGGGTATACTGTCTACTACCAAATTTAATGTCTTTAATTTTAAAAAAATACATATTTTACATTAAAGAAATTTTAATGGAAACTCGCTACCATAACACACTTGCTGCGCACAGATTTTTTTAATCGATATGCGGCTTTGAGCCGTAACTGTGAAAAGATAAAATGACTTGTCTTAACAGTTTTTTGGTTGTAGGAAAGCTTTGCTTGATACGAAGTATTAGCTTTATTTATTGTAAATTCATTACCTTTCTAAATTCTGATTGTCATTTCTTTTAAATATGCAAAAAAAAACTGCGAATATTTTGTTCAGTCGAACAATGCCTGATAAAAATCCATTGTAATTGTTTAACAAAAAATTGAGAAGACTTTCACCAGCGTCTATTAGATAGTCTAATCGGTTTTGCTACAAAGTAGCTCATCAAATACATACTCTGTGAGCAAACTAAACCATTTACACGGTTTAATAAATGTTTTTTAAAGCCTTGTTAGTTTTTCTCTAAATAAAAAAATGTAAAACTTCGAAAACGTATTCACATTTTAAAGACGAGTCCCGTTTTCATTTAAAAGTCCAAGGTGGGATGATACATATTATTTTAGTTTCGGTAACCTTTAAACGATAGTAGGTACCTACTTCTTGACTTGTAAACTCTGGCAAGTTTTAATTAATACTGATCTTTATCGCACCAAAACATAAAGTGGGGGGGGAATATTTTAGGGGACACTTTTAAGCCACACTGTATATTGTAGGTATCAACATATTTTATAAATTCACTATTTTAGCGAATTTTCATTAAGAAAAATTTGCTATTAGAGAGGTCATGATGAAAAGCTTTTGAACAAATTTCTTCAGGTGAGCGCGAATTTGGGTCCCTTGAACCCAAGACCAAGGTCCGTGTGTGTGTGTGTGTATCCGAGCGATAACTCAAAAAATACTAAACTGATTTCAATCAAACTTGGCAGAAGTCTTGCTTGGGCGAAAACCGACGTCGAGTTCGTTAATCAGCCTTTATGCTCAAGTTTTTCCGGTGGAAAATCGGGAAAAACTTTTTGAAAACGCTATATTTTTGTAAGTATCAGAGTAACTGGAATGAGACTTTACATGTGGCTAGAAATAGTGCAAATAAACCTATGTTGTGAATTTTAAGTAATTTTGTACACAATATTTAGAGTTTTTTCCAAATTAAAAATAAAATCCCAAAGACATGCGTTGAAACGACTTAGTGTTTAAAGTCTAATGCCTGACAGACAAAGTAGTTAACTGCCACGCGTATATTAATTCATACAACAGGTATAAACCATACATCAACGGTAACCAAACTAAATATATATACCAGGCGGAAAACATACTACCTGAACCAACAATCGTGAAATCTCGGCCACAATTATGGAAAATGACAGACGACATGAAATTCAAAATTTGCTAAGTTAGTGTTATTTAACTGGGGGATTCAATCAATTATTAAAATACACTATATTTGTTTTAGCCCAGCATAGATATATTATGCTGTCGTATAATAAACATAAGACGTCATATAAGACCGAGACAGTCGTGGGATGTGTTTCAATGGTAATTGTACTAATTATGTAATTAATTGTTACGTATACTTTGAATATATTATCCCGGGCATGAAGCCGATCTAAAGTATCACGCAAATAAAACGTTGGTTGACGTGTGCCTAGATGGCGCAGGGGAACCGTGCTTATCTCTAGAAGGTTACGCAATCGAATCCAGGTCGATGAATGTATGTTTTTTTTTAATGTTTTTTTTTTGACATTGGTGAAACAATGGTGCACATATTTCATACGTTTCGAACAAGATCTCATTTTTGTTTAAAACGCCTAAATAAGTTTGTCACCTTTGAGTCTGAAACTATAATTTTGTTATTGTTGATATTGAAAAAACCGGTTTGATTAGTTTGACTAAAACGAAATCGTACTGGCGATTAATAAGGAAAATAACTGCTACGTTTATAATTTAGCAGATACTTTACTTTTCTAAATATGAAATAAGTTTCCTTCTGGAAATCTTCTGTATAACTTTAATGAAATTTGTAAGTAGGTATAGATGGGCGGTTCTGGAGCCTTCGCCAGGCTACTGCGCCGGCGCGAGACGCCATAGTGACGTCACCGGACGGAGAGCCAATAGGGCGCTAACCTGAGATGACGTAATCCTAGATGGTCGACTGGAAGTGAAAAACCCGGAAAATTTAAATTTCTAAATAACAGGTGACACCACCTGTCAACGTAGGAGAGCCCGCCATTTCAATTTTTGGTGTTGTGACGTACGCAAAGATGGCAAACCCAACTTTGTTATTAAGTGGTGTAGAGGTGTAGTGTTTGGTATCATGTTAGTCCGCTTAGCGAGTTGAATTCAATACCGACACCGGAGTCGGTGGTGAGAGGCGGCGGGGGGCTGCGCCCCTGATCGCAATCGAATGTTTAGAATCTCAATCGAGGTTGATCTAACCAACCTAAATAAGAAGAAGACCTGTCATTTTAATTTTTATGAAAATGACGTATGTAAAGATGGCGGTAAGCGGTGTAGTGGTATAGTGTTTGGTATCATGTTAATCGTCTTGATGAGTAGAATTTAAAAATAGTATACACGCATGCGCAGATCAACTTTTTTAGTTTTTAAGTTAACCCTCACGTGTTTGGTGTCATGTTAATCGTCTCGACGAGCAGAAACCAAATTTGGCAACATGGTGCCCATCTTGATGAAATCTAAGTAAACAAACACCGGATGTTTGCGGTTTTGCAAGTCTGAACACGCTCGGAATATAAATTGATGGTAAACTCTACATTATATAAAAAAAGGCCGACCGTTTTATAGAATTTGTGCTTATATCTCATAATAAACCATGTAAAAAAGACAAATATAAGCGAAAAAACATGTAACCTAATGTATTTTAGGTACACATGTTAAATGGCCAGCACATTTAATCATAATTACAGTTGAAACATTATTATGGAGAGAATCATAAGTGATCGATAGATTTTTAAAGTTTACACAGAAGCCAAACAGAAAAATACAACCAACGAGAGTACATGAAGAGGGGGCAGCGAAACCTATTTAACAACAAACCATGCAGCAATAAGGTCAGTTAAATTCTAAATGTTGAAGATACTCGGTGTACGTAATTATAATTGTATCAACATGTTGTACGATGATAGTAATGATTCTGGAGTCACAGATCCAGAACATAAGAGAAAACGGTATGATATAGACGAAAATGATGGTCCTGAGATCATCAGACCTGCTAATAACGATGTTTGTGAAGATTGTTATTGGGGTCAAATTGATGCAGCTCTGCAACAAAATATTAGTGAGATTAAGCACGAAAGAATGCTGCTAGAAACAAGGTATACCATTATTCCAGCTAAGTGTTGCAATTGATATATCAAAAGCGGCCGGAGTGATTCCAATAATTAAAATTGTAAATACAAGCCTATATCCACCAAGTCCAAATATAGCAATCTCATCTAGCTCATGGGAATGGGATTATTTTATTTCAACACTGAGAAAAGCAGCTGAAGAGTACTTTACCAAAGGTAATAAGATCGAACCTAAAAATATTGGAGTATGTATCGTCAAACCAATTAAAATACTAAGCAGTAAAGGTATATCAATCTCAGATGACTCTGTTACTTTTTATTTAACCGAAGATGCAGTTCAACAGCTACTATATCTGGTTGAAATCATCAACGAAAACTTGAAGTTTCTAAGTAATTTTAACTTAGATATTCGACTTAGTGATTTCTTCTATTGTGTTGCTGATGTTCTCAAATGTGTTAATAAGGAGCTACCGTGTGACGAGGAGGTTGTAAAACTTATAAAAGTCATGCTAAAAGACTGAATCATCATTCCGAGTTTGTATGTTAGAATGCTTATACTTTGCAAAGAAGCAAGTACCTAATCGTTTTAAAGAAATACACACGATATACAATGGCCTATTTTAAAGCAGGTTTCATCATCCTGACCGCCCTAAGCCAAAATATGTTTTATATCTACAAACCACCAAATGTTACAGAAGTGAGAATTTGTTTCGATGACGATAACTGTATAAAATGGTTTAGTCTTCCAGCAACATACCTAAACAACGATCAGATGCTTGAAGTTTCAACATACAACATATCCAAAATTAAGAGTGGTATGGTGCGCTATAAACTTATGTTCCTGTTTGATAACGGTACCCGTGATGAGACATCTGATTGGAGAACCCTCATATTAACTGATTCATATCGGTTCACTTCAAATTATATTTCTATGTTTATATTAACTGGTTTTCTTGTATATCTAACTATATTTATGTTGATATACTTTTGTTTTAAACATAACACTGTAATTATAAATATATATATATATATATATATATATATATATATATATATATATATATATATATATATATATATATATATATATATATATACGTGCTTCAGTCTGCTCTATCTGTTCAAATGGCTACATTAAGTGATGTGTGTTACAAGCAAATTAAAGACAACTTTTGGTATGCCCCCCGCCGCCTCTCACCACCGACTCCGGTGTCGGTATTGAATTCAACTCGCCAAGCGGACTAACATGATACCAAACACTACACCTCTACACCACTTAATAACAAAGTTGGGTTTGCCATCTTTGCGTACGTCACAACACCAAAAATTGAAATGGCGGGCTCTCCTACGTTGACAGGTGGTGTCACCTGTTATTTAGAAATTTAAATTTTCCGGGTTTTTCACTTCCAGTCGACCATCTAGGATTACGTCATCTCAGGTTAGCGCCCTATTGGCTCTCCGTCCGGTGACGTCACTATGGCGTCTTTCAATTAATTATTGATAAGAACACTGGTTATTTCAATGCAACAAAATTGTGTAAAAGTGGTGAGAAAAGATTCAGACATTGGTTGGAAAATAAGAAAACTAAAGAGCTGATTACGTATTACAACAAGCTAGAGTCACATCTCAATTAACACCAACAACCGCTATATACTTGGATAAAAGTCTTTGTTAAAATTAATGTTATTTTATTTTTCCATATGACATATATACATAGACTAATACAATTAAAAATTATGTCGTAAATCAATAATATCCTGAATAAACTACTCCTGCGGCACATCTGCTATCTGTAGGTCGTTTATATTCGTCTTAAGGTATTTCACTTCAGTATTTATTCTGTTAAAGAAATTTATAGAATTTGGATCATACAACATGTTTAGAACCTCTTCGGAATCGCGATTTTTATTTTTAAAGTTCATAACAGCTCTTGGAAAACCTTTTTTCTGCGTTCTCACTGCATGATATGGGTATGTAGCGTCTTTCTCATTTCTTGAAAGTAAACCAAACACACTAATTTTTCCTGGGTTACTTGGCTTTGGGGATATAGGTTCAAGATTTTCTGACTTTAGCGTTTGTTTCTCGCATGCGCTGCTTCATCATCTATCTCCATTAATTTCACTTCAATCTCCTTAAGGTTGTCCTTGTATTTTTGATTAAATTCGCTTACGAAAAAATCAAAAATAAATTGGTTGCACTTTTCATAGAAACGATTGGATATCAACAAGCCAAATTTAATATCAAATCTTTACAGACATATGTACCAGATATCGAGTTGTTTTCCGTCTGTGTTCCACTAAAGTCCACCAAGTATAAAGCGGTTGTATTGAGATGTTGCTTCTACCACATCTAGGGGGCCGGAATTAATGTAAGTTTTCACATTCTTTAAGTTTAAGAAAGTGCTGGACATGCTGGTAGTGATATAATATAGTTTTAATTATTCCAAACAACTCTAAGGTATTACTATCATTTCACCAAGATGTTATATAATGTCTGAGAGATACTTGATCGTCTAGGAATGACAATCTCTTTAAAATTTGTTTGGAAAATTTTAATTGCTCTTCTATTACCTTTATGTTAATCGCCAGGTGACAGCATTGGTAACGAGATATAAATGTATCTGAATGTACATATAAAGAAGAATTAACTCTGTCAACTGTCTCAATCTTTATTTCTTGTTGAGTAAACAAGTGGTATAGTAACACTTTAATTTTTAAATATTTTTGTTAACCATGTCTTCGTCTTTGAAAGTGGAACATAACGTGATCAATTGTCGAACTGTAGCTGGAAAAGGGGGCTTTACAACCGTGCCACCGGCCAATTGGTGTATGTGGAGGAAGAAATACCGGCGTTTCAAGTGGACAACATGGCTGCAGGTGTTTTTACAAATGAGGAAGACATCCAAATTCCAGAAGAGGCTTGGGTACAGACATTGCAGCACCAGCAAGCCATTAAAAGAGAGCGCTATGAGAGGCAGCGATTGTTCAAGGAGCAGCGTATCCCTCTTAATGACAGCGGCAGCAAGCTTCTTTGTGTTGGCCTAGATCCCTACAGCAGCTTCCAACGGACGGTGAAAATAGTTAAACCTGTGGATTTGGGGGCTACTTTCACCTACAGTACGTTCCAAGACCTAGTTAGTAAATTACCAGACTACATAAGGATTCTCAATGGTGAGTCCCAAGAAGATGGCAGGCTGGGGCGCTATGAGCTGTTGGATTATTCAATAGAACAGGCATCACCAGAAGCAATAAAATTTGTACCGAAGGATACAAGTAATGCATTATAGTTGTATATTGGAGTGGCGTCGCTCACCAACATGATGAACATCTAGGTACAGTGATACAAGAGGTGACAAAGTGCGACGAGGTGTACATTGTTCCACACTTAGTGAACGCTGTCGTTATTAAATCGATACGTTTCGGACGAAGACAAACAATAGATGACGATTATATATATAACATAATAAGTAGTCATCCATCTTTTAAAGTAAACTTTGCCTTTCTTTGTGAACTCTTATACAAATTTAACTACTTTTTAAAACAAAAAATTGAAAACGCTGTAAAAAAAACTGTAGAAATAAATAAAAGAAAATTAAAGTGAAAAAAATATAAAATTATTGTTTTATTGAAGAGTTGCCTTTGTCTTTTTTCATTTTCAGTTTACCATTATAAACTCAGTGTTATGCACCGCAGACTGTTAGTCATCATTCAATAGTTGCTTTTTCGGATCTTTGTAAAAATGTAGATTACTCTTGCGGTGGTAATTATTCACATATTTACACTTTTTAAAATTATCTGAATGAACACACTATATGTGTGTATAATAATAGAAAAGGCAATGTTGAAGGTATTTTCAATGCAGATCAGCCATGTTTACATTTATTGTTAGAAAATGTTTATCATAATCAAATTGTGAGCTGGACAGCAGGCTATTTCTGTAAATACTACAAGCAGAGATTATACCACCTTAACAGTCATGCAAATTGTTCAAATTTAAGTCGCTTTTGCCATCCTCAACCTCCATCTGTATTAAAAGTAAAAATATTAGTTGCATTCAATGTAAGCCAGATTTTAGAGTTCTTAAGTGTTTCAGCAAAGTCAGAGGCATAAGCTTAAACTAAAAAGTTTACAATCAGTCATATTTTATACTTTAAAGAAAATAATAACCAGAATTAACCTTAAATGAGTACAATTTACAAAGAGAAGGCGTTTCCTAACTTGAAAATTACAAAACTATATTATAATATATCTCAAGTCCTTACCGCTAGTAAAATGTAGTTTCTTACGTAGTCTTCTGAGAAGTAATTCTGCTGATGCTTTTCCAGATTTGGTTTTCACTTTATTTAATTGATGGAAGTTTTGTATATACCAGTAACGATATACACCAGAATGTTATAATAGTGAGAAAGAGACATTGCTCTTCTATTACCGTTATGTTAATTATCAGATGATTTGATGAGTGAAAAATTAAAGTAGAAATCGACAGCATTTGTAACGAGATATAAATGTATCTAAATAGGCATATCCGTATACGAAAATCGAGTCTCCCAAAAATCTCGTTTTTTATTTCTTCTTAAGTCAGCAAGTAATATAACGCAATTTAATTAAAATCGTATCATTTTATGAAATCGAAGGAAGTTTTGGACATATCGGTTAAGATATAATACAGTTTTTATTACTATGGAATTTTTCGACAATTGTACAGTGAATAATTAATTTTTAAATTTTATGTGGTTTAATTTGTCCATAAACAAGTCAGGTGAGTTAAACAAATTTAATATCTAGCTTTGTATAAGTCAATAATCAATATCATTAATTATGTGTTATAGCTAACTATATCGTCTAATTTAAATGGTTTATTAGCAAGCGAAATACTTTTGTTGTACAGTCTGAGTTTTTTAGTGCGAAACAGCAATATTTTAACGCCGTAAATTTCAGAATTCAGTTTTACCGAGATTACATACCTCAGGGGCTTTCTGAATATCCTCAATTGATATGTTTGTCAATTTGTTACTCAATGCAGCTGTAGACTTCTTCAGTGGCTTCAAAACTGCTTGTTTTTTCTCTGTAAACGGTGTTACCGTTTTGCGGCATCGTCATACAGAAGAAAATAAATTTATTTATAAATAAAAATCCGTTGCTACACTACAGTATTTTCATCAAAAAAAAAAAAAAACTAAAAAAACTAAAATGACAGATGACGTTTCTAAAATGTCTGTGTGATGTATTTATATATTTAGCGTCAAAGTAAAATTAACTTATAACAATAATAACCATAGCAATAATATTAATAATATAACTAACTAACAATAACAGCTAAAGAAGTAGGTTCTCTATAACAAAAAGATTGACACAAATTAATTTATTACATTCTTGCAACTATTTTTAATATAGATAAATGTTTTTTTGTTTGATACATTTAATTATAAGCAAAAGTTTCCAAGAAAGAAGAATCAATTAAAATTCAGTTTGCTCATTTAAGAAAAGACATCTGTTTTCGTGTAGGTATGTGCTTTTTATAAATAAAGCTTTAAAAAGTAGTCTTTGCACTTGTCATTACTAAAATCTAGTTACTCCATGTGGTTGTTTACTGTAAGCTTGTATTGAGTATTAGTAATATGTTTTGTAAATGTACCTTTGTCAGCGTGCTTATTTCTAAGTGCAGAAGACTAAGTAGAAACTACATTTCACTAGCGGTAAGGACTTGAGATATCTTGAATAACTTGAAAATTACAAAACTATATTCTACTATATCTCTTAATGAATGGCTGAA
Organism: Tillus elongatus; assembly: GCA_964006375.1. Taxonomy (NCBI): domain Eukaryota; kingdom Metazoa; phylum Arthropoda; class Insecta; order Coleoptera; family Cleridae; genus Tillus; species Tillus elongatus. Next base: position 68,954,109 of record OZ023268.1, read on the forward strand.
CTTTTTTGTGTATGTTGAATAAAACTGTTGAAAAAATATCCGGTTCCATTTTATTTTATATATATATATATATATATATATATATATATATATATATATATATATATATATATATATATATATATATTGCAGTCATGTGAACGCTAGGTAAATAAACCGCACCTGTGTTTGACACTACACTAGATTGGTGGTCTCCTGATTGTTTTGGTAATTTGTTACTCAATGCAGATGTAGAGACTGCTTCTCTGGCTTCAAAATTGCTCGTTTTTTCTCTGGATTCGTTGTTACCGTTTTGCGGTATCGCCAGACAGAAGAAAATTGAATTTATTTATAGATAAAAATCCGTTGCCATACTACAGTATTTTTATCAAAAAACTAAAATGTCAAATGACGTTTCTAAAATGTCTGTGTGATGTATTTCTATATTTAGCGTCAAAGTAAAATCAACTTATAGCAATAATAACCATAGCAATAATATAACTAACTAACAATAACAGCAAAATAAGTGGGTTCTCTATAACAAAAATATTGATACAAATTAACTTATTACATTATTGCAACTGTTTTTAATATAGATACATGTTTTTTGTTTGATACATTTAATTAGAAGCAAAAGTTTCCAAGAAAGAGGAATCGGTAAAAAAATTAGTTTGCTCATTTAAGAAAAGACATTTGTTTTCGTGTAGGTATGTGCTTTTTATAAATAAAGCTTCAAAAAGTAGCCTTTGTGCTCATCATTACAAAAATCTAGTTACTTCATGTGGTTGTTTACTGTGAGGTTGTATTAAGTATCAGTGATATGTTTTGCAAATGTAGCTTTGTCAGAAATATGTTCTTTGTATCTGGTATTAAAACTTTTATAAGCTTGGTAGATGTGGACTGCGTTACAATGCTGATTTATAAATTTCAGCTTTTGTCAACAAATATGATTTTTCTTTCTAGTTAAATAGGAAATCACGCGTCGTGTTCTAATATTTAAAAGCTATTTTTTATTTGTACTGCTACTTAACATTTCAGAAATCTCTTCTGAACTGTTTCCAAAGTAAGTCTTCGAAACATATTTGTTATCTTTTTTGTTTCTAATACATACTTGGGTAAATTAAATTTATGAGTAATTTGTATTATTTTGTGTCTGTTATCTTATCGATTATTTTAACAGACTATACATTATTAAATGCTGTTTGCCTAATTCATAAAATTTACTTTTTAAGTCGTTTCAGGCATATAGGTATTGAAAATGCACGATGCATCATCGTTGAATGGTAGACTGACGCAGCTTTTGTAAAAATGGGTGACATGAATCGTATGGTATAGTTGTTCCCTGTACATTGAAAAGTCAAGTGAGGTATTTTCTAACTTTTAGTGAATTTTCGTAGAAAAAATTCACTAATGGGGAGATCCCGACTTTTGAATTTTGAAAAATTTTTTGCAAATGAGCGCGAACTAGGACCCCTAGAACCCATATCCGGGGTTAGTTTCAATTTTTATATGTTTATATATATATATATATATATATATATATATATATATATATATATATATATATATATATATATATATATATATATATATATATATATATATATAATAATAATGTTTATTGTTCAAGATAACAATTTCTGATAAAATACAAGGTGTCTTAACATATAAAGCTTAAATAAGATAAAATGAACATATGAATAATTAATAATTAATTAATTAATGTATTAAGTTAATGAGTGTACTGTAAATCCGTAGGATTTGTGTGTACACCTTCTTCATTTCTGTTTTACTTTTTAGATGTAAATTAACATAATATAATATTGACATACTAACCAAATATATTAACATTCCTAAAGTTCTTAAATTAGCCTAAATAAACCTTAATATCTACAACACTAAAACTTTAAAAGTATATGTACTGCATGACGTGACTGACCGCGGTTACAATTCAAGAACGATATTGATTGTTTACAATTTATTAATTTTCTTTTTAACAAGTGTTTTATGCATTTTATACCAATTTTTTAGGGTTTTATTGAAAATTTTAGTTTTATTATGTAAGATTATTAATGGAATCTCATTGTATATCAAAGGACCAAAGTATGAGATATGTTGCTGTGTGAGGTTTAGTGCCTTAAAGGGCACTGATAGTTTGTCGTTGCTTATTGACCTAGTAGTTATTTTATGAGACAGCGGCGTCCGATAAATGGGAAACTTTTTCATAAACTTGGCAACCGATAATATGTACAGGTCTGTTAAGTTAGCCAAATCACTATCCTGGAATACTTGTGTACTTGGGTATAATATAGGTTTGTTTAACATTGTTTTTATTATCCATTTTTGTGTAACTCTAAGGCATTTTAAGTGAGTTTCGTATGCGTTTCCCCATGCCGTAATAGCATAGTTTAAGATAGATTCGACAAGGCAACTATAAACGCACTTTAACCACTTCCAGGATAGAATTTCACGTAACTGTTTAAATTTATATACAGTTTTTCGAATTTTGTTGTTTATATATTCTATATGTACATTCCATTTTAGGTGCTGGTCAATGAAAACGCCCAAATATCTAACACTGCTATCTTGTCTTATGTTGTTGCATGTGCAATAATTTCCCGGGACACAATCATAATCATGCACGACAATACTGTTTATATTTGGTGTATGTGATGCCAATGGGGTGAATGTTAAAAATTTTGTTTTGTTCAGGTTTATTGACAACATGTTTTTGTCAAGCCATGTCTTGACTTTCCTGACACCCTCGGAGGCGACATTTGCTACACTGTGCCAGTTGGAATCGTTGAAAAGCAGAACAGTTTCGTCTGCAAAGCATACAATCTTGCCACATATATTAACATCGAGTAATTCATTTATGTACAGCAAGAACAAAATAGGTCCGAGGACCGTGCCTTGAGGCACACCGCATGTTACGTCCTTGTAGTTACTGAACGAGTCATTTATTTTAACTCTCTGTCTTCGTTTGTATATATATATGATTTAAATAGCTCTAAAGTAATGCCTCTGATGCCAATGTTTTCGAGTTTTTGGATGAGAATATCATGTGCAATGGTATCAAAAGCCTTGGCAAGATCGAGAAAAACTCCAATTTTTCCGTGCTAGATCCCTGTCGAAAGCCATGCTGATTCGTGTTGAGTACATTGTTTTTTTCCACGTAGGAAAGAAGTCTAGATTTGATGCACTGCTCGATGAGTTTACCTATCACACTTGTTAAAGAGATAGGGCGATAGTTTGACGGTAGCGTTGGGTCTCCGGATTTAAAAAGTGGTATGACTGTAGAGGATTTATAGATGTCTGGAAATATCCCGGTTGTTATGACTAGATTAATTATGTACATAAGAGGAGGGATCAAGTATAAATAAAACATCTTGATTATTTGGTTAGAAATCGGGTCTTGAGTAGCAGATGAAGAATTTTTTAGTTTGTTAATGTATGATAGTAGTTCTGATTCTGTAACTGGTTTAAGAAAAAGTGAAGTTGAATTACTTGGTTTGGATGTAATATTCAATTTTATAGGTGCATTTATCTTATTATGATTTGCGATCCTGTTAGCAAGTTCTTTCCCAATATTACTGAAATAAGTATTGAAACCATTGGCAATTTCTGTGTTATTTTCTATAAGCTGGTTTTCAACATTGAGTGATTTCACTTTAGAATTTACTTGCTTGTTTATATTATTGTTTGTTATCACATTAATTGCTTTCCAAGTATTTTTTGGGTTATTATCCGCCGTTCTTATTAAGTTTTTATTGTATTCACGTTTAGTTTTGACAATGACTTTATTCAGTGCATTCCTGTATCTTTTGTATTGTTCTAGGGCTCCTGTATCCTGTGGGTTTAAAGTGGCGTGAACTCGTAATCTATTTCGAGTAACCATGGAATTTATTACACCAGATGTGATCCATGGTTTCCTACCCAGTGGCTTCTTATTAGGAAGTGTTACTTTATTATGCATTTCGGTACTATTCGAGATATGGGACAGCAAACGGTTTGTGAACAATTCAGCGCTGTAACTGGGATTATCCGTGTCATAAACATCTTCCCACGTTTCACTTAGAAGGTGTTGCTGTAACTTGTTAAAATTTATTTTATGACGGTATCTCTTTTGTATACTTTCCTTCGGTGCGCTAGAGCGGTCAGCTTCAATAGACAATACAATAGGCAGATGGTCCGTTATGGGAGATGTCAAGATAGTCGAATTGCATTTTATATTAGCATCTTGGCATTTGAAAAAGAAATGATCTATACACGACCCCGTTAAATTGCCCAGTCTAGTATGCTTGTTGATTCTAGGTCTGTATCCATTCTCAGCTAAGATATTTAGATACGTGTTGCTATTGTCGTCCGGTCTGGAAATGTCGATATTAATATCACCACAAAATATCTCAATACGTTGGTCCCGATGTGACCTGCTCAACAATAAATCATCCAGATCAGTCAAAAAGTCATGAGTCTTAAATGATGGCGGCCTGTAGTAAGCAATTAAGCCCATATTTACATTGTTTTTACTGAATATCAGTCGTAGAAATTTGGTTTGTCCTGAGCACAGAACTACACCTTGAGGCTTTAGTGTACTTTTTACATATACTATTGAGCCGTCACATTTATTTAATCTGCTTTCATTATAAAAAATATCGTAATCTGGAATATGAAAATCATTCAAATCGGTGATACAATGAGACTCTGATAATACTATTATTTCAAAGTTAGTTTTCAGGGATTCTATATAGACTAGAAACTCCTCATAGTTTTTGCGTATACTACGGATATTTAAATGAATAATATTTACATTAGAAGAGGCATTCAGGTTTTGAAGGCTGTCTAGATTATTTTCGTAATTACAGTTATAACCGTCATGATCATCTAGAAAGGAGTTGAGATAGTGAGTCATTTACTATTAAGGTAAGTGTATTCTATGGCACCAAGAACGGAATATATCAGTTAGTAAATATTCTATACAATGCAGTACTTACGTAAGTTTCGCATGAGAATTGGGTACACTGCTATATTAATAGGAAGTTATAAGGAGTATATTTTTAGATGATAAAATTTTGAGAATTTTGAATCATATAGTACACTAAAGAATAAGCAGAAAATTTGCTCTAACTTGCACTATTTAGTTACGATGGGAAGTAAGATTAGCCACTATTCACTGCACTAAATAACCCGTGTTGATAATCATCACATTTCTTGACCTATGTAGTTAACACGGTGGACGATAGCTTATTCCAGGAGCAGAGATTGTAAAGTTTGTGAATTCTTGATTTATGTTTAATAAATATTGTTCCATCTATACTTCAGACGTTTTTATAGCCGAAACGATCAGTAACTTCTTTCATAATCTGTAATCTTTCTTTTGTCAGATCTTCTTTTATAGTTACCTTTGAACCTTTAAGTAATTTCTTTTGTTTAAAGACTGCGCTTTTCTCTTTGTGACTTGAGAATTGCACATAAATTGGTCGGCATGAATCTTCTTGATATTTGCCTATTCTGTAACAGGCTTCAACGTTTACTATTTTTGTACCGAGTTGATGTTCTAACATAGTTTTAACGCAGTTTTCTGTGTTTTCAATGGGGGAGTCCGCCATACCAAATATGCGGATATTATTATTCCTTTTAGCTTGCTTCATTTCATCAATTTGCGACTTTAATTCAGCAATTTTAGAGTTGTGGTGATTTAGAAGGTCCTTCATTGATTGAATTTGTTCTAGATACTTTTCGAAAAGTTTGTTGATTTTTTCATTCAACTTAATCTCGAAACTGGCTGTTAGTTTGTCGCAAAACATCTCGATCATTCTATCAGAGTTAAGAGCTTTATCTATACAGCTAAGTATTAATGATTCATTGAAGTTATCATTACCCCTCGGGGTTGTGGGCTGCTGTTTGGAATTGTTTCTAGTTGATCTGTCACTTCCACCACCAGCCATTGTGCACTAATTTGCGTTTAACAACACTAGAGATCGAAATCTTATACCTGCTGGCCGTTCTACACAGACAAACTACACAGAGTAAGCAGAGACCCTAATAAACGCGTCTACTCCGGGCGAGACCACATTTCGTACTGAATATGTACTATATATGTATCACACCGATAACTCAAAAAATAATGGGCCGATTTTGATAAAATTTGGCATGTACGTTTCTTTTGTAAATAGCTTGGATAAGTTCGTTAGTCAGGAAAATCGGACGAGGTTTTCCGGGAAAATTTTGAGTTTTCATTCGAAAAAAATTCTTATCTCAAAAAGTAATAAGCCGATTTTAATAAAATTTGGCATGTACCTTCCTTTTATAAATGGCCTTGACAAGTTTGTTAGCCAGGAAAATCGGACGAGGTTTTCCGGGAAAATTTTGATTTTCATTCAAAAAAAAATTTTTTCTCAAAGAATAATGGGCCTATTTTGATAAAATTTGGCATGTACCTTCCTTTTGTAAATGTCTTTGATAAGTTCGTTAATCAGAAAAATCGGACGAGGTTTTCCGGAAAAATTTTGAGTTTTCATTTGAAAAAAATTTTTATCTTAAAAAATAAAAACTCTATGATAACCAAATTTGGTAGGTAGGTTTACGATATAAAAAGTAAACTACACACCAAAATTTAGATTTCTATGTTACAAGAAAAAAAAGTTATAATAAAATATTTTGCGCCAGATCATTTTTATGAAAATTCACTACCATAACGCACTTGCTGCGTCTTCGGCTTTTTTAATGGTTACACGCAGGAGGTTTATAGTATCGTTAGCTTCTTTGTCTAAAGTACATTTTAATGTTTGCATGGGGTTATTAATAAGCTCTTATATTCATTTAATTCTGTAAGGCTATCTCAAAAACATGTTAAAATGCAATCTACATATCTGTATCAAAAGATAATATTATGTGAAACTTCTAATGTTGGCACTTGTTTTTCTAAGTTTTCCATGAATATGTTGGCCAATAAACGAGACAACGGACTAGCCGTAAGAAGAAGTCCTTCATTTTGCAGCGAAATTGTTTCACTAAATCTAGAATAGCTTTGCTTTGTAAATTCGATAAACAGATTCACTATTTCGTTTTCGTTCATCACATTTACTTTCGTTTCTAGTAAACTGTTTTTAATGAGGGTAAGAATTGTCTAGGGAGTATTCTATAATATATGCCACTAACACAAAACCAAACTAATTCACTGCTTGAAGGAATAATTGGGTTATTCAAATTCTGTTGTACTTCATGAGAATTCTTAGCTGAATATTTTGGAATGTATTTGTGTTCTTAAATAAGTGAAACCAATCTGCTGGCTATATTATAATTTAACATAACTAACTGTTGTCTTGTGGATTTGGTTTATGTATTCTTAAATATCCAGACATATCTGGTGGTTGCGGATTTTTTATAAAAGGTATTTATTTTCCAACTCTACACAAGGATGTATTTCTAACCCGATTTTTTAGTTTCGTCTGGAAGGAATTTCTGGGGGTATCTCCTAATTTCTGCACTTTTCTGCGATAATAAAATAAATCATTTTTATGTTGCATAATGCGTTATTTTTAGCCACGGTTGTGTTTGATTGTTCTTTTATCAGATTTGGTAAAAGCTAAATGATTTTCTGATGTTGTTGGAGCAAGTATACTTTAAAATCCACCTTTTTCAGGTTTTTTCGCGCTGTAGGGTATATCAGGAAGCTATTTCAGATTCAAAGGCTAATATCTCTTTACTTTTGTTTGTAAATTTAAATGCTGGACCGTATTTGTAACCTTTATCTAGAATTTTTAAACGTGTGTTAAGCGTTTTAAAAATCATATTTCGCTTAACACAAACACACAAAATCAGAAACTTAAAAGGGGTACAACATTCATGAAATCAGTGAAGAACTCCCCCGCAAACACATAACTTCTACACAATGTTTGAAAACTTAAGCGATACATATTTTATAACTGAAAAAAATTCTAGATAAAGGTTACAAATACGGTCCAGCATTTAAATTTGCAAACAAAAGTAAAGAGATATTAGCCTTTGACTCTGAAATAGCTTCCTGATATACCCTGCAGCGCGAAAAAAACTTAAAAAGGTGGATTTTTAAGTATACTTGCTCCAACAACATCAGAAAATTATTTAGCTAAATCTTATAAAGAAAAATCAAACACAACCCTGTCTAAAAATAGCGCACTATGCAACATACAAATCCCTCATTAAAAACAGTTTACTAGAAACGAAAGTAAATGTGATGAACGAAAACGAAATTGTGAATCTGTTTATCGAATCTACAAGGCAAAGCTATTCTAGATTTAGTGAAAAGACTTCTTCTTACGGCTAGTCCGTTGTCTCGTTTATTGGCCAACATATTCATGGAAAACTTAGAAAAACAAGTGCTAACATTAGAAGTTTCACATAATATTATCTTTTGATACAGATATGTAGATTGCATTTTAACATGTTTTCGAGATAGCCTTACAGAATTAAATGAATATAAGAGTTTATTAATAACCCCATGCCAACATTAAAATGTACGTTAGACAAAGAAGCTAACGATACTAGAAAGCTCCTGCGTGTAACCATTAAAAAGTTAGAAAATACTTCACTTGACTTTTCAATGTACAGGGAACAACTATACCATACGATTCATGTCACCCATTTTTACAAAAGCTGCGTCAGTCTACCATTCAACGATGATGCATCGTGCATTTTCAATGCCTATATGCCTGAAACGACTTAAAAAGTAAATTTTATGAATTAGGCAAACAGCATTTAATAATGTATAGTCTGTTAAAATAATCGATAAAATAATAGACACAAAATAATACAAATTAGTCATAAATTTAATTTACCCAAGTATGTATTAGAAACAAAAAAGAAAACAAATATGTTTCGAAGACTTACTTTGGAAACAGTTCAGAAAGATTTCTGAAATGTTAAGTAGCAGTACAAATAAAAAATAGCTTTTAAATATTAGAACACGACGCGTGATTTCCTATTTAACTAGAAAGAAAAATCATATTTGTTGACAAAAGCTGAAATTTATAAATCAGCATTGTAACGCAGTCCACGAAAACGAAATAGTAAATCTGTTTTTCGAATTTACAAAGCAAAGCTATTCTAGATTTAGTGAAAAAATTTCTCTACAAAATGAAGGACTTCCTCTTACGGCTAGTCCGTTGTCTCGTTTATTGGCCAACATATTCATGGAAAACTTAGAAAAACAAGTGCTAACATTAGAGGTTTCACATAATATTATCTTTTGATACATATATGTAGATTGCATTTTAGCATGTTTTCGAGATAGCCTTACAGAATTAAATGAATTTTAGAGTTTATTAATAACCCCATGCAAACATTAAATTGTACTTTAGACAAAGAAGTTAACGATACTATAAAGCTCTTGCGTGTACCCATTAAAAAGTTAGAAAATACGTCACTTGACTTTTCAATGTACAGGGAACAACTATACCATACAATTCATGTCACCCATTTTTACAAAAGCTGCGTTAGTCTACCATTCAAAGATGGTGCATCGTGCATTTTCAATACCTATATGCCTGAAACGACTTAAAAAGTAATTTTATGAATCAAGCAAACAGCATTTAATAAAGTATACTCTGTTAAAATAATCGATAAGATAATAGGCACAAAATAATACAAATTAGTCATAAATTTAATGTACCCAAATATGTATTAGAAACAAAAAAAGATAACAAATATGTTTCGAAGACTTACTTTGGAAACATTTCAGAAAATATTTCTGAAATGTTAAGTAGCGCTACAAATAAAAAATAGCTTTTAAATATTAGAACCCGACGCGTGATTTCTTATTTAACTAGAAAGAAAAAATCATATTTGTTGACAAAAGATGAAATTTATAAATCAGCATTGTAACGCAGTCCACATCTACCAAGCTTATAGAAGTTTTATTACCAGATACAAAGAACATATTTCTGCACTTAGAGATAAGCACGCTGACGAAGCTACATTTGCAAAACATATCACTGACACTGAATACAATCTCACAGTAAACAACCACATGGGGGGAGTAACTAGATTTTTGTAATGATAAGCGCAAAGGCTACTTTTTAAAGCTTTATTTATAAAAAAGCACATATCTACACGAAAACAAATGCCTTTTCTTAAATCAGCAAACTAATTTTTTACGGATTCCTCTTTCTTGCAAACTTTTGCTTCTAATTAAATGTATCAAACAAAAACATTTATCTATATTAAAAATAGTTGCAATAATCTAATAAGTTAATTTGCATCAATATTTTTGTTATAGAGAACCTACTTCTTTTGCTGTTATTGTTAGTTAGTTATATTATTATTATTGCTATGGTTATTTTTGTTATAAGTTGATTTTACTTTGACGCTAAATATAGAAATACATCACACAGACATTTTAGAAACGTCATTTGTCATTTTAGTTTTTTAGTGTTTTGATAAAAATACTGTGGTGTGGCAACGGATTTTTATCTATAAATAAATTAAATTTTCTTCTGCCTGACGATACCGCAAAACGGTAACCACGATTCCAGAGAAAAAACAAACAATTTTGAGGCCAGAGAAGAAGTCTCTACATCTGGATTGAGTAACAAATTACCAAAACATATCAGGAGACCACCAATGTAGTGTAGTGTCAAACACAGGTGCGGCTTATTTACCTAGCGTTCACATGACTGCAATATATATATATATATATATATATATATATATATATATATATATATATATATATATATATATATATATATAAAATTATAATAAAATGGAACCGGATATTTTTTCAACAGTTTTATTCAACATATACAAAAAGGTTCAGTCATTCACCAACAGATATAGTAGAATATAGTTTTGTAATTTTCAAGTTATTCAAGATATCTCAAGTCCTTACCGCTAGTAAAATGTAGTTTCTACTTAGTCTTCTGCACTTATAAATAAGCACGCTGAAAAAGCTGCATTTGCAAGACATATTACTAATACTCAATACAAGCTTACAGTAAACAACCACATGGAGTAACTAGATTTTTGTAATGATAAGCGCAAAGGTTACTTTTTTGAAGCTTTATTTATAAAAAAGCACATACCTACACGAAAACAGATGTTTTTTCTTAAATGAGCAAACAGATTTTTAATTGATTCTTCTTTCTAAGAAACTTTTGGTTATAATTAAATGTATCAAACAAAAAAACATTTATCTACATTGAAAATAGTTTCAATAATGTAATAAGTTAATTTGTGTCAAGCTTTTTGTTATAGAGAACCTACTTCTTTAGCTGTTATTGTTAGTTATATTATTATTATTATTATTGCTATGGTTATTATTGTTATAAGTTGATTTTACTTTGACGCTAAATATAGAAATACATCACACAGACATTTTAGAAACGTCATTTGTCGTTTAGGTTTTTTTTTATGAAAATACTGTAGTGTAGCAATGGATTTTTATCTATAAATAAATTCAATTTTCTTCTGTATGACGATACCGCAAAACGGTAACAACGATTGAGTAACAACTTGCCAAAAATATTAATTCAGGATATTCAGAAAGCCCCTGAGGTATGTAATCTCGGTAAAACTGAATTCTGAAATTTACGGCGTTTAAATATTGCTGTTTCGCACTAAAAAATTCAGACTGTACCATAAAAGTATTTCGTTTGCTGATAAACCATTTAAATTAGACGACATAGTTATCTATAAAACATAATAATGATATTGATTATTGACTTATACAAAGCTAGATATTAAATTTGTTTAACTCACCTGACTTGTTTATAGACAAATTAAACCACATAGAATTTAAAAATTCATTCTTCACTGTACAATTGTCGAAAAATTCCATAGTAATAAAAACTGTATTATTCTTAACCGATATGTCCAAAACTTCCATCGATTTCATAAAATGATACGATTTTAATTAAATTGCGTTATATTACTTGCTGACTTAACAAGAAATAAAAAACGAGATTTTTGGGAGATTCGATTTTCGTATACGTATATGCATGCATATTCCGATACATTTATATCTCGTTACCAATGCTGCCGATTTCTACTTTAATTTTTCACTCATCAAATCATCTGATAATTAACATAACGGTAATAGAAGAGCAATGTAAAATTTTCCAAACAAATTTTGAACAAATAGCCATCGCGTTCTTACTCCCAGACGTTCAAGCCTCAATTTCTCACTACTATAACATTCTGGTGTATATCGTTAGTGCTATATACAAAACTTACATCAATTAAATAAAGTGAAAACCAAATTTAGAAAAGCATCAGCAGAATTACTTCTTAGAAGACTACGTAGAAACTACATTTTACTAGCGGTAAGGACTTGAGATATAGTATAATATAGTTTTGTAATTTTCAATTTAGGAAACGCCTTATCTTTGTAAATTGTAATCATTTAAGGTTAATTCTGCTTATTATTTTCTTTAAAGTATAAAAATTGACTGATTGTGAATTTTTTAGTTTAAGCTTATGCTTCTGACTTTGCATGAAACACTTGACAACTCTCAAATCTGGCTTACATTGAATACAACTAATATTTTTATTTTTAATACAGATGGAGGTTGAGGATGGCAACAGCGACTTAAATTTGAACAATTTGCATGACTGTTAAGGTGGTATAATCTCTGCTTGTAGTATTTGCAGAAATAGCCTGCTGTCGAGCTCATAATTTGATTATGATAAACGTTTTCTAACAATAAATGTAAACATGGTTTACCTTCATCGAAAACACCTTCAACATAAACAACATTGCCTTTTCTATTATTATACACACATATAGTGTGTTCATTCAAATAATTTTAAAAAGTGTAAAGATGTGAATAACTACCACCGCAAGAGTAATCTACATTTTCACAAAGATCCGAAAAAGCAACTATTGAATGATGACTAACAGTCTGCGGTGCATAACACTGAGTTTCTTTTATTTATTTCTACAGTTTTTTTTTACAGCGTTTTCAATTTTTTGTTTTAAAAAGTAGTTAAAGTTGTATAAAAGTTCACAAAAAAAGGCAAAGTTTACTTTAAAAGATGGATGACTACTTATTATGTTATATATAGAATCGTCATCTATTGTTTGTGTTCGTCCGTCACGTATCGATTTAATAACGACAGCGTTCACTAAGTGTCACCTCTTGTATCACCGCACCTAGATGTTCATCATGTTGGTGAGCGACGCCACTCCAATATACAAATGTAATGCATTACTTGTATCCTTCGGTACAAATTTTATTGCTTCTGGTGATGCCTGTTCTATTGAATAATCCAACAGCTCATAGCGCCCCAGCCTGCCATCTTCTTGGGACTCACCATTGAGAATCCTTATGTAGTCTGGTAATTTACTAAGTAGGTCTTGGAACGTACTGTAGGTGAAAGTAGGCCCCAAATCCACTCCAGGTTTAACTATTTCCACCGTCAGTTGGAAGCTGCTGTAGGGATCCAGGCTAACACAAAGAAGCTTGCTGCCGCTGTCATTAAGAGGGATACGCTGCTCCTTGAACAATCGCTGCCTCTCATAGCGCTGTCTTTTAATGGCTTGCTGGTGCTGCAACGTCTGCTGCTCTAACTGTACCCAAGCCTATTCTGGAATTTGGATGTCTTCCTTATTTGTAAAAACACCTGCAGCCATATTGTCAACTTGAAACGCTGGTATTTCTTCCTCCACATCCACCAATTGGCTGGTGGCACGGTTGTAAGGCCTCCTTTTGCAGCAACGTTGTCCTCGACGATTGATCACGCTATTTTTTACTTTACTTTACTTTACTTACGAAGCCATGGTTAACAATAATATTTAAAAATTAAAGTGTTACTATACCACTTGTTCACTCACCAAGAAATAAAGACTGAGACCGGTGACAGAGTTAATTCTTGTTTACATGTATATTCAGATACATTTATATCTCGTGACCAATGCTGTCACCTGACGATTAACACAATGGTAATATAAGAGCAATTAAAATTTTCCAAACAAATTTTAAAGAGATTGTCATTCCTAGACGTTCAAGTTTATCTCCGACATTATATGACATTTTGGTGAATTGGTAGTAATACCTTAGAGTTATTTGAAATAATTAAAACTATATTATTATATCATTACAAGCATGTCCAGCACTTTCTTAAACTAAAACATGTGAAAACTAACATTAATTTTCAAACATGCTACGTCACACATATTTTAATATAAATTACAAGTGATTCCAAACTACAGTAGGTAATATTACAACAATTAGAAACCAGTTAATGAGCCACAGACGTCATAGATCATTAAAATTGCGGTAATTAAGTAATATCACAGCAATTAGAAAACAGACGTCTAGATCATTAAAATTGCGATAATTAAAAGCTAAATAACGACCTTCACATAGTCATTAAAGAGTAATTAATGGGATTATAATTATCCAAGATGGCGGCAGGTGCATACCAATTGCAACACTTAGAGCTGGAGTAATACCTTGTTTCTAGCATCATACTTTCTTGCTTAATCTCACTAATATTCTGTCGCAGAACCTCATCAATTTGACCCCAATAATAATCTTCACAAACATCGTTATTAGCAGGGCTGATGATCTCAGGACCATCATTTTCGTCTATATCATATCATTTTCTCTTATGTTCTGGATCTGTGACTCCAGAATCATTACTATCATCGTACATCATGTTGATATAATTATAATTACGTACACCGAGTATCTTCAACATTTAGATTTGAACTGACCTTATTGCTGCATGGTTTGTTGTTGAATAGGTTTCGCTGCCCTCTTCCCCCCTCCCTCTTCATGTACTCTCGTTGTTTGTATTTTTCTGTTTGGCTTCTGTGTAAACTTTAAAAATCTATTGCGATCACTTATGATTATCTCCATAATAATGTTTCAATTGTAATTATGATTAAATGTGCTGGCCATTTATACGTTTAAAAAGCACGGTAATTGCATGGCTCTTTAACATGTGTACCTAAAATACATTAAGTTATATGTTATTTTGCTTATATTTGTCTTTTTTACATGGTTTCTTATGGGATATAAGCACAAATTCGATAAAACGGTCGGCCTTCTTTATATAATGTAGAGTTTACCATCAATTTCTATTCCGAGCGTGCTCAGACTTGCAAAACCGCAAGCATCCGGTGTTTTTTTACTTCTATTTCATCAAGATGGGCACCATGTTGCCAAATTTGGTTTCTACTCGTCGAGACGATTGACATGACACCAAACACGTGAGGGTTAACTTAAAAACTAAACAAGTTGGTCTGTGCATGCGTGTATACTATTTTTGAATTCTACTCATCAAGGCGATTAATATGATATTAAACACTATACCTCTACACCTCCTAATTAAAAAAAAGTTGGTTTGCGCATGCGCAAACAGCCGCCATCTTTACATACGTCATTTTTATAAAAATTAAAATGACAGGTCTTCTTATTTAGGCTGGTTAGATCAATCTCGATTGAGATTCTAAAAATCCGATTGCGACCGGGGGCGCAGCCCCCTAGCCTCTCACCAACGCCTCTGGTGGCGGTATTGAATTCTACTCGCCAAGGCGAGTAACATGATATCAAACACTACACCTCTACACCGCTTAATAACAAAGTTGGGTTTGCGCATGCGCGTGCGCAAACCGCCATCCTTGCGTACGTCACACCACCAAAAATCAAAATGGTGGGTTCTCCTACGTTGACAGGTGGTGTCATCTGTCATTTAAAAATTTAAATTTCCCGCGTTTTTCACTTCCGGTCGGCCATCTTGGATTACGTTATCTCAGGTCAGCGCCCTATTGGTTCTCCGTCCAGTGACGTCACTATGACGTCCCTCCGGCGGAGGTGGCGGAGGCTCCAGAACCGCCGAACTATACCTACTTTTGTAATACAAGTTTCTTCTAAAGAGACTTATACTATTTACAGATATAGCAAAATTTAGTTCTTTAGCTTCATAGAAAATTGAGCTTAGGCCATTTTTCCCAAAGTAGTTAGAACGCAAGATTTTTTTGATAATAGGGAGATATCGATGGTAACACTTTAGAAATAATTCTTCAAATATGCGCGTACTAGGATTTCTAAAATCGATCTTCAAGGTCAGTGTAAGTTTAAACTGTTAACTAAATATGCCGTATAATAATAGTGTACAATTCTTATGAAAGTTCGCTACTGTAACGCACTTGATGCGTCCCCAATTTTTTTTTAGTTTCAAAGCGCTGCTTTTGTTAATAGTTACGCCTGGTGAAACCGAATTGTTATGCTGAGAATACCATAAAAAATAATTTAACTATTGCAAATATTTCACCCGTATAATAAGATTGCTATCTTATTCAAATTAAGTACTTGATGTTTAAAATGAAATTAGGAAATAAGATTGCTATCTTATTAAAATTAAGTACTTGATATTTAAAATGAAATTAAAGTTTAATCTGTTTGGTTTGCTTTTAAGCGATATGACTTTTCTAACAGCCTCTAGCGAGTGTCAACTAACCGCAGTGCAATATACACACTTAGTACACATATTAAAGTAATGTTTGTCAACCGTGTTTACAGTAGGTGGTTTTTGCAGACGACGGACTCTTGGTATCGGGACAGGCTGTGGAAAATGTCCCGACTATCTCAGTTCTACACCGTCGAGGTGGGCGATACCAAATTCACCATTCTGAAGAGATACCAAAACCTTAAACCTATTGGTTCTGGAGCACAAGGCATCGTGTGGTAAGTCCTAACTTGTTTGGCCATTTACAAGTTTTGTAGTTGTTGGTGTCGTTTGTTATATTTCTTTTTTAATTTGCTTTAAGCCCTGCTTGCCTCTGTTACATATTTGGTTTGCTTTTGATACGCATGTTTTGTTTTAGTTTATTTTCATATCTATGCTAGTTTGTATTCGGTAGGTGTAGAATATGAAGAACATTTGTGCAATGTATTATTTTTTTGTATTATTTTTAGTGAATTTTCTTTAAAAAATTCACTAATGTGGAGATCCGTGTTTATATATATATATATATATATATATATATATATATATATATATATATATATATATATATATATATATATATATATATATATATCCGACCGATAACTCAAAAAATAATGGGCCAATTTTGATAAAATTTGATAGGTGCCTTCCTTTTGCAAGTGGCTTGGATAAGTTCGTTATCCAGGAAAATCGGACCAGGTTTTCCCGGAAAATGTTGTGTTTTCTTTAGAAAAAAATTTATATCTCCGGAAATCACAATGTAAGGTACGCGGGTTTATGTCATGATAGGTAAATTACCTGCCAAAATTTAGCTCTGTAAGTTAAAAGACAAAAAATCTAGAGGCATTTAAAGAAAAATTAATTGGGGTTTTCATCAAAACGTAATTTAAGTCGTAATTTAAAACGTCAAAAATGGGAGCATTTAGGCAAAGAACTTGAAACTAATACGGGCTATGGAAAGAAAATATCTCAAGAGGAATGTTTTGCAAACCCTGAAGTCTTAGCTTCAACCGTCATTGTCCTTCATTTTACTAAAATATTTCCATAAAATTCATTTCAAATAGACCCTTTCTCTGATGCTTTGGCAGTAGTCCTAGCTATGGAGTTTATAGTTGAATGGGGTATAATTTCTTTCGAATATTCGTAAAAAATCAATAAAGCTATATCCGTTATTATACAAGATATGAACAAAAAATTTTATACATTAATTATAGGGTGTCTTGAGCTACATCTTAAAAAAATATTTCTACAATCACAGGTTGGCCCATAAGTCGTTGGTGATACACATTTTCTTTTTCTTTTTAGTCGAACACGCCTTATGTTATTGCATTTTTGCATTTTACATCGAAATAGAATGCATGTTTGTAAGAAAAGAAATTCGGGACGCAGCAAGTGCGTTATGGTAGCGAATTTGGATTAAATGCTTCAAATTTTAATAGCTCAATTTGCTATCAACGTATAAGGTTCACCAAGAAACGAGTATTTTCGGAAACACTTTAAGTTTACTTTCGGAAATTTGTGTACATTTTCACGCAATACAGTTATTTGATGAAACATAGCACATTGTTTTTACTACATACGTTATACTGGTAACGAATTTGATGCCTGCTTTCTTAAAAGAGAACACACGTACTTGCTATTGAAAGCATTTTTATGAAAATTCACTACCATAACGCACTTGCTGCGTCCAGAGTTTTTGTTTTAAATAAGTCCACATAATACGACAGCATACAACACAATATAAAAATTCCTCATAATTAACAACACTTAATAATACTAAATATATAGAAGAGGTGCAATAAAGTACACGCACACGCACGCACGCGCGCGCGCACTATATCTACAAAATGCATAAAATCCGAAGGATGTCTAAACCACCAGCTACTGAAACAACTGCACGTGTCCACAAATAAGCCTTCTCGCTTTAGAGAGTGACAATAAGTTTCTGTTAAGTAACGCAAGCAAAATGTATATACACATCACATGCATCCTCGTCTATGTGCAAAAGGTTACAGACGTAATATATGTTCTCTAAGTATTAGCGTAAAAGTTTTACAATTTCAATAATTCAGAGGCTCTTTATATGTGTATATTTTCAGACATAAATTAACAGTGCGAACGGTCTATCTGTTTTGATAAAAAATATTGTATATTCAACTTCTGATACAATTAAAAAGCCATTTTTCATTCAATGAGTGAAGATTGGAATCTGTGATGAGTGATTTTATTAACGAAATGGTTGTCAGGTATAAAAACTGTATTGTGATGAATTGGGTTCTCCAAATTTTACGTATCGATATTTACATTTTTCAGCGACAGATGGCACCACCTGTCAACGTAAGAGGGTCCGCCATTTTGATTTTTAGTGGTGTGACGTACGCAAAGATGGCAGTTTGCGCATGCGCAAACCGAACTTTGTTAATAGTATGCGTAGAGGTATAGTGTTTGGTATCGTGTTACTCGTCACGACAAGTATAATGCAACGCCGCCGACGCGGCGGCGGCGGTGGGGGATGTGCCCCCGCTCGGATCTATATCGTGGATCCCGATCGCGAATCTAGATCTAGTCTAGATCTAATTTACATCAATAATAAGATTAAGATTTAGAAAATGGCGTCTATCGCAAGCGCAAAGCAACTTTGTTATTAGTAGGTGTAGAGACATAGTGTTTGGTGTCATGTTAATCGTCTCCATGAGTAAAAATCAAGTTTGGCAACATGATGCCTGTCTTGATGAAACAGCGGATGTTTGCGGTTTTACTTTAGATTTTGCCTTGAGAAAAAATTTTGTGTAAACAGCTTTCGATGGCTGCGGTTTTACTTCTGCCAGCATGAAGTAGAGTAAACAAACGCCGGATGTTTGTGGTTTTACTTTAGATTTAGCCTTGAGAAAAATTTTGATGGAAACAACTTTATATGGCTGCGGTTTTACTTCTACCAGCAAGAACTCGAGTAAACAAACGCCGAATGTTTGCGGTTTTACTTCCTCTCATGCGAGTCTCCGTATCCACAATAGAATGAGTTGGCGAAAAAAAGAAGGTTGTCGTGTAAGTATAAAAGCATCAAACAACCCACAAACGCTTTGTTTACTTGCAGACGCATTAAAGTTATATCAGTTTTAAAAGTGTTGTTCTGTTCAACATTGATGATATCGATGTTAATGATAGACCTGAGGTATTCAGACCTGTTAATAACGATGCTTGTGAAGATTGGTATTGGGGCCAAATTGATGCAGCTCTACGTCAGAATATTAATAAGATTAAACAAGAAAGTAGAATGTTGCTGGAAATAAGGTATGCTATTAATCCGTCTCTAAATGTTGTAATTGGCATATCAAAAGCTGCCGGATTGATTCCAATCGTATCCACCAAATCCAAATATAGCATCTCATCTGGCGCATGGGAATGGGACTATTTTATTTTAACATTGAAAAAAGCAGCTGAGGAATACTTTACCAAAGGTAATAAGACTGAACTAGAAAATATTGGAATATGCACCATCAAACCTATTAAAATACTAAACAGTAAAGGTTTATCAAGCTCAGATGACTCTGTTTACAACTTCTAGTGTGGTCTATTTGGAGACTTTCAATTAATTATCGATAAAAACACTGGTTATTTTAATGCAACAAAATGGTGTAAAAGTGGGGAGAAAAGATTCAGACATTGGTTGGAAAATAAGAAAACCAAAGAGTTAATTGCCTATTACAACAACAAGCTGGTGGAACAGTTGGGGAGCCGGAATACCGTTCACCCAAATGTTCCAGCAGAATCAAAAATATAAGGATAACCTTAAAGAAATTGAAGTTAAATTAATGGAGATAGATGCTGAAGTGCAGCGCATGTCAGAAACAAACGCTAAAGTCACAGAGCATCTTGAAGATATCTCCCCAAAGCCAAGTAACCCAGGAATAAGTGTGTTTGGTTTACTTGCAAGAAACGAGAAAGACGCCGCCTATCCATATTATGCTGTAAGAATGCAAAAGAAAAGTTTTCGAAGAGCTGTCAAGAACTTTAAAAATAAACATCCCGATACCGAAGTGATCCTAAACATGTTGTATGATCCAAATTCTGTAAACCTCTTAAACAGAATAAAGACCGAAGTGACATACCTTAAGGCGAATAGAAACAACCTACAGATAGCAGATGTACCACAGGAGAAGTTTATTCAGGATATTATTGATTTACGTCATAATTTTTAACTGTATTAGTCATTTGGGAAAATAAAAAATATTAGTTTTAATAAAGACTTTTATTCTAAGTACCTTAATACATTAAATATAAGCTTACTTAACATCATCTGAATTTATCCAAGAATTGTGAGATTTATCAAAACCCAACCATTTTACATAGAGGTTCTTGCCTTTCTTCATCAAGATTCTTTCTACCAGATAGATGTCTGTTTGTTTGGTCTTTTGTAGTTCTTCCTCGTAGAACCCTCCACTGACCGATTTTCCCTGCATGTCTTCAAGAAGGTATGTTACTGGATTTGTTAAATGCAATTTTGAATAACTCTGTTGACCAACGCGGTGTATACCCCTTTTCAAATTGAGCTTTTGCTTTACTTATACGTACAACATCGCCCACTTTAAATTTATTTTTGTTAAACACTTTAATATTTGAGTAGACTTGTTTAAGAATAGCTTGTTCATTTTTCTTATTAACATCTTGAGGTTTTACACCTGTTGTTCGATGGGTGGTTGAGTTATAAGCAGCTGTGATATCAGGTAGTGTATTGACCGATTTGTAGGAGCCAAACAAGTTGAAGTTCTTATATATATTTTCTTTTAAGGTACGTATGACTCTATCCACCATTGCAACCTTCTTTACACTATAAGTGCTGTAGTGATTAATGTTTTATTTTTTCATTAAGGCGTTAAATTTAGAGTTATAGAATTTGCGGCCAAAATCAGACTGGATGTTAGAGGGCGCTGTACTATAAGCTAAAATATCAGCCATAGCTTTAGTCACCTCTTCAGCATTTTTAGATTTAAGTGAGCGAGTCCACACATACTTTGAAAAACAATTGATAACCACTAAAATGTACTTGTAGCCAGAGTTTTCTCGATGGTAGTCTGTAAATTCAGTCGTTCAAACCTTTTATTATTGTACGTCTACGTTTAAAATTGATTCTTGCTGGTGTGTACAGCTCATTTATTACTTGTTTTTTAGCATCAGATGGTTCAGCTGTTTTGCGTCGCATGGTGATGTTAGATTTAAAAGTATCCACTTATCATGTAAATCTTTAAGTTTGTTGTCTATCTAACCGAGCTTCTTCTTCAGCTTGTTATTCTTTAACACATCAATATCTTTTAAAACTTGAGCAGCTATGTTCTTGTCTAAATTTTTCAATTTATTTTCAAATTCGTTTTTTCAATCTTACAGCTCTGGCTTGTGTACAGCTTCAATCAGTATAGCAGTTATTCTTTGTTACCTCATCTGTTCTTCTGATAGTCGTTTATCTATACATCAACAATTTTTTTATTTACACCATCTGTTGAGTCGACTGGATCAGCAACGTTACACAATCTATGGTTTTGCAAATCAAAATCGCTACTAGTAGTTCTTGGGAAAATCTCTCTTTCAATAATTTTAAACTTAAAACGTTTATTGGACTGGGAACGTCCGAATTTATCAATAGACATTTTTATACTAAGCAATAGACATACATGTATGGTATATATATATATATATATATATATATATATATATATATATATATATATATATATGGGTATACTAGATGATAACACCAGCTTCCTTCACTTCTTCAATGATTGACTGAATTTCGTTGTTATGGGCATTATTACCAGCAGCTTGGGAAGCCACTAAAAGTCTGAGTCTATCAACCAGCTCATTTATGTCGTCCCAATACACATATTCTTTTTGGTTGTTATATTTGATCATATAGTAGTTAGTGTTGCTTTTTCTATCACTTAAATTCTGAGTTTTAGGTTCAGTCTTTTGTTTTTTTGTTAAGATCTATATCGTAACCAAAACCGTGAGGAGTTGAGGATCTTCGCCCTCGCGGATTTATAATTGGTTTTATTAGAGATGGATAGTTTTTCGAGGAACAACCCTTGGTTCGTGCGTTGGGATCGTAGTTAATTTTATGAAGACTAGTTGATTCTAGAATATCTCTATAGTGTTCAAGATCGTCATAAGTATACGCTTTAGGTCTTTTCATAAATATCAATTCTAACAGACCTTGTGTTTGTGGATATCTCCTTTTATCAGGTTGAATCTCATCATCAGTAAAGTCCAAGTGTTTATTGCCAAGACTCCAGTTACCAGTATCTTCTTTATCGTAGCGAGCGCCATACGTTTGATCTGTGGTGGCAAGTCTCGGAGGTTCAGTAAAATACTTGTCTACATCATATCGAACTCGCTCAGGATATTGCTCCAAAAATTCTTGATATGCTGGATTCGTTGTGATAGTTTGTAGATCTGCCTCAAGCTCTTCGAATGTTGAGGTATTCTCATCGGAGCTTGTCTCCACCCCTGGGTCAGCTTCAAAAACTCCATGGTCTTCAAGGAACTCGACTTTGGGTTTCTTTTCTGGTGTCGCTTCTTGTTTGATTTGTTCGGGTATTGACTGCAGTTTAAGTGTTGATGTGGTTTTAGATATTTCAGTTAGTGGTTCAACAATTGGTTTATATAAAAGCTGCAGAGCGCAATCATTCTCAGCTCTACCAAGCTTAAGCATTAAATATTTTTTTCGAATGTTTTCAGCAAGCTGTCAAATCTTTTTCTTGATTTTTCTCTCTTGTTTACCCATCACCTCCATCTTGCTAAACTTAGTTGGATATCATGTGAAGAGATACAAACAGTTTGGTGGTTTATAGTATACTGGCTTCAAGTTGGTTGTCTACCTCCTTATCTTTCGTTAGTTGTCTAACACGGCCGCTGTTGGAGAGACAGAACAGACAGCTGCATTGCAGGACAGATAGGTGTTGGACAGCTGTCTGTCTTGCTAGACAGCTGTTGGACAGCTGTCTGTCGTTGGTTGTACCCGATTAGATTATTATATAACTATCGAATCTTTTTCTATATCTCCCGTCTTGCACATCGTTTTCTTTGACCATTACCAACACACCATACTTATTGTCTTTCCAACACTCACAACAAACATTTTTAAATTTTAAATTGTTTCGTCTTGTTTGAAGAGAATCAAAACATTAGCTTTATCGCGTATCAGATGTTTGGGTATTCGAGTATATGTTTGACAAAGATAGAATGAATCAATATTCTTATGTCTCCCCATACTAAAGTATGCTCTCATTTTATCCTGTTTGTCACAAACTACATTATCAAATATAAACACAGAGTTGCCCAAGGCTTCTGCATGATCTAATATTTCATTGTTTTCACTATATGGATAATAACCAACACCATTCGCAGCATCCCGCACCTTTTGTAACATCTTGTATTTGGGTTGATATAAAGACTTTGAATACACATAGACGTTATCAAACGTTATACCGTTCGGCTCAAACAGTAAACTTAACATAACATTTGTTTTACCACACCCACTTGGACCACATATGATGCATAAAACTGTGTTTGGTAAGAGATGACCATGCCTTCGTTGTTGTTCTGCTGTATCAACAACATCATCTATATTTGTAATAGGTAAGGTAGAAGCCTGTTGGTGGTGCGCATCTTGACTTAAACTAAACTATATTCTGTACGTATAAATATATGGAAATGCAAGTGAGTCTTGCCATCAGTATCAATGTTGACGTTACAGGGTGAAGGTCTTGTTAACAGACTCATAAACAAATTACCTGTCGAGTTTACATGTACCTGCTTATCAGTTTTGTGGTCCTGGTACTAAACTTAAAGAACGTAATACAAATACTAGTTAACAGAGCCAGAACAATGCAGAGGAGTCGGAACTTCACAATAAATTACAGCACTTGAAACACACCTTGGAAGAAAGTAGATACAGAAAGAACGACATTGAAAGAGCCATACGTTCAAGGTAGACTAACAGAAAAACGGACACACCTGAAGAACATAGGTTAATAGACCAAATGAGAATATTTTTATACAATATTTACAAGGAATCACCAACGAGGTAAATTACTGAAACAGTAGGATATTAACACCGTTTTTATGACAACAGCAAAGATCAGCGCCATGCTTAGATCATAGACTCTCTCCATACATCAGGAATATATCAGGTTACCACGCGAATGCGGCCAGAACGACATCTACCGTTACCGCAGCCTGAAAAGTCGGTGTAAGTTGAGCATGCGATTTCGGAAACCATATGGTCCCATTTGACAAAACAAAGACCCTTAAAATAAAGGAATAGATATCACCAGCAAATCACGAGGCAGGCGCTTGAAATACAGAGACATCCTAACAATATCTACCGAGATTGCGGTTTCAAGTTACGTCGAACCTGGATTCCCACGATTAGCAGCACTAAGGATTCCATAGGTCCTGGCAACATGAGATCATACATATCATTGTGAACATCAATAATGGTAGTATGATGTACGACGTCACTTCCTAGTATGCTTGCATCATCTACGACCAAGCAATCAATGCCGGGGGTTGCACCATCTAAAGGTATAACGAGGGTTACCACAGCGATGTGTGCTCAGCTACTGAAACAGCCAGCAGCTACGATTGGCAAAACGTTTAGCAACCCACTAAGTAAGTTCGACATCCTCAAAATAGCCCGAAGGTCATTTAGCGTTCCAAAATCATCATTGGTTACATTTTGTTCGAATTGCAGCTTTCAAAATATATCACACTGTCGTAAGTTATCCCATTCTTATACAACTGTTATTTCAAATAACCCCATATGTGGAAATCGTTCGGAGAAACGTCAGGTGAGCGAGCGGCCACTGAAGTGTTCTACTGCAATCGAAAAGTAATATATGAGAACTCAAGTAAATACTTCGCGAACATGATGTGCTGGACAAGCATCCTATTGGAACCAGAGGTTAACATTTTTTCCAATTTCTACAAGTGTTTGTCCTAATAATGTTGTAATAGCTGGATATATTTTCTTCCTGTTAGAAGTTTATCAATGAAAATGGTCCGATTGTTCTGTGGTCCAGAATCCCATTTACACTATTTCTGTATTGTGTATGGGTCCTAGTTACTAAATGTGTAGACCACTACATGTATTTTTGCACACTGGGTACAAAGATACAAAAAAAATTTGCGTTGTCTGTAAATAAAATATTTGTGGAACAATTTCCATCTCCTTAGCATTCATCACAAGTTCGCAGAAGTCCATTCTCATTGCGTCATCTCCGATCAAATATTCTTAATGGTGCTGGTATTTAAAAAAATTATATTTGTCTTTTTTCAATTTTATGTGCACTTGTAAAGTAGAAGGCTACGCTGAATGTTCCTAAGACTTACATTATTATTTTCAGTGACATTGTTGAGAACACTCAAGTCATTTTCTGATATTCATGAATTAACAGCACTTTCTATGCCTTAGCCGACTTTGTTTAATTTTTGAAAATAATTAATTAAACCCTTAATAGTAGCAGCAACAAGAATATGCCTATGGATAATTTGCGGAAAGTAAATACCTAAATTGGTTGCAAACTATGATCCCCATAATACCATCGGATAAAGATAATATTCGCTTCTTTAATGTAACATTCCTTCATTTTACATACACGAAATAATTACAGTAATTCCACTATTGAGCTCCTTTTAGATTAAATCACTGGTAATCATTAAAAATTAAAATTGAAATGACAACTTATTTTAAGTGTCAAATTACATTTGTGTATGGTTTAATTATGACAATCAAAGCTAAGTTGTTTCAAGTGGGAATAAGTACGTCTGAAGAATTTCGTACCTTAACACCAAACTAGAAATTCTAGTAAGTTCCTAAGAACCAACTTAGCTTTATTGAAAGTTGCTTAAGAATTTTTGCATTTACACTTGAAGTCTATTAACAACGTAATATACCACGCTAAAAATAATTGGAATCTGTTTTTAAGTGTGTTTTAAGTAGGCCTTGCCAAGTCCTTCCACTTTGCTGTTGTGATTTTTACCCTTTAAGTGATGTGCGTGTGTGTGTGCGTGCGTGTGCGTGCGCGTGCGTGTGCGTGCGTGCGTGTGTGTGCGCGGGCGTGCGTGCGTGCGTGTGTGTGTGTATCACACCGATAACTCAAAAAATAATGGGCCGATGTTGATAAAATTTGGCATGTACCTTCCTTTTGTAAATGGCTTGGATAAGTTCGTTAGTCAGGAAAATCGGACGAGGTTTTCCGGGAAAATTTTGAGTTTTCATTCGAAAAAAAATTATATCTCCGGAATTAACAAAGTAAGGGCAACGAAATGGTACACAGATTTATATCATTATGTGTAAGCTACCTACCAAAATTTAGCTCTGTAGATTAAAGGACAAAAAAGTTACAGCCATTTAAATAAACATAAATTTGGGTTTTCCTCAAAACGTTAAAGTCGCGATTTAAAACGTCAAAATTGTTAATATTTAGGCAATGAACCTGAAACTAATATGATCTATGGAAGGAAAATGTCTCAAGAATAATGTTTTACAAAGCCTGAACTCTTAGTTTAAATCGTCATTGTCCTTCATTTTACTAAAATATTCCCAGAGAATTCATTTCAAATAGACCCTTTCTCTGATACGTTAGCAGTAGTGTTGGCTATAGAGTTTATCGTTTAATGGTATATCATTTTTGTCGAATTTTCGTAAAAAAATCATTAATGCGCAATATATCCGTTATTATGCAAGTTACAAAAAAAGTTGTATACATTAATTATAAGGGTGTCTCGAGCTACATCTTAAAAAATATTGCCAAAATTACGGGCTGGCCCATAAGTCGATGGTGGTTCAAAATATCTTTTTTTAGTGATTTTTTTTAATCGAACACGCCCTATGTTATTGCATTTTTGCATCTTCCATCGAAATATAATACATCTTTGTAAGAAAAGAAATTCGGGACGCAGCAAGTGCGTTATGGTAGCGAATTTTCATTAAATGCTTCAAATTTTGAATCAATTTGCTATTAACCTATAAGGTTGACCAGAAAACCAGTTTTTTCGGGAACAATTTAAGTTTACTTTCAGAAATTTTTGTACATTTTCAAACAATAAAGTTATTTTGATGAAACATGGCACATTGTTTCTAATATATAGATTATACTGGAAACCAAATTTGATGACTGCTTTCTTAAAAAAACATATTTGCTATTAAAAACATTTTTATGAAAATTCACTACCATAACGCACTTGTTGCGTCCAGAGTTTTATCGTTGTAAGCAGAATTAAAATGCTATTCAACTATAAAAAATCCAGTATACAAGCGAACAAAGTGGACTACCGTATCTTGCAAAATATGCGCGCTGTGTAAATTTTGATGTTATTTTTGTATTTTAAACTTGCTAGAACCTCCCAATACCCAATACCAATGCTTAGTTGGACATCTGAATTAACAAAACAGAATATTTCAGGATGCTGTGTTTATAAATGTATTTATATATATATATATATATATATATATATATATATATATATATATATATATATATATATATATATATATATATATATATATATGTATGTATGTATGTATGTATGTATGTATGTGATGATAACTCAAAATGTAATGGACCGATTTTGGTAAAATTTGATAGGTGCCTTCCTTTTGCAAGTGGTTTGGATAAGTTCGTTAGCCAGGAAAATCGAACCAGTTTATCCTGGAAAATTTTGGGTTTCCTTTCGGAAATTTTTTGTATCTCCGACAATAACAAACCACCTTTGGTACTTTGGTTTACACTATTAAACTTACCCTACACGCCAAAATTCAGATCTCTAGGTTGAAAGAAAAAATAATTATAGACATTTAAAACAAAATTTGGGTGCCACTGATGACCAGTGAAATGCAGAAAACCAAAATATATTGTGTGGATAACAAGATCTATTGTATATTACAGACAAGTATTAGGTTTTCTTGACGCAAAAAGGTCAAGAAGTAACAGAAAAATTACTTTGAAAAGTTCATGGGTTTTCTTCTTAAAATGTGAGGTCGCGATTTGAAACGTCAAAATTTGCAATATTTAGACGGTGAACCTGAAACAAATACGGGCTATGTAAGCAAATATCATAATAAATGTGTTTTACAAAGCCTTAAGTTACAGCTTCAGTCATCATTGTCCTTCATTTTACTAAAATATTTGCAGAAAATTCATTTTCAACTTTTTACATTTTGGAACATATCAAAAATTGTCATACGGCGTTTTTACCAATGGAAATCGGAGTCCCATGAAAATAACGCATTTAGGGGGTTTTCAGTTATATTTACCAATAGATAGGAAAGTCTCATGAAAGTGACGCATTCAGAGAGGTTTTCATTTAATATTATTTGTCGAAAAATCGAGATGCCGTATACAGAGCGCTCTCAAATAGTGACTGAATTTGGAAAAATTCGAACTATTGTAACTAAATTTTTTCAGATTGACCAACTCCCTATACCTACAGACTCTAGTCTTAGAAATATTTTTTTGCGTTTTCCTATTTTTTTTAACTTAGTTACAGATTAGGTATATAATTTGAATATAATGTATCCTTTGCGCAAATTTTTTGTAAAAAAAAAGTTCATTTTCGCATAAAATATGTTTCCCCAGAAATCGTTGTTTGTCAGATTTTTGCGACATTTTGGTAATAAATGTTTAAGAAGTTATTGTAAAAAATTATTTTCGATTCCGTGGAAAAATTGTTTGCAAATTTTCATGTAATTTTTTTTGGGAGTTCCGTCGGAAAGCTTTTTGCGAATAATTATATCTTGGTAGGTGGGTAAATAGCCTGAACAGGTTTGTTGGCCATAAAAATCGGGCCAGTTTTTTGGAGAACATATAAAGTTTATTTTCCGAAAATTTTTGTACTTTTTCAAACAAGAAAGTTATTTTGATAAAATATGGTACGTTGTTTTTACTATATAGGTTATACCGTTAACCAAATTTGATGCCTGTCTGAATTAAAGAGACATATTTGCTATTAAAAATATTTTTTTGAAAATGTACTACTCTAACGCACTTGCTGCGTCCAGACTTTTTTCTCTTGCCGGGATTTGAACAACCGAACCGCCGTGTCAAAAGTTATAGATCACATCTGCAAGCTAGACCATTTCTATATGTTTCTATTAGAAACTTTTTACCTGTTTTGTAAAGCGTTGGCCTAGTGAGTTTTGAGGAATTTTGGGTTCGAATTTAGTCGACCCGTACACTATGTTTAAGAAATTTTCCTTCAGCATTCATCACTACACATCGCTGTGGCATTGTGTCTAAGCTTATGTAAGGTCTGCCTGTTGCACCCTTCATATGGGGGCGAAGATATGTTGATCCTATGTGCAATGTTATATTATACCTACGTACCTTAAAGAATAAAGTTCGGCAAAACTTCAAGTTGCCTAAAACTGCCCCCTGTCATCCGTGACCGCCCTTAGATGTGGAACATTAAATAAAAATTAAAAATATAATTGCTTTTATGGAAATGACGTACAAATATGTTGTAACAATTCTAACTCGTAGACTTTTATTTTAAATATTTATTTTTTCTTCACATCTTAAAACTCTTGAAACGTACCTATATCTTGAAAAGGAAAATGGGCAAACAAGTATCTTTACTTAGTAAAAATATATGGGTTGTAATGCAAACTAATGAACACATCTGGCTTTATTATTTACAGAAAAACACAATTTTCTTATATTTTTTTGTTTCACATGAATTTTAAGAAGCGTCTATTTTAAGCGCAAAATAGGTACTGATCAATTGGCAAGTTTAATAAACTTTGTACTCTTATTTAAAACGTCACTCTTTTTATATAGCACAATGACAGTAGGATATTTAATCTTTGTTTACAAAAATGTATCTATACAAAATATTTTATAATTATGTATACAGTGTGTCCTAATTTCAGGCTGCATTTATGTGTAACTTAGTTATTATTAGAGCCACAAACTTGTTCAAGTGGGAAACATTTTTTGCGATTATGCGAACATTCTAAGCAACTTCTCTGATTTAGTCTAGTTCACTTAGTTTCCGTGAAAATGGCGAGACTGGTAAAAAAAATATGCACCGTCTTTTTGTTTTCGAGATACCTAAACCAACTTTTGTTTCGCTTATGGGCACCATATTGGATTGGTTGACATTTAGGCAGTCATTTTTATTTGTTTTGCAACGATATGCCATGTGTTATGAAAAAGTTGTATTAGTATGAAAAACAACAAAATTATGAAAATAACTGATAGCTACGTCATAACTGATGTTTTTCTTGTTATGGCTTGCTATGCGATTTTCACAAAAGACTGAATTTTTTTACCGAAAAAAAAACGTTTTGAGAAGGTACCCCAAATAATGTGCAAATTTCAAAGTCCTCGCTCTGATTATCTAAGATACAGGCTATTTTTTTAGTACATTTTCGTAGAAAAAAATTCATTAATGGGGAGAGGGGAGATCCCGAGTTTTGGATTTAAAAAAAAATTTGCAAATGAGCGCGAACTAGGACCCCTAGAACTCACCTCCGGGGTCAGTTTCAATTTTTATGTTTAGTTATATATATATATATATATATATATATATATATATATATATATATATATATATATATATATATATATATATATATATATATATATATATATATATATATATATATATATGCGTGCGTGTGTGTGTGTGCGCGCGCGTGCGTGTGTGTGTGTGTGTGTGTGTGGTCGATTTTGAATAATTTGGCATGTACCTTTTTGTAAGCGGCTTGGATAAGTTCGTTAGCCAGGAAAATCGGACCAGATTTTCCAGGAAAATTTTGCGTTTTCTTTCGAATTTTTTTTTTATCAAAAGATAAAAATGATATGGTAATCAAATTTGGTAGGTAGGTTTACGATATAAAAAGTAAACTATACACCAAAATTTAGATTTTTATGTTACAGGAAAAAAAAGTTATAAAAAAATATTTGGGGCCAGATAATTTCTATGAACATTCACTACCATAATGCACTTGCTGCGTCCAGACTTTTTTTAATTGACGTTTGTCACATTTTCGCCATTTTCCCGGAAAGTAAATGCATTCGGCTAAATCTGAAAAGTCTTCTAAAATAGTCTCAAAATAACGAAAAACTTTCCCTATTTAACCAAGTTTGTAAATCGGCGTGAAGACGGCTGAAACGAAATAGTAGGAATAGCAGTGATTCCAAACGATCAGTGGCGCGCATATAAAGCCTCAACGGGCAAACAACCAGCGATCGGTTCCTGACGGTACCGACTCCAATGAATAGTACTCTCGATCATATTCCAACGTAAAACTTTGCTTCGCTATAACCGCCCATTTAAAGATTAAAGTGAGGAATATATTATGTGCATACCTGTGTTCACTCATATTTTTTTTTGGTTTACTGTGAAAATGTATTAGTCCTTATCGGGTATGCTCTACTTAAGGTGACCTGCAATAAAATCGTGATTTTCTATGAATTTACTAAGTATATTCACGGCTACCCTCACAAAAAGAGTCCGTTTTCCGTAATAAACTTCAAATGTTTCCGAGAAAACTGGTGTCCTAGTCAACGAACCTTAGATTAATAGTAAATTAAGTTATTGCATTTTGAAGCATTTAATGGAAAATCGCTTGGGAAACGCACTTACTGCGTCTCAATTTTTTTCCTACAAATGTGCATTATATTTCGGTGAAAAATGCAAAAATTCAATAACATAAGGGATGTCCGAAAAAAATGTATCACCAATGACTTATGGGCCATCCTCTAAATGTCAAAATAATTTTATAAGATGCAGCTCAAGCCACCCTATAATTAACGTATACATTTTTTTCTCGTATCTTGTATAATAACGAAACTATTGAGCTTTACCGTAGGAAAGCGTCACCCTGTATATATGTAAACAGATAAAAACTGAAACTAACCCCGGATATGGATTCTAGGGTGCCTAGTTTGCACTGATTTCAAGAAATCTTTTAAAAGTTCAAAATCCGAGGTCTCCTTATTAGCGAATTTTTACTTACGAAACTTAGCTAAACTGATAGACCATTGAACCATAAACGTTAAAATTAAAACTACTGCCAAAGCATCAGGGAAAGGGTCTATTTGACATTAATTTTCCGGAAATATTTTAGTAAAATGAAGGACACTGACGGTTGAAGCTGAAACTTAAGGGTTTGTAAAACACCCTGCTTGCGACATTTTCTCTACATAACCCGTATTCGTTCCAGGTTGTTTGCCTAAATCTTGCCAATTTTCACGTTTCAAATCGCTACTTTGACTTTTTGAGGAAAACCCCATTTTTTTTCTTTAAATGTCTATTTTTTTTTGCCTTTTAACTTACAGACCTAGATTGTGGTACATAGTTTTCGTTTTATGATACAAATACGCGTACCAAATTTGGCTGCCATTAATGTTTTATTTTAGGGGATATAAAAATTTTTCGAAAGAAAACACAAAATTTTCCGGGAAAATCTGGGCCGATTTTCCTAACTAACAAGCTTATCCAAGCCACTTACAAAAGGAAAGTACTTACAAAATTTGATTAAAATCAGTGCGTTATTTATCACCGATATGAAATCTGTGTTGATATTGGGCTTCCCTGGCAAGTTAGATACTCTTTGCGCGGGTGAACTACTCCGTGGAAATTTCAATAACATCAAACTGGCCAGTTTTTTTGCTGTAAATTTGCTATATTTGTTGAAGTGTACCATTTACTTCTTTGATAAATAATTATTAATTCTCCAGATGCGCCAGTTCGTGTAGTCTAAAATAACATAAAACCGGGCAATTCAATCTTCTCTAAATTTTCTATATACATTCTCTTTTACAGGTATTAACTAGATTCACCTTAATATGTAAACGGGGTGATATATAGTGAAGCAAGATGTACGTTGGGATATGATCGAGCGCGTTGTTGGTTCGTGTGGCTACCGTTAGGAGTTGTTTTTGTTGAGGCTCAATACGCGCTACTGATCGCTTGGACCGACTGCTATTTTTACTATCTCGTTTCAGCTGTCTTTATACCGGTAGTTTGTATATCTACTAATAACAAACTTACCATTACATTCAGCCCGAAATTGGGACACACGGTATATCTTATTGTTTTATAAACGGTCAGCATGATGTCAGATATCAGAGCCCGATTGCTACTCCCTAAAAATATAGGTGTAATGTGTGTACCTGTAAAAGTCAGTGTGAGTAGATTCTTTGAAGTTTGCCTATTGTTTCGTTACAAATGCCTGGGTGGGCTTTACAAAAATTGGATTTTGGAATTGACCTCTGGCATAATCAGTGTCCGATTTTGAATCAGGGATGTTCCTTTTGTTGTCAGTACCAACATGTGATGAAATAGAGCAGTTGTAGGTTATCGATCTTTATTTACAATTTTAAATTTAAACAGGCAGAAACGGAGCAGAGACTGATTTTGGAATAAAAGGTTATTGAGCAATATACAGGACGTTTCATTAGTCAGCATACAAAATATAGTAGAAGATTCTATGATAAATTTTAAGGGGGTGTTTCGTATCAATTATTGTTGTTCAAGCCTTTCCTGACAAGTTACAATCCTTAAAAATGGGGTAAACAATATACATTAATTATTTTTCTCTCAAACTTTCGAAAATTAAAACAGATTTTGCATTCGGATATTACCACTAAAAATCTTGCAACAAAACCTAGTTTTATTCAACCCGGTTTACTTTAAATCATAACACCCCGTTCAGTATTTCTACTAGAAGTTTATTCTTTTTTTTTTGAAATTCATATTTAAATTTTTAAAAAAACTTTTAAAATTTTTCTATACCCCAGTAAAACAAATTCAACCACTTGCACAAATCATAATTTCAATTATGAAAGCATCCAGTGACAATAGGAATGCAAAGTTGGCTAATATTTTAACATTATCGAGTTCTAAATTTAAGTTTCGTACTATTGTCATTATTCAATTAATTTAGTTACTTGTTAAACTGTGTAAGTGCAGCAACAACTATATTAAGTGAGAAGGGGTAACAGCGCTAAATTTATTAAATTTAAAACGGACGTTAATGTTAAAATTATCCAAACAGTAGCCTACTTTGCAGTCCTTTTGTTACGGAATACTTATTTAATTGAAATGAAAATTTGTAGATCGTTAAATTTTATTTCTTACTTAACTAGGAAATTTAGAAATAATTTTCAAAGAGTTTTTTAATATGTTGGGCCATTTAAATATGAATTTTAAAATAAAATAAAAACTCACTAGGAAAAAACTTCTCCTGAAAAAACTGAAAGAGGTAGTGCGATTCCTCTCGTTAAGAAAAGCGCGTTGAATTAAACAATGTCTTATGTCAGCTTTTTGCTGATAGTATCCATCTCTAAAAGTTCATGTTTTATTTTTGAGACTTTTTCGATAAAAATAGTTTAAGGTTAATTTTGTATATTTTAAGGGAAGGCGTCAATAGAAATGTATTCTATGAACTCCCTCGATAACATTTAAGTAGGTATAGATGAGCGGTTCTGCAGCCACCACCCGGCCACTGCACATGCGCGCAGTGACGTCACAATGGCGTCACTGGGTTTGGGGGGGGGGCTTAACCTGAGATGACGTCATCCAAGATGGCGGTTGACAGTTGAGGTTCCAATATGGCGGGTGACATGTGACATTTGTAGTATTTATGCCCTTTGTGTCATTTGTGAGAATCACACCAGATTTAACGTTATTTTCTCTAGGGAAATTTTGATGCGTTTAAAAAAACCAATTCGGATCTTACTAGGTTCGAACCTCGGGACTTTAAATGAAAGTTCCTCACGCTTACATCTGAGCAATGTAGGTACTTGTTATTTTAGTGTTTAATGTTTGTATATATGCGACTAAATGTTTATAGTCTTTGAAAATTACAGAAGTAGCTAAGCTAAGAGGTATCGTAACAAGATGGCGGTTGGATAGAGGACCAATAGAAGTCTACACTGACATAACACCATCCAAGATGACGTCCAAGATGGCGGCCGTCGACCGCGAAAATTCAAAAATTTAGAATTTTAAACGACAGGCGGCACCACCTGTCAAAGTAAGAAGACCTATCATTTTGATTTTTGTGAAAATCACGTCTGAAAATAACGGTTTGCACATGCGCAAACCAACTTTTTTAGTTTTTAAGTTAGCCCCCATGTATTTGGTATCATGTTACTCGTCGAACGAGTAGAATGCAGTGCCGCCACCGGAGGCGGCGGGGCCTGTGCCCTTGGTCGGAATCGGATTTTAGAATCTCAACCGAGATTTCATCTAACCTGTCTAAATAATAATCATTTTTAGTTTTATGAAAATGACGTATGTAAAGATGGCGGTTTGCGCATGCGCAAACCAACTTTGTTAGTTTGTAAGTTAGGCCCCACGTGTTTGGTGTCATGTTACTCGTAGTGACGAGTAGAATGCATTACCGCCGTCGGATGCGGTGGTAGGGGCGGCGCAATCCAACCTTCTTATTAAGTGATGTAGAGGTACGTCACGTGTCATGGTAATCGTCTCGAAGAGTAGAATTCAAATCTGGCAACGTCGCAGCTGGAGGCGGCGGTCCGGTGTTTTGTGTCATGTTTCTCGACCTGATTTAGAATATAAATGAGGTCAACAAACAGCTCACGTTGCGATTTGCAAGTCTGAACACGCTCGGAATAGAAATTGTTGTTAAACTCTACATAATATAAGAAGACCGTCCGTTTTATCGAATTTGTTTGTATATCCCATTAGAAACCATGTAAAAAAGGCAAACATAAGCAAAATAACATGAAACGTAATGTATTTTAGACACATATGTTCAAGAGAGGACAAAGTCCGAGACCACTATCATTGCTGACGTTGCGGTTTGCGCATGCGCAAACCAACGTTATTATTAAGTGACGTAGAGGTATAGTGTTTGGTATCATGGTAATCATCTCGATGAGTAGAGTTCAAATATGGTGGTTTATGCATGCGCAAACCAACTTTTTTATTTAGCGATGTAGAGGTATGGTGTTTGGTGTCATAGTAATCGTCTCGACGACTTCACTTCGGGAGTAGTCGGGAGCGTTCGGGGCTACAGCGGCCACTGCCGAAGGCGGTGAGGATAATAGATTCTTAGAAGCAGATTCTCATAATCCAGACTCGGGTATCTAGGGAACCGGTGGCTAGCTATATTATTAAATAGTAGCGAGTCAAGCAAAGTGATACAAGCGTTAGAGAGAGAGAGAGGGGGGGGGGGGGGAGGGAGAGAGAGATTAGCGGGATGGTGACGGCTAATAGTCCACCAGACTCCAACGGCTAGAGGTTGATGAACGTACTGTTGACTTCAAATCACTCATTCCTGATAAATTGGAAACAATCTAATAATAGCTTACCTTTTTAAGACTCATGTTAGTTGAAATATGAACACACGTTGAAATATGAACCGCGATAAAGGTTCAATTCCTAATGTATGAGTGTGTGAGGTATAATTGATATACCTACTGAAACGGTTTAAACTAAAAATGAATTAGCTCTAACATATGACTGTTAGCATCGAGTACTAAATATGTTTGAAACTTAAAATTATTATCGCGAAAATCCGCTAGCAGTACGGTAGAACCAATGTATTCTTGGTGTTAAGGAACCCAAACCTAAGCGAAATATACAATAAAATGAGGACTTCAGGTCTAAACTTTAAATCCTTATACTTGTTGAATGGAAAGTGATAGTATAACATGAACCGCCTTCAAAATATAACAAGACATACATGAATATAAGATAAAAACTTTAAATTCTTAGTTGTTTGATGAAATGACATATAGAGGATAGTAAACCCCAAACAAACATGTTAGTTGTATATATACCACATACATAACACGTTAATGGATGATGATATATAGTTGTTGTTGGTTGAAATGACATATACATGAGAATTGGTTTTCAATTTTAACCCCCCCCCCCCCCTGATTTTCATTAAAGAATATTTAATGAACGTAACGTCGTATGATACGTGGAAGTGAAAGCTCTCTAACAAGAGTTATTTTTCGCTAAAAAGGATATTTGTACTTAGCATCGCATAATACAAGGATTCAACAGTTAATTCCAAGGCGTTGATAATACTTATATAATTACAAATTATGTTTCCCGCAGAACAATAAACTCTCAAACAAGTGCTAGAACCTCGGTGGTTCAGGGGTAAGAACGTGTGCCTCTGAACCGAAGGGTACTGAGTTCGATCTTAGGGTACTCCTTTCACTTTCTCAGTACAAACTGTAACATTAACATCAACTGATGTTCTGGCATTGTACTTGAGCAAGTTGGATGTCTGCACGTTCCACCCTTCGGAGGGGGCGTAAAGCCGTCGGCCCCGTGTCCATGCGATGTTGGGCACTATAAAGATCCCTACCCTCCTTACAGAAAGGCTGGGGTTCGGCAAAATTTCCAGGCGAGTGAGGTGAAACTGCTCCCTGGCGTCGGTGATTGGCCATAGTCGCGGAAATAGGCCGATGTTAAAGAAACAAAAACACACACACACAAACAAGTGCTGATCAAGTGGTTAGAGACGTAAAAAATGAGAAAACTTCACAACAAGAATAGATGAACTGCGTCTACCAGATGCAGCAGATAATTATCAACCTACACAAGAAGGTGTATTTAATCAACAGTTATTGGAAATCAATAGGAAAATTAGTGAGAAAAAATACATGTCTGGTAAAAATACAAAGAAAAACAGCATTATTGAATTTTAAACTATAACTGGGAAATATTGAACAATTTTAATGTATCCTTAGAATCCCTTAAAAGAATAGAAGATATTGGTAGTGTAATTAGAGACATACACCTTGCGAATTTATTTCAATATATCAACATGTAATTAAAAATATGGTAGTTTGTAGCAAATTTTAATGTATCATTTGTAGGAAACAGTTGTATGGTTGTATTTATTATATCATTTTTATATTGTAATTTTTAAAGTGGTATGTGTAGGAAACAGAACTATGGTGTAGTATTTTCATATTATAAAATAATACAATTAAAGAAATTTTCCATATGCATACATTTTATTTACAACAACATAACACCTGATGTCTATCAAGCTGAATCAGCATAATCAGTTTCCTGTCTATACTTGATATAACTGCAAGTCAGCACATGCGACAAACAAAATTGTCTTTCATTATAATTTAAAATTAAACATATGCAGAATACAGTTGTTTGGATATCTAGTAACCACGTCATATAAACACTTCAAAGTATAAAGGATACTTAATATATTTAACATCAATAAGAATATTTCGAAACATGTTTACAATACGAGAGCTAAACATACAATCGTCTGAATAGACGTTGTTTGAGAGATACTTATAACATATAGCTCGATGTTTAAACATAACACGCTGAAATGATAGGATATTTAATATATTCAGCACTACATACATATTACTACACGGAAACATTTCAAAGTTATTTAACAACGTTTATTTGTCATTAAAAAACGGGGGATATTTAGATAAAGAAGAAATAAAACAATAAAGTTTACTTAAAAATTTAATGAACAATAGAAATTACCAATACACCAACAAAGAAAAGCAGCAAAATAATAATATTACACAAAAATCATCAACACATAAAAAAAGAAGTGCAAAAAACAAGTGAAAATTCACTAAAGTCTGAACGCAGCAAGTGCGTTATAGCAGCGAATTTTCATAGAAATGTTTTCAATAACAAATATTGTCTGTCTACTGACGAAACTTTAATGGTGAAGGTTCTCCATTTCACAAAAATACATAACGTTCAACTAGATTTAAATTTCGTGTTCACTCACCTACAGCACACAGCAAATACTGTGAATATCTACGAATATCTCACCGGGCAGTTAGAAAAACCAAAACCAGCGAAATATGATGTGTCAGAGGAAGAATAAAAAATATACGTTTATTTTCTATTTCCAGTATAAACGTAAGCTAATGATAGAAATGAACCGCCTTCAAAATATAACAAAGTCTACAGGAATATGAGATAAAAACTTAAAATTCTTAGTTGTTTGATGAAATGACATATAGAGGATAGTAGACCCCAAACAGACATATTAGTTGTATACATACCACAAACATAACACGTTAATGGGTGATGGCATATAAACGTTGTTGTTCTTGGTTGAAATCACATATACATGACAGTTGGTTGACAGTCTTAAGAACTTATTTACATTATAAAGGCAATTTAATGAACTTAACATCCCATGATACATGAAAGTGAAAGCTCTCTAACAAGAGCTATTTTCGCTAGCATCGCATGATACAAGTATTCTACTGTTACCTCCAAGGCATTGATAACACTTATATAATACAAATTATATGTTTTCACCAATAAACTCTCAAACAGGCGGTTATTACGTAAGAAGTACTGATTGAATACCTGTTTTCGGTTAGAAATTGGTAAAAGCGGATGCTATTTATCAAAAGCCAAATTATGATATTGCTGTACTTATTAATCACAGTATATTTTTACGCAAATATCCAAGTTTTCACCTTTATCATAATACATTTGAGAATATAGAGCTTAAAATTATTAAACGTATTAAAACTTAATACCGCAATCAACACCTATGCAGACCAAGCCATTCTATTTCATGATGACAACATGTATCAGGTAGTAAACGATAATAGTTAGGTTTTTAATTTTACAAGCTAGATTTACATCAGACCTCTACCAAACATTCCATCAAAAATCGAAAGCGTTTTTCGCTACACCAATGGTACGTTGTACTGTTTCCGTAAGAAACGATATTTTCAATTCAACAATTAACCATAATCTTAAACAAGGTAGCACCTTTTAACCCTGCTATATTAGGTATACAATACCCGAGTCAAACTGTTTTCTTACAACTTCTACAGAAACTAACAACTCTCAAAGATGTCTTGGATGAAGATTATGAAGACTATTTATAATTTTAATATATTTAATTTAAATGTAGGTATACAGATTTGAACCTATAGTTATACATACAATAAACAACACTTCAGTGCACATACAGACATTGAGATTTGATCCTGTAACCACAAGACACCCTACATATATCAAGATTTGAACCCATACCGATACAACAGACAAACAACAAGCAAAACACATCGTACACACATGAAGATTTGAACCTATAACCATACACACATAAATATATTTTCATATACACATACAATAAACAACACAACAAGCATACTTACATTAAAATTTGAACCTGTAGCCATACATATAATAAACAACACACAACACGTATACGACATCAAGATTTGAACCTATAACCATTAAGATTTAAACCTATGCAGATACATCAGACAAACAAGGAAAACACATCGTACACACATCAAGATTTGGACCTATAACCATTAAGATTTGAACCTATAGCCATACATACAATAAACAACACACAACACGTATATAACATCAAGATTTGAACCTATAGCCATTACGATTTAAACCTATGCAGATACATCAGACAAACAAGCAAAACACATCGTAGACACATCAAGAATATTAAACCTATAACCAGACACACATAACAAACATATTTTCATATACACATATAATAAACAAAATACAACACGTATACATACATCAAGATTTCAACCTGTAGTCATACATACAATAAACAATACACAACACGTATACATACATCATGGTGATTTGAACCTACAACCATTAAGACTTAAACCTATAGTGATACATACAATAAACAACACACATACATATATCGAGATTTTATCCCGTAGCCACAAGAACAAACAACACACCCTACATACATCAATATTTGAACCTATACCGATGCAACAGACAAACAGCATACATATATGTATAATGATTTGGAGCTGCAGCCATACATACATTAAAACAACGCACAACACACATACATACATCAAGACTTGAACCTATAACCATTAATATTTGAACCTATAGCCATACATACAATAAACATCAACAACAACACGTAACAAGCATCTGTTTAGGTGGTTTCATGTATGGTGGAAGTGTATTAAGGGGTGTTGCATACTAGAAGTTTTAAAATATTAATCACATCGATATAATTTTCATCTAAATATGTATTTTTTGAGGTGATTAATGCCTCATGTATTCTTTTTTTATATTATT
Organism: Tillus elongatus; assembly: GCA_964006375.1. Classification (NCBI taxonomy): domain Eukaryota; kingdom Metazoa; phylum Arthropoda; class Insecta; order Coleoptera; family Cleridae; genus Tillus; species Tillus elongatus. Next base: position 68,995,623 of record OZ023268.1, read on the forward strand.
TAAGTAGCAATAATTTGTTGTAAAAACACCAATGATAAATAGCCGACACAGCCCATAAGCTACCTCTAGAGACATATACGTGCAACATCTGTTTAAGCGGCTTCAAGTATGATGTGAGTTTATTGAGAGGTGCTGCATGCTAGATGTTTTAAAATATTAGCTACATTGTATAATTTTTACATAAAAAAACATATGTTAAGGTGATCAATACTCATGTGTTCTAATTTTTAACACATATTTAAAACATAATGGGTTTGTAAAAACATCAATGGTAGATGGCTGGTAGAGCTCATAACTCGTCTCTAATCAACAACAACATGTAAGAATCATTTGTTGGTGAGATATTCGTAGATATTCACAGTATTTGCTGTGTGTTGTAGGTGAGCGCACACGAAATTCAAATCTAGTAGAACGATCTGTATTTTTGTGAAATGGAGAACCCTCCGTGTTGAAAACGCGTTTGATCAACTGGTGTTAGACAGTGTGATATGAGATTTAAATTGGTTTATGGGGTATAACCGACGTCGTAGTGTGCGGGGTGATTTCAGTTGTTATATGTTAAATCATGCTGATAACTATTGTGATGTACGTATATTTGTTGAAGGATTGTTTTTTAACGAGTGTTTCAACCTCCCTGACGTTATTTCACGTAGAAGAACCGGGGAGACCATCTTCAATTTCGTTAGAAATTTTCCAGCTGGACATCGCTTGATTTTATTCACGTATGTTCGTGCCGGAAGCACGGTTTCACCACCATATCAAATTTTGTGCAGTGAAGTTTATGTGTCAATCTAACTTGTTGTGTAATAAATTTGAATTTTATCAATGTCCTAAGAATTAAAAAAAATACTTTGTTGAGAATCCTCGGTATGACCACACCATTCCTTTAGAAGTTTTGACACAACCTGTTCTACTCTCCCCGCTCCTTATAATCCAGAGAGGTTGTAATATTTATGTATAGAGACATTAATTAAATTTACTTAATTTTAATATTTTCATGTATTTTTTAATTTTAATTCAATGTTTTCATGTATTTTTTAGATTATCTTATTTGCCTATTTTAACATTTTTCTTCAAATAACTAGAACCCATATCGAGGATCCGAATTTGTATCTCTGTAAATAACAAAGCTATGGTATGACCCTCGAGTTTATATCACAAAAGTAAACTATATTCGTCGTCATAACACTTTACTGCGTTCAGGGTTTTGGTCAGTTTTTACTTGTTTTTATTATTTTTGTTTTTAGTCAGTAAGTTTTATACTATTTTATGTATTTTTAGATTATCTTAGTTACCTATTTGAAAAAGTTTTTGTAAATTAACGCTAACTAGGATCCCCTAGAACCCATATTAGGATCAGTTTCAATTTTATATGTATGTGTTATTAGTGATAACTTAAAACGATTGTTATAAAATTGGGTTAGTGCCTTCTATTGTGAATGGTTTAGATACATTTGTATCTCTGAAAATAATAGAGTTAAAATAATCAAATTTGGTACGTAAGTTTATGACTGTAAACTATAAATCAAAATTTAGATAATTATGTTTTTATATAAATGTAAAGCGTATAAGTTTTAATGAAAAAATATTTGTTATTGAAAACATTTCTATGAAAATTGGCTGCTATAACGCACTTGCTGCGTTCAGACTTTGGTGAATTTTCACTTGTTTTATACACTTCTGTTTTTATGTGTTGATGATTTTTGTGTAATATTATTATTTTGCTGCTTTTCTTTGTTGGTGTATTGGTAATTTCTATTGTTCATTAAATTTTTAAGTAAACTTTATTGTTTTATTTCTTCTTCATCTAAATATCCCCCCTTTTTTAATGACTTCATCTAAAACCCCCACACACTTACACATACAAACACGTGTACAAGTTAATGTATTTTAGGTATATGCATAAGTTAATCTAATAACAAGACTTTTGGAATGTATAAATACCTTAAACATATTTAAAGTTAGTCACATATTATACAACAGCTATCCGATTCCATAATGCTAAATATCCCCCCTTTTTTAATGACAAATGAACGTTGTTAAATAACTTTGAAATGTTTTCGTGTAGTAATATGTATGTAGTGCTGAATATATTAAATATCCTATCATTTCAGCGTGTTATGTTTAAACATCGAGCTATATGTTATATGTATCTCTCAAACAACGTCTATTCAGACGATTGTCTGTTTAGCTCTCGTATTGTAAACATGTTTCGAAATATTCTTATTGATGTTAAATATATTAAGTATCCTTTATACTTTGAAGTGTTTATATGTCGTTGTTACTAGATATCCAAACAATTGTATTCTGCATATGTTTAATTTTAAATTATAATGAAAGACAATTTTGTTTGTCGCATGTGCTGACTTGCAGTTATATCAAGTATAGACAGGAAACTGATTATGCTGATTCAGCTTGATAGACATCAGGTGTTATGTTGTTGTAAATAAAATGTATGCATATGGAAAATTTCTTTAATTGTATTATTTTATAATATGAAAATACTACACCATAGTTCTGTTTCCTACACATACCACATACATATTATAAATACAACCATACAACTGTTTCCTACAAATGATACATTAAAATTTGCTACAAACTACCATATTTTTAATTACATGTTGATATTTTGAAATAAATTCTCAGAGTATATAAAGGTCTTCCCGATATTTTTGCTTTGCAATGAAAAACATACAAGGGGATAATCGGAATACTCTTATATCTAGATAATTCTGCTCTAATATGGGCTACAAACATATCTAAATTTAAAAAAACTTAAACTTTAGTTCTGTTATGAGTCTCTAAGTACACTACCAATATATTCTATTATTTAAAGGGCTTCTAAGGATACATTAAAATGGTTCAATATTTCCCAATTATATAGTTTTAAATTGAATAATGCTGTTTTTCTTTGTATTTTTACCAGACATTTAGTTTTTTCTCCTGATTTTCCTATTGATTTCCAATAACTTTTGAATAAATACACCTTCTTGCGTAGGTTGATAATTATCTGCTGCATATGGTAGAAGCTGTTCATCTATTATTTGTTGTAGTTTTCTCGTTTTTTACGTCTCTAACTACTTGATCAGCACTTGTTTGAGAGTTTATTGTTTTGCCTGAAACATAATTTGTAATTATATAAGTATTATCAACGCCTTGGATTTAGCTGTAGAATCCCTGCGATGCTAAGTACATTAACTATCCTTTTTAGCCAAAAATAACTCTTGTAAGAGAGCTTTCACTTCCATGTATCATACGATGTTAAGTTCATTAAATATCCTTTATAATGAAAACCGGGTGGGGGGGTATGGGGTAAAATTGAAAACCAACTGTCATGTATATGTCATTTCAACCAACAACATCGTCTATATGTCATCACCCATTAACGTGTTATGTATGTGGTATATATACAACTAACATGTTTGTTTGGGGTTTACTATCCTCTATATGTCATTTCATCAAACAACTAAGAAGTTTTTATCTTGTATTCATGTAGGTCTTGTTATATTTTGAAGGCGGTTGATGTCTATCACTTTCCATTCAAAATGTATAAGGATTTAAAGTTTAGACCTGAAGTCCTCATTTTATTGTATATTTCGCTTAGGTTTGGGTTCCTTAACATCAAGCAAGCATTGGTTCTACCGTACTGCTAGCGGATTTGCGCGATAATAATTTTAAGTTACAAACATATTTAGTACTCGATGCTGACAGTCATATGTTACAGTTTATTTATTTTTAGTTTAAACCGTTTCAGTAGGCAAATCAGTTATACCTCACACACTCATACATTAGGAATTGAACCTCTATCGTGGTTCATATTCTAACGTGTGTTCATATTTCAACTAACAACACGAGTCTTAAAAAGGTAAGCTATTATTAGATTGTTTCCAATTTAGCAGGAATGAGTGATTTGAAGTCAACAGTACATTCATAAACCTCTAGCCGTTGGAGTCTGGTGGACTTTTAGCCGTCACACTCCCGCTAATCTCTACCCCCCCCCCCCCTCTAACGATTGTATCACTTTGCTTGACCCGCTACTATTTAATAATACAGCTAGCCACCGGTTCCCTAGATACCCGAGTCTGGATTCTGAGAATCTGCTTCTAAGAATCTACCATCCTCATCGCCTCCGGCGGTGGCCGCTGTAGGTCCGAACGCTCCCGACTACTCCCGAAGTGGAGTCGTCCAGAAGATTACGATGACACCAAACATAATACCTCTACACCGCTTAATAAAAAAGTTGGTTTGTGCATGCGTAAACCACCATATTTGAACTCTACTCATCGAGGCGATTACCATGATACCAAACACTATACATCTACGGCACTTGAAAAGAACGTTGGTTTGCGCATGCGCAAACCGCTACGGCAGCAATGATCATGGTCTCGGACTTTGTCCTCTCTTTAACATGTGTCTAAAATACACTAAGTTTCATGCTATTTTGCTTATATTTGCCTGTTTTACATGGTTTCTTATGGGATATACGAACAAATTCGATAAAACGGACGGTCTTTTTATATCTTGCAGAGTTGAACAACAATTTCTATTCCGAGTGTGTTCAGACTTGCAAAACCGCAACGTTAGCTGTTTGTTGACCTCATTTATATTATAAATCAGGTCGAGAAACATGACACCAAACACCGAACCGCCACCTCCAGCGGCGGCGTTGCCAGCTTTGAATTCTGTTATTCGAGACGATTACCATGACACGTGAAATACCTCTACAGCACTTAATAAGAAAGTTGGTTTGCGCCGCCTCCGGCAGCTGTGCTGCATTCCACTCGTCACGACGAGTAACATGACACCAAACACGTGGGGCGTAACTTACAAACTAACAAAATTGGTTTGCGCATGCGCAAACCGCCGTCTTTACATACGTCATTTGCATAAAACTAAAAATGATTATTATTTAGACAGGTTAGATCAAATCTCGGTTGAGATTCTAAAATCCGATTCCGACCAAGGGCACAGCCCCCTTTGCCTCCAACGCCGCCTCCGGTGGCGGCACTGCATTCTACTCGTCACGACGAGTAACATGATACCAAACACATGGAAGCTAACTTAAAAACTAAAAAAGTTGGTTTGCGCATGTGCAAACCGTTATTTTCAGACGTCATTTTTGCAAAAAAAATGATAGGTCGTCTTACTTTGACAGGTGGTGCCACCTGTCGTTTAAAATTTTTAAATTTTCGCGCTCGAATGCCGCCAACTTGGACGATGTTATCTCAGTGTAGACCCCTATTGGTCCTGTATCCAACCACCATCTTGTTACGATACCTCTTAGCCAGTTGTGTAATATTTTCAAAGACTATAAACATTTAGTCGCATATAGCTCAGATGTAAGCGTGGGGAACTTTCATTTGAAGTCCCGAGGTTCGAACCTAGTATGATCCGAATTGGTTTTTTTAAAAGCATCAAAATTTCTCTAGAAAAATTTCCCTAGGAAAAATAACATTAACTCTGGTGTGATTCTCACAAATGACACAAAGGGCATAAATACTACAAATGTCACATGTCAACTGTCAACCGCTATCTTGGATGACGTCATATCAGGTTAGACCCGCCACCCAGTGACGCCATTGTGACGTCACTGCGCGCATGCGCAGTGGCCGGGTGGTGGGTGCTGGTTGCAGAACCGCTCATCTATACTTACTCATTTACTAGGGTATCTTCCCGTAACTTTTCTGTATTGATTAATGAAACACCCTGTACAATTATTATATAATTTTATTGCATGATTTTCCTGTTAGTTTAATTTTTTTTTGTAGCAGTAAGGTTAATTGTTTCCTTTTCCTTTCTTTTTTAGTTGAATTTTATTTTGTGTTGCTAAGTTTTCTATGTTTTGGTGTTGTTGTTGATATATTTTGCACAATGGAGATTAGACCCGGCTTCACAAAATATACATTCAAAGACGCTGAATTCTTGGTTCCTGATCGTTATATAAATTTGGAACCCAAAGGGATTGGTGCACAAGGTTTAGTGTGGTAAGTGGATGAGAACAAAAGGTCTCATATGCTTTACTAACGATTTATCTCCTTAAAGTTCTATGTTCAGTTTATTGACTAACAATTAACCACTTAATGTGTTCAAAAATTATCAACTGTCCTAGATATACAGAACCAACAATTATTAAAGATTAAACTTCCAAACGGCCAACAACTTTACAAGCAGGTAACTGGGTGTTGTTTCTGTTTAGCATGAACCATTCCTGTTTTTGATGTTTTTGCATGTTACTAAATGTTTATGTATATGTAAGTTTTACTTGTTTGGTTATACATGGTCGTTGTTGTCGTTTGTGTATTAAATTTGAATTTACAAAACAAGGCATTAGAATTTATGCCCTTGCGATGACATCATATGCAAGAAACTCAATTTTTATATTTTTCCAGTAACAACCGTCTTACAGAAAAGATTGTGACGTGTTTCTGACTTTGACGGTATAGCTAAATTGTATGAATTGGTCGTTAATTTGTTTTACTGTAACGTAAAAAAGCATTCTGAGCTTGACTTCCCATCAGGACTCTGATATGTATTCACCTGCACATCCTCTTATCCCTTTGTCTTCTTGGAGATAAAAATAAAAAGTTCCAGACAATCAAATACATGGAAATTATAAAATAGTTGTAATCTTCACGATATTACCCCCTCTTAAGAGATACTGTGTAGTGTCATTTGCAGACTCGTCCTACTCTCTCCCGCCGTAATGGCATCCGGTGTTTTTACAACAGATCTTAAGAGTCACTAATTATGAATCTTTATTTTTTATTATATATTATATAAACATGCTGGTCCCGTTTTCCATGCGATGCTGGTCTAGTAAAAGATTCCAATTAAATTTATAAGGGCAGAAGTATTTTTAACAAGATTAACCTCATAGGTACGTGTAAAAATACATGCCTTAAATAAATAAAAAATAACAGAAACACAGGGTAGGCTTCGTTGTGGGACCAAAACACTTTCTTTGAGCTTATTAAAATAGATTCTATGAACTGTTTTGTTATTTTTTACTCAAATAAAATGATTCACCAGCAAGAGCCAAACAAAAATTGACCTCGCATGCATTAGATTAAATAAACAAGAATCCCCGTCTCTTTTTTTCAGACATATCTGGTAACTCTGTTTTCCATCAATAGTCATAAATACTTTCGTCCTTTGTGTAGTATCTTAAACAACTTTTTATTTAAATTTCCAGTTGTTGATGTTTCACAATAACTATCATACAATGCGTTTCTTTGTCTTGGTCATATAATTATATTTTTTTACCAATAACAGTTTGGAGCAACTGTTGACCGCAAGATTTTCGTGGTTGTTGTAAAAGTTTGACATCTGTCGAGGAATTTTATTAAAATAGCATTCTCTGAAATAATTTGGCATGTCGCAAAATTTGCTTCTAACTGTATCTATGTTTTGGACTCAATAAGTTTATAGAAAATAGTGGCAACGCATGACCTCATATTAAAATTAGGTAATTTATCCCAAGTTGTTTAAAAGCTTCTAATGGCAGACAATACATTTAGTGGATACCCCAACCGTGATACAACCTTTGGTTTTTTCAAATATGTGAGCTTCAAATATTGTTGTCAATAACAGTATACCCACCTCTAAATGGGTAAATTAAAACTGTGTAACATGTATATTATTTGTCTCATAAGTATAAACAATACATAAAACCTGACGTGTATATTATTTACTTACTAAGAGCCTATATTTATTTCCTTATAATTAAATATTTCCTATATATTTAATCTGCATACACTTTTCTGTTCCAGTGCCGCCGTAGACACAGTCACGCAACAAAATGTAGCTATTAAGAAACTAAGCCGGCCCTTTCAAAATGTGACCCATGCCAAAAGAGCATACAGGGAGTTCAAACTTATGAAATTAGTTAATCATAAAAATGTAAGTCTATCATGCATACCTTGGCACTTTAATGGCACAGTAAAAATTGTTACTGAATGTCTTTAACCGTCTTTATTCATCACATTTCAATTTTTTCTATATATTTTTATTGTGTGCTAAGCGAAACAAATCGAAAGGACCAATGTTTTCTCGGTATATGTCATTCGGTGTAAGGATACCGTTTACGGAAAAAAACACCGCCGGCGAAAATACTTTCTACTAAAAAACACGTTTGAGCATATTCATGCAAGAGTATGTGTCTTGGACTTTCAAGCAAGCCCTTGGCTTGAGTAAAGGGGAAGATAAACAATCCATGTTGCTTTTTTATTTTTGTTATTAGTACCTAGGTGTTTGTTAAATTTAATTTGTATTTAGAGAGTGCCCTTTTAGAAACATTTCAACTAAAGTAGCTACTTTACTAGAACTAGATGTTGAAGTTGTGTTCAATTTGGTGTACAATGTGGTGCAACAAAAACGAAACAAACCCAGTTTGTCATTTTTATCTCAGCTGTTGGGGAAAATGGCTTGTGCTTATTGGAGTGTTTGTTTTTCTTATATTTTCCAACTTGCCCTTTTTCTACGTTTTAGCTGAGTGTTATACCTAAAATGTTAAAGGTGGCAAGATGTAAAGTGATACTTTGTTTTAAAATTTAGGAATCTATCCAACAGCACTTTTTTTGTTTGAATTAACTGTTTTCAGAAACTGAAATTTAAAGCTAATATGTAAAAGTAAATCACGATTTCGTACTAGTTATTAAATATTTGATGCGACCACATAATCGTCTTCAATCTGTTTGTGTACAAGGTGTATTTTGCAGTATCTGGTGCATTACGGGATTTATTTTAGCAGCATCATTTAGCATGCGTTGTCGCAAAACGCCCAAATATCGCGGTTTAGTGGCTTACATTTTACTGTTTAGACTGTTCTATAGAAAATTGTCCAGTCGGTTTAAATGTAGCGCTCGATGCTAGCCACTTTACTATGTTATTGAGATATTGCCCATCTTATATTAATCCATCTGCTAGGTATATGTCATTTAAATACTGCTGAATTCTCATATTCAAATTATACGGCGCCCCATATACTTAAAAGTAAAGCAAATTTTCTTCGTAATTGTCAGTTTTTTATGTATTTCTGTCATTCTTGGATGATTCTCCAATAAACTTAATTGCATTCCCTTAGAGTCCACAAAATCCTACAGAAAATCAAGTTGGAAAGGGAATTTGTCCTTCCACCATCGGTGACTTCGACTCTCGTGCGGTGAAAATGTACTCATGGAAATACAATCCACTAGAAGATATGTATGCTATCAACTCCTGGCCAAGTAACATTTTTTCTGTCTCTGAGAGACCTCTTCAGGTCTTCAATTGAAATCACAAAGAAATGCTGGTGAAGGAAATCCGTAACTAAACTGTCAAAACCGTTTAAGTGCCTCAGTGTTTTTGAACAGCGTTATATCCTGATATATCCATCGGCAGAACTCTTCCACCTCGGCGTTGTATGGGTTGCATTGAGAGCTAGTGGTTTCTGTTGAGTATAACGAGCGGGTTTTGCGAAAGATGTGTAATTCTCGTCCACCTATTTTATCTGCTTCACAAGATTCTTTTCCTGCAAGGAATAAAGTTGTGATTCAGTCTATAGCTTTTTGCCGAGGTAAAGGTAAAGTTGTCATTTTCAGCGTGTTATGTTACCTTCTGCCTATCTTTGGTGTGGGATCGACATCTTTTTGAAAACATCAATCACATATCGAGATGCCTCTTGCTGACCTTTGTTCTCCCACAGTGCATAGACAACATCTTGGGAGCAGCATAAACCGCTACCTTGATTTCACAAAGGAAATAGTTGTGACGACCACTCTGCAATTATCCGGTCTATTAGCGTAAGATGTTCTGTACTCAGACTTTGTCATATTCTAATCGGCAGGTATTCTCTTTTCATCTGTATTTTCCATAACGCCAATGAATTTTTACTCTGCAGCATCCGCTACTTCCACTCTCACTGGTTGTGAGAGAGTAGCTCGCCCTTCAGTTAGAGGCGCCGCATCTGCCACCAATGGGCGAAACACAATGATGTTCTTGATTGTGTTTTTGGAGATAGGTTATCCGATTCCGAAGATTTTTGTTCGGTCATGAAGTTGAGCTCTGGATGTGCTTCGCGCCACTGAGAGCAACGTCTCCGACTTTGCTTGGCCAAGCTGTTCTCACTGCTCTTGGATCTACCTGTGGCGCCTTCGTGGCTCGAGTCGCCTGCTGTGTCCCAACTATTTGGGAGTTCTCCAAAGAGCTTTGGTTCCCACTTGACCAGCACCATTCGAATTTTATCTTTCAGTGACATTTCCGATGGTGTCCCACGGATAGCTAGGTAATGAACAGTCGTATACTTTATTGTTTTTTTTTGTATTATCCGACTTATATGGTAAGATGTTATTGTATTTGTTGAGATGCAATAAATTAGAAATTTTTACATAACGATGCCAAACTTCAATTTTCTCTAAAAAAAATTCATGGTCAAAGAAATTCGTAATATTAAATGTTCCACTCACAAGGTCAAAATTTCTACTTGCCTCAGAATACAAGTACGTAGTCTCTTTGTGGGTACTTAAAAGATCTTAGGTTCTAGTTTAAAGTGAGTTTATAGGGTAGCTTTTTTTAATATTTATAAATTTTTAAGATGAATTTCAGCTGCTCAAGAAAATGTACTGAAAATGTTCTTTTTTCTAAAATTAAATGGTACTATCAATTTAAAATGTGACATTTATTCTGAATTCACCTTAGAAAACAACGCTAAATTATTTTTGGAAAACTAAAGTCACTGTTAAAGATGTATAATTTTTCTGTTAGTGAATTTTCGTAGAAAAAAATTCACTATTGAGGAGATCCCGCCTTTTGAATTTTGAAAAAAGTTCTTCAAACGAGCGTGAACTAGGACTCCTAGTGCCCATATCCGGGGTCAGTTTCAATTTATATATATATATATATATATATATATATATATATATATATATATATATATATATATATATATATATATATATATATATATATATATATATATATATATATATATATCTTTACGGGTGTCTAAATTGATGCGAAAGATTTCAAATGGTGATAATTTAACAAAAATTGAGGGGTCTTTCATATAATGGTTTGTTCAAATCCCCTTCCCCTCCAAGTTAAAGCCCTTTGAAGTCGGGGCAAAAATGTTTTAAATTTAAAATATCCACTATGGAAGAATTTGGAAAAATGAAATTTTGCAGATCAATGATGCTAATAAAAGGGCAGTTTTTGATGGTTTTTGTAACCCTGAAAGTTGTCACAAAGGCGTGAAAAAGTGAACCCCTACATTATTTTGCATCAGAACTTTTTTATGTATTTACTTTTTCCTATTTAAAAAGAGGGTTTTAATATGCAACTTTTTTTATGTCTTGACTTTTTCTAATAACCCTGTTAGTTTTATCACAAAAAAATAAAATAATATTTAGACCCCCGTTCGCATAAATTCACTGAGTGGTTATCATTTGTTAATACAATTAATCAGGCTGCTGTCAGATATTAACGTCATAATTACATTTATTTTTATTGTTCTGATCTTCTCTGATTTATAAATATCACAATAAGAAATTGAACAATAATTTTACTACTAATATAATTAACAAACTAATAACAATGTTAACACAATGTCAATAACAAAAATCATAATAAATGTTGAAAATGGCCTCCTTCAGAAAGAACTCTCCTTCTCATTGAATTCCGTATTCTTTCAAAAAATCCGACTGTATAATATCACATGATGCGTTGATTTAATTAATTAATTAAATCATTGATATTTATAACGGCAGTTGAATGAACCAACGTTTTAAGAAAACCCCAAATGCAAAAATCCAACATTTTCAATTCTGGAGATCGGGCAGGCCAATTTTGGGGATCTTCTCTACCTATCGTCCAAATAGCGACGAGCGTTAATACTAAAATGGGCTGGAGCCCCATCATGCAAGAACCACACTTCTTGGCTAATTTGTATAGGAACATCTTCAAGAAGTGGGGGCAACTCTACTTCGAGGAAATGGCAGTATGCGTATTCATTTAATCTTGCTGGAAGAAAATATGGTCCAATTAAATAATAGTCAATGACGGCAAGCCACGCATTTAATGAAAATTGGTGTTGAAACTGAGATTCAACAATTTCGTGCGGATTTTCTTAAGCCCATACATGACTATTCTGGAAATTTATGATAGATTGTCGTGAAAAGTTAGCCTCATCAGTAAACAAAATACGAGATAAGAACTGTGGAGCTTGTGTGATCATTTAGAGTATCCATTGACAAAACAAAACAAAATAAACGAGGTAGAACATATCGATGTGAGAGCGCTTGAACTCGTTGGATATGGTAGGGATACAACAGCTGTTCTTTTAAAATTATAAATACCATGGAATTGCTCACATAACACTTGGGCAATTTTCTCGTACTTGTTCCTGGAGATTCTTCAATTAAATTAAGAACAGCCTCCTCTAGTGCTGCAGTTCTTACTTCTTGAGAACGTCCACAATCGCCAGTATTTCTTGAAAATATTTCTTATTCTCTAAGACGTTGATTAATGCACGCGAATATGCTGTGATGGAGTAATGTTCGTTCTGGATATAACTTAGCGTAAAGCCTCTGAACTCTTAATCCATTTCCATTAGCACAGCTATATACAAAATGCATATCTGCCATTTCGGCCTTTGTATAGTTTGTCATTGTATTTACTTAATTGTTCTTAATTCTTATACAGCTCTCTTGAGATTGACGGAAGCCAGAACAATAAAAATAAATGTCATTATGACATTATTTGACAGCAGGCTGGTTCATTTTTGTAACAAATGATAACGACTCGGTGAATTTATGTGAAAAGGGCGCTAAATATTATATTATTTTTTTGTGATCAAACTAACAGTTTTCTGAGAAAAATTCAAGACATAAAAAAGTTACAGATTGAATCTCTCTTTTTAAATAGGAAAATGTAGCCACATCAAAAAGTTCTGATGCAAAATAATGTAGGAGTTGACTTTTTCACCCCCCTGTTAAAACATTTCAGGGTTTCAAAAACTGTACAAGCTACCATTTTATTAGCATCAATCATCTGCAAAATTTCATATTTCAAAATTGTTCCATAGTGGAGATTTTGAATAAAAACATTTTTTTGTCCTGATTTCAAAGGGCTGTAACTTGGAAGGGAAGGGGATTTAAACAAAAAATTATACGAAAGACCACTCTTAATTTTTGCTAAAAAATCACCCTTTGAAAATTTTCAAGTCAGTTTAGACACACCCTTTATATAAGTTTGACAAGTTAATAGCCAGGTAAATCGGCCCAGGTTTTAAGGGAAAATTTTGGATTAAAAAAATATATATTTGTATCCCCGAAAATAACTAAACAATGGCAACCGTAGTTGGTGTGTGGGTGTATATTATAAAACGTAAACTATCTACCAAAAAAATGTTATAATAAAAAAAAGTTATAGGTAAACATTTAATAAAAGAAAAATGTTTTGTGCCAGATCATTTCTATGAAAATTGACTACCATAACGCACTTGCTGCTTTCAGGTTTTTTTTTATTTTTATTTGAATCCTATTTTAATATGTATTTATAGTTGTAATTCATTATTCAGCCTTTCTGCTTGTCTTTAGTGAATTTTCTTTAAAAAAAAGCACTAAAAATTTACTTTTCTTTAAAAAATTCATTAATGGGGACATCATCCCGACTTGAAAAACTTTACATTTCTTCAAATGAGCGCGAACTAGGCCACCTAGAATACATATCTGGGGTCAGTTTCCAATTTTAAATATATATATATATTATATATATATATATATATATATATATATATATATATATATATATATATATATATATATATATATATATATATATATATTTATTTATTTATTTATTTATTTATTTATTAAACCGATAACTCAAAAAATGGGCCGATTTTAATCAACTTTGGTGACTACCTTCCTTTTGCAACTGGCTTCGACAAGTTCGTTAGCAGGGAAAATCGGCTCGATTTTTTCCGAAAAATTGTATGTTTTCGTTTGGAAAATTTTTATATAGGGATTTAAAGTTACGGAAACCAAGTTTGGTATACGGGTTTATATCATAAAAAGTAAACTATGTATGAAAATTTAGTTCTATGTGTGTTATGATAGCAAACTTTCATTAAATGCCTCAAATATGATATTGTGGAGGCTGATACTTGATGTAAATCCATTGTTCAACTTAGATAAACAAACAAATTGATTTACACTATTTTATTGAATGTATATCTGCAGTTTCGCTGAAGTTCTCAGATTTGTCAAATACAGAATGAAAGTAAGATTTTAAATTTCAATATCTACTCCGTGTTGAATGAACCTTTCTGTCTCCTCAGGTAAATGGTATCGACTCGGAACTACCTGTTTTTTTATGACATAGTCAGGTCAGTAAACTCTCCCTAATTATTATTTCGTGCAGTTTGGTCAACTTGAGTGTTTAGTAAATTTCTTGTATTTTTTTGTTTGTTAATTTCTACTGTTTCGCACAAATTTAATTTCAAACCTTTTGGTACCTAATTTGATGATTCTCATTTAATAAATGACTTGCATAATTTGAATCAAATGTATTATGTTCAAAGCTTCTTTTATATTCGCAAATGCGTGTTTTAAAACTTATAAATGTTCTACTTATATATTATATATATTATATTATATCTCACAGGAACCACATGGGAATTTATATACTCCAGACATCCGATTTTTCTACCGTAGACTTATTGTTTTTTTTTTATGTTTTGCTCAAGTTGTTGTCGGTTTTATATGCTGTCCTAATAGTAAATTTAGAAAATATATGTTTTAATACGATACTACAGGTCTAATAGGGCAACCGTCTTTATGTAACTTAATTAACGAGTATAATTGTGGTGGTTGAGGATGAGAATGTAATATTATATATAAAATAATTCAGTTTAATCCTCAACCACCACAATTATACTCATTAATTAAGTTACATAAAGACGGTTGCCCTATTAGATCTATAGTATCGTATTTGACAGCCACTGCACACAAACTTTCCCATTTTATTATTAACACTATTCAAAATTATTGCAAATTCCATCCAAAATTTTCTATTAAGAACTCATACGAATTAATTCAGACAATTAAAGATGTTGAATTACCAGATAACGCGAGATTAATTTCATTTGATGACAAAAATTTATTTCCCTGTATTCCTCCAGAAGAAACAATAGAGCTGGTAAAAAATGTCTACAATCTAACCATATAAGTCAAATCAAATAAATCATATAATTCAATCAGATATCTTAAACCTTTTGAAAACTTGTTTAGAACAAAACTATTTCACTTTTAACAATAAAACGTACCTAAGTAATAACGGTTTAATTATGGGTAACCCTCTCGGTTCCTTATTGGCAGAAATATTTATGAACAGCATTGAGGAATCAATACAAACACACCCTTTGTTTAAACTATGCGTTTTACCTGGTATATACATACATATATATATATATATATATATATATATATATATATATATATATATATATATATATATATATATATATATATATATATATATATATATATATATATATATATATATATATATATATATATATATATATATATATATATATATATATATATATATATATATATATATATATATATATATATATATATATATATGATATTATAGTTTGTTTTAGAGGTACCGACAGACAATTGCACTTTTGAGCACATTCAAAATTCTATGTTAATTATGGGTAACCCACTCGGTTCCTTATTGGCAGAAATATTTATGAACAGCATTGAGGAAACAATACAAACACACCCTTTGTTTAAACTATGCGTTTTACCTGGTATATACATATATATACATATATATATATATATATATATATATATATATATATATATATATATATATATATATATATATATATATATATATATACCCAGGCAACACAATTGTGATATTCACATCGCTGAGATGTTATTTTTAAGTAACCAATGCGACATATCCTGATACATGCATGTCATGTTTCTGGGATGGTTTTCTGTTACCTATGATTTTGCGCTTACACTGGTACATGCTAGCGATGTTAGCTGTTACTTTTCAGATACATGGCTAACCTTTACATGCCAAGTATGTAACAGCGACATATCAATAATTTACATTTCAGAAGTTAATTTTAATGATATGCTAGCGATATTATAAACTACATCGCTGTTACTTCAGAAAAATAACATGCTAAGCATGTAATTAACACATGATGACCGTTACTTTATAGATTCACAGTTCATATTCACGCCACACCGTTTGTCATCGCTGGAATCGCATTGACACTTGGTTATTTTTTAACTTTTATTGTGTGTGACATGTGACGCACGACAATGACATACAAATACAAGAGTTTCGTGTTTTCTTTCTTGTAGATCTCGATTATTTCTTGCAATTTAGGTTTTAGGCCGAAGTTTTTTGACAAAAGTTTTTTGTGTTTGTACATTAAGCATTATCCTGCAGTTACAATCACGAGGTAAGTACCTACCTATATAGAATATATCTATTACCCAGTAAGTATATTTTTTAGGTTAAGTGTATAACTACTTATTATATGATGAACATCTAATATATTTGGCAAATTAAATAGATTGTTTACAAACAATACAGCATTTATGTACATGGATTTAACATGGCAGTAGCAGTAAAACCGCCACAGAAAATTATCTGCCTAAATCGCGAATCTAGACAAAATGTTTACTACTACACTATCTGTTATTGTGTCACTGGTTTTGTCAAAAGTTAGCGCCAATTTTTATTAATCCGCATTTCATGAGCAGAATTACTTTTGTGTTTGCACAACGTAAGAAACAATTGTTATGCTGAGGTGTTTACATTAACTATTTGAGTTAGATAATTTTATTGTCGTTCATTTATTAATGTAAAATGTCCAAAGGTAATTTCACTGATTTCATATAGACAAAAAATACGCGAAACCTAAAAGACAAACAAATTAACAGTCATGCTTCATTGCCATACTGGGTAGTAATTTTAGATTGCAATAAAAATTATATAGGAAAGTTGCAACTTTTCCATATCGAATTCGACTTCCGCTATTAATCAATTCCCACTACCTAAAAATATTGATGATGCATTAGTAATATCATCATTTATGTCTTTAATATTATCATCTATACCTCCAGTGGACTCAAAGGTTGACACAGTGTTTTATAAAACAACAATAAAAATACTACCATTTTTTCTAACAGCTTGTTTTTGAAATTTCAGATGTAATTCTGCAGAACAACCAACTAAAAAAAAAGGGTGTGAAATTTCTGGTTCGGAGTGTTTCCATCGAGCAAGACAGCGGAAACAGAGAAATGACAAAAAGCATATTTCACCAAAGAAATGGAAATTTACAGCTTAACTTTTAATTTATATAGACAATATGGGATCATTGTTGTTTCTATGTTTACAAATTCCAGCAAGTTTATGCATATGTTTTAAATTCATTTTATTTTTAGATTTGTATTATGAGAATTTTGTTTTTTTATTTAGTGTTTACTGAAAAAAATATTGTTTTGTGGTCCATAAAATACATGTTAACATTTTTTAGAAGTTTGCATTTACCTACACCTTAGGAATTAATTTTTAGTTTATATTTATAATATGAGACTTTGTTTTTTCTATAAATTTAGGGTTAGTTGGAAAATATATTGTTTTGTGCTGCTGTAAATACATGTTAAATTTTTTAGAAGCTTTTATTTATGTATATATTTAGAATTCATTTTTGTTTTTATACTATATGAGAATTTTTTTTTCTTCATTTACTGAAAATGTTATAGTTTTGTATCTTGTATAAAATATATATTTCCATTTTCTAGAAGTTCATCTGTTGTTTTTATTGTCCCATTCATTTTTTTATAAATATTTTATACTCTTAACTCAGATGCAGATTGAGTTTACTATTACCAATAATTATTAGTAACTTAGTATATATATATATATATATATATATATATATATATATATATATATATATATATATATATATATATATATGTATGTAATTTACATGACAGCCATGAAGTATGAATTATATACTGGGAATATATCATAGGACATCTCAAGTACATGATTTAGTTACATGCTAGAGATGAATCTAGATACATTATTGAAATATTAGTAAGTACATCTCCTTAACAGCACAGGCGATGTCTCCAGCATGTTAAGCTGTCATGTCCCTGCGATGTGTTGTCAATGTTGGCAGTTGCTGACATTTCCTAGCTCTGGTAACTTGCATAGACCTTACAAAGTACATCTCTGAGATGTACAATGTCGCGCTGTTACATGCAAAGTACATGATTGTTATGTAGTTGTGTTGCCTGGGTATATATATATATATATATATATATATATATATATATATATATATATATATATATATATATATATATAGATGATATTATAGTTTGTTTTAGAGGTACCGACAGACAATTGCACTTTTGAGCACATTCAAAATTCTATGTATACCAAAATTAAATTCACAACAGAATTAGAAGTAAACAAATAAACTAGATTTTTATATTTTCCATAAACCTTCTCATACATATACAACCATGCATTATACTTCCCATCATCCATACGCACACAAAAGTTGCAGCCTATAATTCAATGATACACCGCTTACTGCATGTACCTTTATCCAATGAAAATTTTCAAAAATAACTTAATTTGATAAAACAAATAGCGGTTAATAATGGCTATACTCCAAATGTAATTGATAAATATTAAATAAGAAAAAGAAATATCCTTTAGCTTTACAACAAGTATTCTCATCCACTAGAATAATAGAAAATAAATTCACACCTTTGACTTATGTAAATAAGACTAGCGAAAAATTAAAACATATATTTTCTAAATTTAGTATCACAACAGCATATCATAAAACCGACAACAACTTGAGCAAATACATAAGAATCAATAAGTCTACAGTTGCAAAATCGGATAAGTCTGGAGTAGGTAAACTCTAATGTGGTTCCTGTGACTATATATATATATATATATATATATATATATATATATATATATATATATATATATATATATATATATATATATATATATATATATATATATATATATATATAGATATAGATATAGATACACACACACACACACACACACATATTGGTAAAACATTTAGAAGTTTTCAAACGCATTCGCGAACATAAAAGAAGCTTTGAACATAATAAATTTGATTCAAATTATGCAAATCATTTGCTAAATGAGAATCATCAATTTAACGATGATTTCGACATCCTCAAATTAGGTGCAAAAGGTTTGAAATTAAATTTGTGTGAAGCGGTAGAGATTAACAAACAAAAAATAAAGGAAATTTACTAAAGGCTCAAATTGATGAAACTAACAATAGTCCATTATTAAACATGTTTGCAAGAAATAACAACTAGGAGAGTTTACTGCCCTGACTATGTCATAAAAACAGGTAGTTCTGAGTCGATATCGTTTACCTGAGTGGACACAAAGGTTCATTCAACACGGAGTAGATATTGAAATTTAAAATCTTACTTTCATTCTGTATTTGACAAAGCTGAGAACTTCAGCGAAACTGCAGTTATACATTCAATAAAATTGTGTAATTCATTGATTGTGGTTGTCCGTTCTTGGTGAAACTGGTCCATACTATATACAGACTTGGAGACTACTTCTCTGGCTTCACTGTTGGGTTAGATGTTCTCGGATGTTGTTCAACGTTTCTGTGACTAGTTTCGCTGCTTGACAGCATTCTTAGACAGATTAAAATTGAATTAGTACGAAATCATGACAACTACAAATAAAGATCTGTTGCTATGTTGATATGATGTTTTGATCAAAAAATTCATCAAATTTAAAATAAAACGAAATGAAACACAGATGACGGATGAGGCTTTCAAAATGTCTACGTGATGTATGTCAATATTTAACATAAAAATAGAACTAGCATATAATAACTATAATAACAGTTATACCAATAAAATAACTAAACAATAACAGTAAAAAAGCAGTATCTATACAACGAAAGTATCGACATACATCAACTCATTATCTCATCACAACTTTTTTTGAAAGAATAGTTCAATTTATTTTGTTTGACTTATTTAATTAGAAAGAAGAATATCCAAGAAAGGGGAATTCATTACATCAGTTTGCTCATTTAAAACAAGGTAGCTATTCTCGTGTGTGTGCTTTTTGACTTCCAAAGCTTCAAAAAAGTCTAGTTTACGTTTGTCAATACAAAAATGTATTGGTTGTATGCGGTTATTTACTGTAGGTTTATGTTCGGTATCAATAATATGTTTTGCAAATGTAGATTTGTCAGCGTGGTTATTTCTAAATGCAGAAATATGTTCCTTGTATTGGGTGTTAAAATTTCTAGAGGTTTGGCGTATGTAGATTGCATTACAATGTGTCCAAGCTAATTTATAAACTCCTGCTTTTGTCAAGAAACAAGATTTTTCTTTCGCGTTAAATAGCAAATCACGCGTCATGTTATACGATTTAAAAGCTATCTTTGTATTTGTACAGGTATTCAAAAATGTTGAAATGTTTTCTGAAATGGTATCAAAATAAGTTATCGAAACGTACCTTTTGTCTCTAATATTTGGATAAATTAAATTAATCGCTAATTTGTATTCTTTTCTCTCGATCATTTTATCTATTATTTTGACAGAGTAGCCATTATTAAATCCTGTTTGCTTAATCATTGAAATTTCTTTTTCAAAATTGTTTTGTGACATAGGTATTGAAAATGCACGATGTATCATAGAATGGTAGGCTGACAGATTTTGTGAAAAAGGGTGACATGAATCGTATGGTATGGTTGGGTCAGTTAAGTTGGTTTCCTATATATTGAAAAGTCAAATGAAATATTTTCTAACTTTCTAATTGTTAAATGTAAAAAATTTGTACAACTGTTAGCTTCTTCTTCTAAAGTAAACTTAATATTTGTGTGAAAGTTATTAATAAATATTTAAAAATTCATTTAATTCTGTATGGCTACATTGAAAACATGCTAAAATATCATCTACGTATCTGTACCAAAAGACAATATTATGCGAAAGTTCTGATGTTAAAATTTGGTTTTCTAAGTTTTCCATAAATAAGTAGGGATGCATATAACATTAAAATTAATGATTTTATTACTACAGAAAATTTAACAGAAATTAGGAGAGATCCAACAAACGCATTTTAAACGAAACTAAAAAATAAACTTAAAAATGTATCTCTGTTTAGTCAACAAGAAAAGAAATATCTTTTATATAAAAGCCCACAACCACCAAAAATGTATGACTACCTGAAAATTCACAAGCCAAATATTCCGGTGAGGCCAGTAGTTAGCTATGTTAATACACCTAATCATAAGATAGCGAGCAAACTGGTTTCACTTATTAGATAATACAATTACATTCCTAAATATTCAGTTAAGAATTCTTATGAACTTACACAAAAATTAAATAACTTAATTATTCCTACAAATAGTAAATTAGTCTCATTTGATGTTTGTAGCATGTATTCTAAGATACCCCCTAGAGAATGTTTACCTCTATTAGAAAACGTTTTAATAGAAAAGAACATAAATGTCATAAAAATACAAGAAATAATGAATATTTTTAACGAATGTATAAAACAAAACTATTTTAAATTTGATGATAAAATTTATATGCAAAATAAAGGCCTACCTATGGGTAGTCCGTTGTCACCTTTATTATCCAACATATTTATGGAAACCTTAGCACACCAAATTTTAACATCAGAACTTTCGCATAATATTGTCTTTTGGTACAGATATGTAGATGATATTTTAGCATGTTTATGTTTTCAAGGTAGCCATACAGAATTAAATGAATTTTTAAAATTTATTAATAACTTTCACACAAATATTAAGCTTACTTTAGAAGCAGAAGCTAACAGTTGTATACATTTTTTAGACTTAACAATTAGAAAGTTAGAAAATAATTCATTTGACTTTTCAATATATAGGAAACCAACTTACACTGACATAACCATACCATACGATTCATGACACCCTTTTTCACAAAAGCTGTCAGCCTACCATTCTATGATACATCGTGCATTTTCAATACCTATGTCACAAAACAATTTTGAAAAAGAAATTTTAATGATTAAGCAAAGAGGATTTAATAATGGCTACTCTGTAAAATAATAGATAAAATGATCGACAGAAAAGAATACAAATTAGCGGTTAATTTAATTTATCCAAATATTAGAGACAAAAAAGACAACAGGTGGGTTTCGATAACTTATTTTGGTACCATTTCAGAAAACATTTCAAAAATTTTAAATACCTGTACAAATACAAAGGTAGCTTTTAAATCGTACAACACGACGCGTGATTTGCTATTTAACGCGAAAGAAAAATCTTGTTTCTTGACAAAAGCTGGAGTTTATAAATTAGCTGGTACACATTTTAATGCAATCTACATAGGCCAAACCTCTAGAAATTTTAACACCCGATACAAGGAACATATTTCTGCATTTAGAAATAACCACGCTGACAAATTTACATTTGCAAAACATATTATTGATATCGAACATAAACCTACAGTAAATAACCGCATACAACCACAACATTTTTGTATTGACAAACGTAGACTAGACTTTTTTGAAGCTTTGGAAGTCAAAAAGCACACACATGACAATAGCTACCTTGTTTTAAATGAGCAAACTGATTTAATGAATTCCCCTTTCTTGGATATTTTTCTTTCTAATTAAATAAGTCAAAGAAAATAAATTGAACTATTCTTTCAAATAAAGTTGTAATAAGATAATGAGTTGATGTATGTCGATACTTTCATTGTATAGAGACTGCTTTATTACTGTTATTGTTTAGTTATTTTATTGTTATAACCGTTATTATAGTTATTATACGCTAGTTCTATTTTTATGTTAAATATTGACATACATCACATAGACATTTTGAAAGCCTCATCCATCATCTGTGTTTCATTTCATTTTCTTTTAAATTTGATCAATTTTTTGATCAAAACATCATATAACATAGCAACAGATCTTTATTTGTAGTTGTCATTATTTCGTACTAATTCAATTTTAATCTGTCTGAGAATCCTATCAAGCAGCGAACTAGTCACAGATACGTTGAACAACATCCGGGAACATCTAACCCAACAGTGAAGCCAGAGAAGTAGTCTCCAAGTCTGTATATAAAATAGTGTAAATCAATTTGTTTATTTATCTAAAATGCTTCAAATTTCAATAGCGCAATGTGCTATTAACCTAAGGTTCATTGGCCAGGAAGCCAGTTTTTTTTTTTTTTTTGAGAATTTTTGTACATTTTCAAACAATAATGTTATTTTGAGGAAATATGGTACATTGTTTTTATTATATAGGTTATACTGGTAACCAAATTTGATGCCTGCTTTTTTTTTAAGATTAGTTTTGCTATTAAAAACATTTTTATGAAAATTCACTACCATAACTCACTTGCTACGTCCAGACTTAGATGTAGATAGATGTGTAATAGATGTAGAATAATTATTCAAGTACTTACTTTTTCCTGTGCATTTTGTAGATTATTGGACTGCTGAATGCATTTACTCCGCAGAGATCTTTAGAAGAGTTTCAGGATGTGTACCTAGTTATGGAACTGATGGATGCCAATTTGTGCCAGGTTATACAGATGGACCTTGACCACGAGAGGATGAGCTATTTGCTTTACCAAATGCTCTGCGGAATAAAGCATCTCCATTCTGCTGGAATTATACATAGGGTAATTTATAAAGTTATATATATATATATATATATATATATATATATATATATATATATATATATATATATATATATATATATCTGATGAGAACCTTTACATTTAGCTCAGAGTTTGCAAATAAAGTATTATTATTATTATATGTATGGTACTAGACCTAAAGCCAAGTCAATTGACCTAGCTCTGGACGACCTGAATAGACTACTATTAACCTCATAACGAAATAACAGTAGGCACGTTTTTGGATATAGAAGAAGCATTAAAAACACGACCACCCATTCAATGACTTATGCTTGGCATTGGGGTGTACTGATAATGCTCTGCCAGGGAATTTTGGCCAGCCTCGAAGAAAAGACTAATATCCAAAGTAGGTGGTGTCACGGTTATGGCAAATGTGGGCAGAGGCTGTCCCAAGGAGGAGTGGTATCTCCCATACTGTGGGCAGCCTTGGTAAATAGACTCTTCAAAAACCTATCAGCAAGGGGATTGCAACGTCTCGAATATGCAGATGACCTGGTGCTGATAGCGAGGTGGCGATTTGCGAGAACTATATTAGATCCCTCACAAAAAGTTCTAAATATAGTAGACATGCGGTGTAAAAAGGAGAAACTTTCATGAATGTCCAAAAAATATAGTTTTTGCAGTCTCTGAGAAAAGGACACTGGAAGATCTTAAACCTCTGGTCTTGTAATACTCAAATTACATTTGTAGGAGAGCCAAATAACTAAGAGTCATCTTTGACCAAAAACTCACATGGAATGCCCACATTCGAAAGGTCACACATAGGGCCAGCGGTAGTTGTAATAATATATGGATCAGTGGTATGGTGGATGAAAATTCAGCAGGGGGTGGCGATCAGGATGGTAAATATGGTACAAAGGCTAGTCTGTCTGTGTACCACATGGGTCATGAAGATCGCCCTGACAGTACTATTAGAACTCCATTTGGACCTACCTCCACTACACATATTTATACAAAGAGAACCTCACTCATTGACGCATATGCTAATGCGAAATCAAACACCAATTAGCCAACAGCACAGAGCAGAACATATAAAGCTATACAAAGAATTGAAGGCAAAACCAACTTTGGGAATGCCACTGACAGTATGGGAACACCAACAGATTCAAAGTGGGAACCAGTGTTGAATCTGGGCTTTATATTATTAATGCCGATGACCAAAATTTGATTAGGCCTCCCAAAACTCCCAATAATATTTCAGGCCAAGATGGCTGCAACACGATGTGCAAAACATTGTATTGAGCAAAGAGTGACGAACCAGCCAATTGCCATATACTCGGATAGCCAAGCGCTGCCTAAGACACTAAGTTCCTCTGGAGATCAATTCAAAGATAGTATGTGACTGTCTGACAGTACTACTATAGTTAGGAAGTTCACATGAGGGCCATAATGGAAATAAAAATGCAGCTGAACTGACCAGCGTAGGCATGTCTAGGTCCTTAATAGGTCCTAAACCTTCTTGCAAGCCAAAGCAGATCCATCAATGAATGGCAAAACACTGGAATGGTTGACAAACTCTCCACGGCAGAAATAGGCCAGAGTTCAAACATAACCTTAACATATTTTTACAAAAGAACAATTTGGAAGGAGTAGACATGCAATGTGGGTAATAGTAGATCTAACAGGACATTGCCGACTCAATAAGCATATGAGCCAATAAAGCTGGCAGACTAAGTGGTATACAGATTCTGGAAAGAGAAATACGAGACCTCACTCCATGTATTCTGCCAATGTGATGGCTTAGTGAGGTTGAGGTTTCAGTAAATTGGCGAAGAAAAATCTAAGATTGAACGCTACACAAGAGAGCCCCTGTCGAAACTATGGAACCTGATAAAGGATAACAGTGCTGGACAAGGTGCTTTACAGTTTTGGGAAGGAGTGTCACAATAGATTTTAAAGGTCACAGTGGCAAAGGTAGTATGACTGGCTTCCCCTCCTTAATCTTAATCCTCTAAATCAAATGCATAATAATTATGCATTTTCCTTATTATTCCTTAAGACTAATATTCTCTCATTTTTAGGATTTAAAACCAAGCAACATAGTAGTAAAATCAGATTGTACACTAAAGATCCTGGACTTTGGATTAGCACGTACTGCAGGAACCACCTTCATGATGACACCTTATGTTGTTACAAGATACTACAGAGCACCTGAGGTCATACTAGGTATGGGATATACTGAAAATGTGGACATATGGTCTGTTGGGTGTATTATGGGTGAAATGATAAGAGGGGGTGTGCTGTTTCCTGGAACAGATCATATAGACCAATGGAATAAAATTATTGGTAAGTTTTGAGCCTATATATATATATATATATATATATATATATATATATATATATATATATATATATATATATATATATATATATATATATATATATATATATATATATATATATATATACAGGCTGTTTCAAAAAACATGCACCATCGCTCGTGGGGCAATTCCTTACTAAAAAATAAGAAAAAAAGTTCCTGTGCACATGGGCCCGGAAACGCATAGTTTCCAATATACAGGGAGTTGAATTTTAATTTTTTTTTAAATTTTTTATAAATAATTTCAAAACCACTGTATATATACCATATATATATCTATATATATATATATATATATATATATATATATATATATATATATATATATATATATATATATATATATATATATATATATATATATATATATATATATATATATAAAATAAATAAATACCGATTCGTTGGAGTAATGAAGACAGTAATCGTAAAGTGCCATGAAACTATAATGTTTGACAGTTCTCTAAATTCTACAATTTTGAAGTGCTTTGTAGGCGTCAAAAGAGTTTTCGTGCTATTCTTTAATTTTGATACGGTGCAGTATTTTCGTTTTTAGTTATTTGTTGATACTGAGCTGCTCATTAATATTATTTCCTCCTCTCAAGATGGTTTTCATTAAGTACACTTCAGCGGATTTGACTGATATGTTGTTAATTTATGGACAAACAAATCAAAATGCTAGACAAGCTGTGCGAGTTAATCAGGAAACTTATCCGCAAAGAAGAATTCCTGCCAAAAATATTTTCCCACGTATTGTAAGACATTTGAGAGAAACTGGTTCTTTAAAACCTTTAAAAGCTGACTCTGGACGCAGAAGATACCGCCGAACTGTACCAGTTGAAGAGGCAATATTAAATAGAGTTGAACGTGATCCTAGTACAAGTATGAGAATTATTGCCACCGAACTGGGTAATATTTCATCATCATCAGTTCACAGAACTCTGAAGGATCAAAGTTTATATCCCTATCATTTTACACGTGTCCAGGAACTTATACCTAGAGACTTTCAACCAAGGGTAATGTTTTGTCAGTGGTTCTTAAACAAACTTAGGCACGACCAACATTTTTCTAAACGTGTACTATTTACTGATGAGGCGTCATTTACGCGAAAAGGTATCGTAAATTTTCACAATTTACATACATGGGCCGATGAAAACCCACACTCTCTAAGAGTTGCGAATTCGCAGTATCAATTTTCCATCAATATTTGGGCTGCTATTATTGAAAATCACATAATTAGTCCTGTTGTTCTACCGAATCGTCTTGACCATGAATCATATTTAAACTTTTTACAAAATGATTTGCCGTTGTTACTACCGCTTTTTATGAGAAATGGTACAATGTGGTTCCAGCATGATGGTGCGCCCGCACATTTTGCAGCAGTTGTAAGAACATATTTAGCCAACACATACGGTCACCGATGGATTGGTCGTGGAGGTCCGGTGTCATGGCCACCTCGATCTCCGGACCTGAATCCTCTCGATTTTTATTTGTGGGGTCATTTAAAAGAAATAGTGTATAAAACACCAGTAAATACACGAAAAGAATTGTTGGGAAGAATAGAATATGCATTTGACAGCATTAGAGAAGATCAAAATATTTGCAGAAGAGTAAGAAGATCTTTGCGCAGAAGGTTAAATAATTGTAACGACGCTAATGGTGGTCACTTTCAACATTTTCTTTAGCTTTGTTATTAAAGTCAATTGAGTAATGTACAAAAAACAAGAGTTTGGAAAAATCATGGTGTCTTTACGATTACTTTTTTCATTTTTATTTTTTATTTAACATTTTTTATCAATGTTTGTAATATTCATTTCAATTTTTATCACCAATAAGTTTTACGTAGGTTAGTTATTTGCACGTTTATTGCTGTAATGTTTACTGTATGTTTTGTTCTTCATATTCTTATGGTTACAGTAAACATATATTATTATTATTATTATTATTACGCCGACTAATCGGTACTTTGCCCCTATTTATAAAATTAATCATATCTCCTAGAGGATACCCTGAACGAAAAAATACCAAGAGGCAGCTTCAACATGAAGATTATAAATACATATAAAACCAAAACCAATGAGGCTCGAGGAGTGGCTCCGGCTACAGACTTGAGCCTTGAGTCTATCCCGGAAATGGAGACGAGCCAGGGTGCGGCAGCGGACTCTGGAGGTCCCACGACCGGCGTAGATACGGGGGATCAGGGGGTAGCTTCGGCCAGAGACCTGTCCCCGACACCCAAGCTGGAGGCTGGGTCCCACCGGAGGGCGGCGAGCTCCGCGGACTCCGGGGGCCCCTCCACCAGTGAGGACTCTACTGTTAGAGTAGAGGGACTGCCCCGGCAGTCCAAGCGTCTTTCCGGGGCGCAAAGAAAGAAGCTCCGGAGGGCGCAAAAAATGGCGGCCGGGACCTGGACGGTCGAGAAACCTGTAAAGGCGCAAGAGGGGAGTGCGGGTCAGAAGAGGACGCGCTCGAACTCTAGCACGCCCACTACAGACAGACGTTTCAAAAGGGCCAGGGTGCCTGTAAAGGCGCAAGAGGAGAGTGCGAGTCGGAAGACGCCGCGCTCTGGCTCTAGCACGCCTACTACAGACAGACCTCCCAAAGGAACTAAGGCCGGAACACCGGCGCAGACTGGCTCTTACAGGGAGGCTGCGGAGGGCCTCGGGATGGCGGTGATTGACAGACGCCATCCTGAGGTCACGCTAGACCAGGGGAAGGCGGACCTGATCCAGGCTGCGGTGGTAGCTGCAGTGGACTCTCTTCAGGAAGGGGAGAGCCCGCCTCAGTTCCACCGGACGCGCCTGACGGGGGGCATCCTCTGGATAACCTGTGCCGGCCCGCAGTCGCGGGACTGGCTGCGGAAAACGATCGGGGGCCTCGGTCAGATTTGGGAGGGGGCGGACTTGACAGCCGTCGAGCCCAAGGAACTCCCAAAGAGACGCAAGGTCCTCGTACGGATCCCTGACACCGTCCCGCAGGAGACGGTGATCAGCAGACTTAAGATCCAGAACCCTGAACTGGGGACGCAACACTGGTCGGTTCTAAGCAGGAAGGCAGAGGAGAAAGGACAGACGCTCGCCTTCTCGATCGACCCGACATCTTACAGAGCCCTTGAAGGAACCTCCTTCAAGGCATTCTGGGGCATGGGAAGGGTTAGCTTCCGCCCACTGGGGAAGCAATTAAGGGTTAATGGGACTTAGGTTCCTTCAGGTCAACCTCCAACACAGTAGGGCAGCCACGGCCGGACTACTAATGGCTCTGAGGAACACGGATGTGGCCCTCATCCAGGAACCGTACTCCTACAAAGGAGAGATCAAGGGACTCGGCGGAGCTAATGGAAAGCTCATCTACAGCAGGTCCAGCGAGAATCCGAGGGCCTGCATTTTTGTCAGGGAAGGGATAGAGTTTCTCCCTCTAATGAATTTCTGTTCCAGGGACCTGGCAACGATCAAAATCCGATGTGGAGGAGCGGATGGGCTGAGGGACATTACTGTCGCGTCAGCCTATCTGCCAGGGGACAGCACGGACCCTCCTCCACCCAACGAATTGGAGCAGCTGATGGTGGGTAGCAGAGCAGGTGGATGGCAGACCATCATCGGCATGGATGCGAATGCGCACCATGAGTTGTGGGGTAGCTCGGACACAAACTCTAGGGGTGAGGCACTTTTACAATTCTTTATGAAATTTAATTTAGACATATTGAATAGAGGTAATAAACCGACATTCGTCACAACACGGCGTGAGGAAGTTTTAGACCTAACAGTTTCCACCCAGTTTCTGGGTGACTTTGTTAAAAGCTGGGCTGTGTCTGGGGAAGTGAGTAGCTCAGACCACAGATACATCCGGTTTGAAATCGCCAAAGTCGAAAGAGAAACGGTATGGTACCGGGACCCCCGCAAGGCGGACTGGGAAGCCTACAGGGCAGACCTAGCTGTGGAACTGCGGGGGGTTGAGAGGGCCATAAGGGATTCAATAGACCTCGAGATTGCAGCAGTCCAATTGCGAGACGCAATTACCTCGGCCTATAACGCCAACTGCCCCCTGAAAATGAGGGTGTCCACCAGGAACGTCCCATGGTGGAACGAGGACCTCAGGCAAAGGAGGACGCAGGTTCGTAAGCTGTTTAACGCGGCCAAAAGGTCGGGAGCATGGGATGAATATAGACAGGCCCTATCGACCTATAACAGAAGACTGAGGGACGCCAAGAAGGAGTCGTGGAGGAGGCACTGCGAAGAAGTGGAAAACACGTCCGAGAGTGCTCGACTACACAAGATCCTGTCTAAGGGCCCTCAGACTAACATAGGCTCCCTTAGAACACCCACGGGAGGCTTTACAAGCTCGGGGGAGGAAACTATGGAAATTTTACTCCAGACGCACTTCCCCGGCTGTAACATAATAAACCAATCACCTCCGGACTGGGAACACTCAGAAATAGAGGCGCCTTATAGGCGGGCATCTAGAGTAGACTCGACAGTCGCTAAAGAGGTGGTTACCTGGAGCAAAATCAGATGGGCCATTAACAGCTTTAAGCCATACAAATCGCCGGGATTTGATGGAATAATGCCCATCATGCTCCAACAGGGGATAGATATACTGGCGCCGGTGCTTACCCTCATTATGAGGGCCAGCCTGGCTCTGGGGTACATTCCGAGGGCATGGAGACTGGCCAGGGTTGTATTTATTCCTAAACCTGGGCGTCCAACAGACCAGGCAAAGTCCCTGAGGCCAATAAGTCTCATGTCCTTCTTGCTGAAAACAGTGGAAAAACTGCTCGACCGGCACATTAGGGGCGGTGTACTGGAAGCATATCCTCTACACTGCGGACAATATGCATACAGAGCAGGATTCTCAACAGAAACAGCACTGCACCAACTGGTGCTGAAACTGGAGAATACGCTGGAGAACAAGGAGGTGGCGCTGGGGGCCTTCCTAGACATAGAGGGGGCCTTTAGCAACACCTCGTTCGGATCGGTTCTGGCAGCTGCCCGGGAGCGTGGAATAGAGGAGACCTGCTGCAGGTGGATCGGTTCCATGCTCAGGGACAGGGCGGTGTTCACCTCACTCGCGGGAGGGACTCTGCTGGCGGGGGTCGCGGCGGGGTGTCCGCAGGGGAGCGTTCTGTCTCCCTTGCTCTGGTGTCTAGTCGTGGACGGCCTGCTGGGGAGGCTCTCGGGAGGGGGGTATGAGGTACAGGGCTATGCGGACGACATTGTCATCATAGTCCGAGGAAAGGTCACACAGGCAGTGTGGGAGCGTATGCAGACTGCACTGAAAGTGGTGGAAGGGTGGACGGTTGATCAAGGGCTCGGGGTGAGCCCCGAGAAAGCAACCGTCGTGCCGTTTACGAGGAGGAGGAAGTGTGAAAGCCACAGAACTCTCACTCTATACGGTAGGAGCGTTCCAATGGCCAGGGAGGTAAAATATCTTGGGGTCGTATTGGACTCTAAGCTAACCTGGAATGGTCACATTGGAAAAATACTGCGTAAGGCAGTCATGACCTTAGCCGTCACTAGGCGGCTATATGGAAAAACGTGGGGACTAAGACCTAGTATGGCCCACTGGCTGTACACAAGGGTGGTCAGACCATCGTTAACATATGCGGCACTGGTCTGGTGGCCTAAGGTGACACAATCCAGTGCCAAACAAAAACTAGGCAAGATCCAAAGGATGGCTTGCCTAGGCATCACAGGGGCCATGTCTTCAACCCCAACAGCCGCCATGGAGGTGTTGCTGGATCTACCCCCCCTACACTTCGTTATTATGGGAGAGGCCAGGCTAGGACTATACAGACTAGCCTGCAATGGTAGACTGAAGATCAACCCAGGCTTCAGGGGCCACTGCAAAATTCAGGAGATCGTGAAGGAACCCATGCTTGAAATGAGGTCAGACTTCGCGAGCCCGCGAATGTGCAGGGAAAACAACTTCACAGTGGAAATCCCTGATCGCGGGGCATGGCGGGAGGAGACACCGGGCATACCACGGGACGCGCTCGTCTGGTTCACGGACGGATCTGGCGGGGAGCGTGGGACGGGGGCAGGTGTTTACTCGGAAGGACCGAGGGTAAGTCACAGTATTTCCCTCGGAGCCCATGCAACGGTGTTTCAGGCCGAGATGTACGCCATCCTGCACTGTGTGCGGGAGAACAAGAGGAGGGGCTACACCAACAAGCGGATCCTCATAGCCACAGACAGCCAGGCAGCCCTTAAGGCACTAAGTAGCCCACGGGTAAATTCCTGGCTGGTGAGTGAGTGCCGAGACGAGACGAGCGACCTGGCTGGGCAGAATGAGGTGACCCTCATCTGGGTGCCGGGTCACTCGGGGGTCAAAGGCAATGAAGAAGCTGACAGTCTCGCAAAGAGGGGGTCAGCAGAACCATTTATGGGACCAGAACCGGCTCTGGGCGTGTCAAAGAGCACTGCCAGGGGAGCCATTAAGTCCTGGGTCAGAAACCAACACAAGGTGTACTGGGCGGACTGTCCAGGGCTCAGACATGGGAAGTCAATAATTGACGGACCCAGTTCAAAGAGAGCTGTGGAGCTGCTAAACCTTAGCAGAGGACAGCTCAGAAACACAACAGGTCTCTTGACGGGACACATGGCCGTCAAGAAACACCTACATAAAATGGGGCGGTTCGAAGGGGACCTCGCATGCAGACTCTGCGGCGAGGGGGAGGAATCAGCCCAGCACATCTTGTGCGAGTGTATAGCTCTGGA
Organism: Tillus elongatus; assembly: GCA_964006375.1. Classification (NCBI taxonomy): domain Eukaryota; kingdom Metazoa; phylum Arthropoda; class Insecta; order Coleoptera; family Cleridae; genus Tillus; species Tillus elongatus. The sequence goes on from OZ023268.1 coordinate 69,028,429, forward strand.
CCGGAAAAGACAACTGATCTACGGTCACTCTAGACCGGAGACAGAGCAATATAAAACTTCACCCTACCAATCGCTGTGCAGACTAGTTCAAGGCACAGTGATTTTGGAATGGGTGGAGTAAGACTAGGGGTATGCACAATCAACCAAGGGTTGCGGTGCTATCGGGGCGGCAAGGCCGCGGACGAGCCCTGAGGGAACAAAAAAAAAAAAAAAAAGAGGCAGCTTTTGTGGCTTATGTAATAAGCTTCATAACTGATGTATCAAAATTGGAAAAAGACAGTGGCGCACATATTTTTTCCCCAAATGAATTTTTACAGTTACCCCGTACGCACGCCACTGACGCAGTTGTAAGCTGATTTTCACTTGAAAATATGCACTTTCATAATACACTTTCAAGTTCCAAGTTTAATTAAAATCAATCCAGTGGTTTTGAAATTATTTATAAAAAAATAAAAAAAAAATTAAAATTCAACTCCCTGTATATTGGAAACTATGCGTTTCCGGGCCCATGTGCACAGGAACTTTTTTTCTTATTTTTTAGTAGGGAATTGCTCCACGAGCGATGGTGCATGTTTTTTGAAACCGCCTGTATATATATATATATATATATATATATATATATATATATATATATATATATATATATATATATATATCTTGTATTGCTTTTTTATTACAAAAATCGTTATCTTTATATAAATCTTTATATAAATAATGTAAGGCGAGATGTATTCTGACCATTATCAAAAAAACACATACCAGTTTCGCTCCTATTAGAGCTCATCAGTGTGCCATACCAATATTTAAAACACATCCAAAATAATTGGCTTTAAGAGTGGATTTTGAAAGTGGTAGCTGTAGGATTCTCAATGTGGAGGGCTACCATATTATTACTTGAATATTTTAATATTTTTAGGGTATTAGCATTGTGCAGAACCTTAAAAGAGAACGTTTTCATTATTTATATATATATATATATATATATATATATATATATATATATATATATATATATATATATATATATATATATAATGACATTTTCAGTTTCACACTATAATTCAGGATTTAGAACAAAGTTTAATAGTTAAGCTTCAACTGCTTGTTATTATCGGCACTATCAAAAATCATACGCAATGTCTATACTTGAATAGTCGAGTTTTAGTTTACCGTGGATACAGCATCGGAGTACTCTCAAAGTAGCCTATCCTTTAGTCCACTGATTTTAAATTTTACATTTCATTCAACGTTACTAGGATAATGAGAGGTTCCGCCTTTTGATATACTACCGGTTTTTACTGGTGCTTTTGTTTGAATGTATAACATATATATGTATTTTTTTTTTAGAACCCTTACACACAAGATTAAATTAAACTAATTCTAAAGGGCAGCCATAATAAAAAGTCTAGACACAGAAAGTGTGTTATTGTAGTGAATTTTATAGAAATGATCTGCACAATTTTTTACGAAAATTATATATCTGCCAGGAAAACATAATATTTTTCTTTACACAGAAGAATAAATTCAACTGATTCTCTAAAGGGCAGCTATAATAAAAAAAAATCGCAAATGTTTCATATAAAAAATAATTTAATCATGTTTTAGTTTAGTTACATAATTATGTGCTGTGCTTTTAAAGATCGTTTTAGACAAATAAGATTATAAAACATTGTGTTAAAAGTTTAAAAGCCTGTGGAAGTTTGATTGTGTTGAAACCCATTTATTTTAATAAGGGGAGGGCAGAGAGAGCCAACCAACTATTCCAGCTGTAAAGTCAAAAAGAACAAATATTTTTCAGACATTGTACTGGTAAGCACTTATAGGAAAATTTATATTAAAAAATGCATCAGGACCCAATGAAATCAGCAATATAACATACCTCACACATCTGGTTCTGCTTTCGAACAATTTGGAGAAAGTCATGCAATTTCATTGGATATTTCTATAGCATTTGATCAGGTCTGGCATGCAGCACTCTTCAAACTTCCATCATACTGATTGCCTTCCAAACTAGCCTATGGATATCTAGTTTTCTAAAAGATCGCTCTGTGCATGTTGTTGTCGATGGTGTTTTATCAGATAAATTAGAAATTACTGCAGGTGTTCCACAGGGTTCCATTTCTGCTCCCACCCTTTTTATTTTGTTTGCCAAAAATAGCACTCTACAGCATGTTCTCATCGACTCGCCCAATATTTGCTTCTAGCTCTGTATGAATGAGAGCTGAAGTAACCAACTAATGATGGCCTGTCTAGGATTCTTGGATGGGACTCTGTATATCTGTTAGTTTCTAAGATATAACGGCAATGTTAGTTACAGTATTTTCTGAAATACTGATATCTGCATCCATTGCTTCTGTCAATTATAAGTTTTTCTCATTAATCAGTCCGAAGATATGTTGCATGTTGTATTAAACATTAATTATTAATTATTAACATTTACAAAACATTATCTTTGCAAAAACAAAAAATATCTGGGAAACTAACTTTTTTTTAAGAAAATTTATTGAAAAATACATAAAATTCGAATTAAATACCTATGACCTGAACTGACCTGACCTGACAGGTTTCGGAATGTTTAGCTGCTTCATAGACAGAGCGCGAACAGCGGACTGCAAACCAGTGGCGGAGCTCGATTTAAGAAAGAAAAAAAAACAAAGTTCCTTACATCCAGCTCTGCCACTGGTTTGCAGTTCGCTGTTCGCCCTCTGTCTGTTTTCAACTTTCTTGATCGCTTTACCTGACAGGTTTCGGAATGTTTAGCTGCTTCATAGACAGAGCGCGAACAGCGGACTGCAAACCAGTGGCGGAGCTCGATTTAAGGAAGAAAAAAAAAACAAAGTTCCTTGAATCCAGCTCTGCCACTGGTTTGCAGTCCGCTGTTCGCCCTCTGTCTTTGAAGCAGCTAAACATTCCGAAACCTGTCAGATAAAGCGATCAAGAAAGTTGAAAAACCTTGTCCGGCAATAAAAATACAAGACACAGAAAATTTGCCTGCGATTTAGTCTCCCTCTCAGTATCAGTTACTACCTAAAACTCAGTATATAAGGTGATGTTTATTAATAAGCAGTTTAGAATTTTTCATCCTCTGATGACGCTAACCTTGTTAGTGAAATGGTCGTAAGGTTTTTAAAAAGGTGTGTTGTGTGATTTGGGTTCTCCAGGTGTACTTATCAGTGCTCATCACAGGTTCCAATCTTTACTTAGTGTAGATAGAGTTTAGTTCTTCTTATTCTTTTTATCGTAAAATTCACATTTCATCGTGTAATTATAATGGGATTGGGGTTGATAGTGTAAATTTAGCAATTGTGTGGTGTCCCAAAAGTAACGAAATAGCAGAATAACTCAGACAAAAGCACCAGGATTTTTCTTCGTAATGAAGTCATTGACACCAAATTCATTTGATGAGAAAGTCTTTCTGCAAAGAGTTGATTATCATAGCGATGTGGAAGTTATGATTCAATTTGCAGCAGTATTTTTCCTTACGACCATGTATTATAATTCGATGGAAAATGCAAAAATTGAATAACATAAGGCTGTTCTATTGGAAAAAGAAAATTTGTATCACCAGTGACTTATGGACCACCCCACAATTGTCAACATAATTTTATAGGATACTGCTCAAGATCAACCCTATAATTAACGTATATAATTTTTTCTCATATATTGTATAATAACAGATATGTATATATATATATATATATATATATATATATATATATATATATATATATATATATATATATATATATATATATATATATATATATAAATATATATATATATATATATATATATATATATATATATATATATATATATATATATATATATATATATATATATATATATATATATATTAACCTTTGCCATAAAAATGCGCCACCATGTATATATGTAAAAACTTAAACTGATCCCGGATATGGGTTCTAAGGGGGCTCATGTTCATGTGAAGAAATATTTTCAAAATTCAAGTCATGGTCTTCTCCATAACGAATTTTTTCTACAAAATTAGCTAAAAATTATTAAACCACAAACTCTCTAACTAAAACTACTACCAAAACATCGGAGAAAGGGTATATTTGAAATGAATTTTCTGCAATTATTTTATATGTTTAAGTTTTTGTAAAACACACTACTACATAACCTGTATTCGTGTCAGGTTCTGTGGCTAAAAATCGCCAATTGTGACGTTTCAAATCGCGACTTTGACGTTTCAAACCGCTACTTTGACGTTTTAAAAAGAAAAAAATATAAAATTTTCAAAGTAACTTTCTGGTATTTTTTGGCGTTTTTGCGCCAAGAAAAGTTAATATGTATAATATTCAATAGATTTTAACCACACAAAATTTTTTTTTGCAAAATTGCTTCGTTAAGCCGCTAGAGGACGTCAAATATTCGAATAAGTATTCACTTTTCCCAAATTTCTTGAAAATTTAGTTATGGATTTTAATGATGTTTAGTGGGAGGACTATACTCACACTATCAAATCACATTCTCTAGTAGTATAGTGATCGGCTATAAAAAAAGTGTTACTGTTAAAACTGTTAGGAAGGTGACATGATATGTAATCATTTGTTGTTTTTTTTTTTTGCGTCATCAAAGTTGTGACAGCTCAGATAGTGTAATCGAGTAACTGGACGTACTGAAAGCTTTTATACCTCCTGAAAAATGTTCGTGGATGAGCGGTTTTGTCAGAAAAAATTATAAAATAAAGAGTAACTCTTGGAAATATGTATTTAAAAATTGTAAAGAAACCATTAATTGAACAAGTGTGAGAAATTGACACCATTTTTTGAATACACTAACCAACACACTTTAAAAAAATGCAATTGCACTCTGTGTAACGTCTGAGGCTTATAAAAAAAGTTTCCTGCATTTAAAATTCTTGGCAATAATTCTTGGCGAATGGTTCTCAGAGTCTTGTAAACTTTTGATTTAAGAGCACACTATAAAAAAAAGTCACGCTTATTTAATTCACGTGATGGCCATTTTACTAGTGCATCATTGCCTCCTCCAATATATCAAAATATTGTCTAACAGCAATGGAAAAATGGGGCAGGGCACCATTGTGCATATACCACATTTCACACCGAAGTAATAGAGGTACATTTTCCATAAGAATAGGTAAGATGATCTGCAAAAAATATAAATAGGTGTTTCCATCTAACCTGTCTGCAATAACCACAGGACCAGTAAGGTAATAATGAATAATACTTGCCCAGATATTTATTTCAAGTTCATGCTGATAGTGTTCAACTGTAATGGCATGTAATTTCCATCTTCATAAACATGTTCGTTGTGCAGGTTGGTGACTCCGGATCTTGAAAAGCAAGCACCTTCTCAGTAAACTAAAGTTTTCTACTAAAAGATGGATCATGAATACTTTTGTTACGAATAAATTACAGAATGTAAAACAAATTGGAGGAACGGTAGGTTCTGAATCTTTTGAATGTGATATGGACCCAACAATTGTTCTCGTAAAAGATTAGGTACAGTAGTTTGAGGAACCACCAACTCAGATGTTAAAGCAGTGGGTACTGATACTAGGATCTTCTTCAACTCTTTCAGAAATTTGCACTTCTCTTTTAACTATCCTAACTGCGTGCTTATGACCACAACCTTCAACCTTTTCTTAAGCTGGCCGTTTTCTGAAGGTGACGCCGATCTTGGAAAATATTTGTTAGTTTGGTATTCAGCAGTTAGAAAACCTATCTATGTAACACCTAACGCTTTCCCGTCCATTTCCTTGACAGAACTCGTACACCAGGAGTATGTAACCTTTCTCAGAGTTTATATATCTTATATTTATTTAATTTTAAAATAATACTAAATTGTGCCCGCGCAATATCTAAATAAAATTTTGCAGATGAGCTCACAGGGGGCTTTTACAATATTTTTTTTAGAAACATGCTTAGCACACCCCTTGGATGCATAAACCACAAAAAATATTCTTGCAAACAACCCCCAAAAAAATTACGGGACGATGAGTGAATAGGGGTGATGGACAGGGAAAAGAATCAAATAATGCGAAAAAAAACCACCTTAGTAATTAATAATTATAATAATAACATCTTTAGTAGACAAATTCCACGCCCAGAAGTCTTAGACTTGTGCGGGGGGAGGGTACATACACATATAGATAAAGGACACCACTCATAACTCATCCGAAGCCGACCTTTCCACATTCGAGTGAAAAAGACTGACTGTCTGAATACGGGACTCGAACTCGCCACCTCCCTAGTCAGATTCTAGAGGTTACTCACCTCGCGAACTGAGCTGTTCGGCTTGTATTGTAGCTATACCTCCTTAAACTCCTGTTTCCACTGCACAGAACCTCTGTTCTCCTCAGGTCTTGTAATTTTCTTGGGGGTTGTTCCCAATAAATTTTTCTTGTGGTTTATGCATTGAGGGTGGTTGTATTCATACAGAAGGGGAATGAAAACCCTCAGGAAAGTGGGGAAAGTTTCTACATAATAAAATAGACATTAAGAGTTTGACACCTATGGATACAACATATTTTAAATTATATATTTAGATTATATGTATTTTTTAATCTTTCTTATGATAACAATAATGCCTAATTTTGAAATACTTAAACTGTTTTGTAATTTTAACTGAGGGTTTACCATCTTTCCATTAAACTGGAAAGTAATCAGAATTTATACTGCAGTTGATTGTATGTAATATATTATTTGTGAAAGAAATACTGTACCGAAGCACCCTCAGTGATATCTCGTGTATCGCAGTGACATAGATATTAATTATGTAAGGTTCTATCAAGCTCTAATGGTATTGACCAAAAATCTTATCAACATTATAAAAATTTATTGTTTCATCACCAGGGTTGGCAAGTTTAAAACAAACTGTTTAAAACAGACATTTAAAAAATGTTTTAAACGCTACTCATTTGGGAACGAAAAATTTTTTTGTTGTCTATCAGTCAGTATGCAACCACGATAACTTTAGAACGAATTGAAATATCATCTTCAGATTTGGTATACAGTTGGCAACCGACAAAATAACGGTTCGGATTGTTTTTGGGTAAAATTAATAAGATGAATGGGGGTGATTTGGTGAAAATTTACATTTTTTCGTTAAAACTTCAGTAATATAACGTTTTAGGGTTTGTTTATTAGAAAACTTGCAATCTCATCAAACATCTGGTATTCTGTGCTGCAATTAAAATAAGCGTTGAATTTGTGGGGGTGACAAATTTTGAAAATTGTTTTTTGCTAAAACGCTGTAAAAAGTCTCAAAACATATAGAAAACTTGATTCTGCAAAGAATTTTTTTTGGTCTGCCGGTTGGTCAGTCTCTCAGTCTGTACGCCTGTCTGTTAGCAGATGCAATAACTTTTGAACGACTTGAGATATTATCTTTAAATTTGGTATCCAGTTAGCACCCAACAAAGGAACGCTTCGAATTGTTTTTGAGTAAGATGGCTTCAGAGAGTAGGGAATAAATGAGGGGTGATTTGGTGAAAATTGACTTTTTTTCGTTAACTCGAGTAATGTGACGTTGCAGAAGTTTATGGGTACAGGAATACAAATATTTTCTTTGTGGTCAAATCATGGACCTTAAACTCATTTAATGAGAATGTCTTTTTGAGGAGAATAGATTATCACAGCTATGTGGAAGTTCGGTTTCAATTTGCAGCAATATTTTATATGTCAATAAACTGTCAAAAAATAATTACAGAAATGTTTGCCAGGTTGTTCAAAAAACAAATTACTTTACAAATGTGCTAATATAAATAGCTTAGCATTTTTATTGCCATTTATAAACAAAATGTACTCTCAACCTGATAAACAAACTTATGGTAACCTACTACCACTTGTCTGATTCTGAGTCAGGTCTTTCTTGAGGTTCACGTGCACAGAATGCATAATGCTTTTTCAGTCTAGCTACCAAACCTACTAATAAGTACGATTTGGAGAACCCAATTCATCACAATACATTTTTTAGACCTTAGCGTCATTAGAGGGATAAATAAACTGAAAAAATTATCAGTGTTCATCACAGGTTCCAATCTTCACACATTGTACCAAACTTACTACTTCGATTTGGCGTTTCTTACACTTAGCTCTGACACACTTCTTTCCAGGGGTTCCACTTACATACAAATTAGCCCAATATTATCTTTCCTTCTTCCTGTCATTAAAATTTAATAAATTCACCTTATGAATTAAGCATACAAAACTACACTGTTCTGCAGTCTGCACTAAATGAATTACACTGAAGGCTGAAGCTAGGTTAAAGAAGTAGAAATTATAATGGCTTATTGTATTGAATTATACCCGGTGAATCCCCCAATTTTATGACATGCATGTCTTTTAAACTATGTCTATGTTCAAAACAAGTTTTTTTCAGTTTAAAAATGTTTTATTGTCTTTCATTAAAAACAATGATTAAAACAATAAAAAAACATACAGACTTGGAGACTACTTCTCTGGCTTTACTGTTGGGTTTCGCTTATGTAGGTGAAGGACCTAGCTAGCGCGTAAGCTAACTGGAGGAAGCAGCTCTTCTGAATCCTAGATATTCTAGGATGTTCTTTAACATTTCTGTGACTAGTTTTGCTGCTTGACAGCATCCTCAGACAGATAAGAATTGAATTAATACGAAATCATGACAACTACAAATAAAGTTCTGTTGCTATGTTATGATGTTTTGATCAAAAAATTCTCCAAAATTGAAAATAAAATGAAACACAAATGACGGATGAGGCTATCAAAATGTCTACGTGATGTATGTCAATATTTAACATAAAAATAGAACTAACCTATAAAAGTAATAACTCTAATAACAGTTACAACAATAAAATAACTAAACAATAACAGTAGTAAAGCAGACTCTATACAATGAAAGTATTGACATACATAAACTCATTATCTTATTAAAACTTCTTTGAAAAAATAGTTCGCTTTTTTAATTAGGAAGAAGAATATCCAAAAAAATGGGAATTCATTAAATCAGTTTGCTCATTTAAAACAAGGCAGCTATTGTCCTGTGTGTGCTTTTTGACTTCTAAAGCTTAAAAAAAGTCTAGTTTACACTTGTCATTACAAAAATGGTGTGGTTATTTACTGTAGGTCTATGTTCGGTATCAATCATATTTTTGCAAATGTAGATTTGTCAGCATAGTTATTTCTAAATGCAGAAATATGTTCTTTGTATCGGGTGTTAAAATTTCTAGAAGTTCGACCCATCTAGATTGCATTACAATGTGTACAAGCTAATTTATAAACTCCAGCTTTTGTCAAAAGACAAGATTTTTCTTTCGCGTTAAATAACAAATCAAGATTTAAAAGCTACCTTTGTATTTGTGCAGGTATTTAAAATTTTTGAAATGTTTTCTGAAATGGGTCTAAAATAAATTATCGAAACATACCTGTTGTCTTTTTTGTCTCTAATATTTGGATAAGTTAAATTAATCGCTAATTTGTATTCTTTTCTCTCAATCATTTTATCTATTATTTTAACAGAGTAGCCATTATTAAATGGTATTTGCTTAATTATTGAAATTTCTTTTTAAAGTTGTTTTGGGACATAGGTATTGAAAATGCACGGTGTATCATAGAATGATAGGCTGACAGCTTTTGGGGAAAAGGGTGACATGAATCGTATGGTATGGTTGTGTCAGTGTAAATTGGTTTCCTATATATTGAAAAGTGAAATGAATTATTTTCTAACTTTCTAATCGTTAAGTCTAAAAAATTTATACAACTATTATCTTCTTCTAAAGTAAACTTAATATTTGTGTGAAGGTTATTAATAAAATGTTAAAATTCATTTAGTTCTGTATGGCTACCTTGAAAACATGCTAAAATATCATCTACATATCTGTACCAAAAGTCAATATTATGCGAAAGTTCTGATGTTAAAATTTGGTTTTCTAAGTTTTCCATAAATATGTTGGCTAATAAAGGAGACAACAGACTACCCATAGGTATGCCTTCATTTTGCATATAAATTTTATCATTAAATTTAAAATAGTTTTGTTTTATACATTCGTTAAAAAGATTCATTATTTCTTGTCTTTTTATGATATTTACATTATTTTCTATTAAAACGTTTTCTAATAGACGTAAGGATTCTCTAGGAGGTATCTTAGAATACATGCTACAAACATCAGACGAGACTAATTTACCATTTGTAGGAATAATTCAGTTATTTAATTTTTGTGTTAGTTCATAAGAATTCTTAACAGAATATTTTGGAATGTAATTGTATTCTCTGGTAAGTGAAACCAGTTTGCTCGCTATCTTATGATTAGGTTTATTAACATAGCTAACTACTTGTCTCACCAGAATATTTGGCTTGTGAATCTTCAGGTAGCCATGCATATTTCGTGGTTGTGGGCTTTTATATAAAAGATATTTCTTTTCTTGGTGACTAAACAGAAATGTGTTTTTAAGTTCATTTTTTAGTTTTGTCTGAAATGAGTTTGTTGGGTCTCTCCTAATTTCTGTTAAATTTTCTGCAGTAATAATATCATTAATTTTAATTTTATATGCATCTCTACTTATAGCTACAGTTGTGTTTCCTTTATCAGCTTTAGTAAAAACTAAATCATTTTCTGATACTTTATGTTGAAATGGATTTTAAAATTTTATTTTGATTGATTTAACGTTGGTCATATTTTGAAGTTAAATGTCTTAAAAATTCACATATTTTTAATCTTTCGTATTGCCTAATAGATCTGGAAGCAATGTCGGATTCAGAAGCTTATATCTCTTTAATTTTGTTTGAAAATTTAAATTTCGGGCAGTATTTATATCCTTTATTTAGAAAAGAAATTTCTTCAGTTTGAAAAAATTGTATTGCATAAGTTTTCAAATCTTGTGTGGAAATTATGTGTTTGTAGGGGAGATCTTTCTCGATTATATAAATGTTGTGTCCTTTCTAAGTTTCTAATTTTGTTTGTGTCCTTTTTCTAATTTTGTTTGTCTATGTTAGTGTTTTTTAAATTTCAATTCACTAACTAAAATATGTATTTGGTCATCTAATATGTCAAATTCTACGGGATGTAATTTATAAGTAAGTTCTGAATGTATTATCTTGATATAAAGAAGCAAACTATCACGAATGGAAAACCATTTCTTGGATTATTCTTTCAGCCAGATGAAGCTGGCTTTCCTGATAGCAATTTTTGATTGATTTGATGTTGCAGTAGTTGTCATGATTACGTACCTTGGGATGACCTTCTTTCTTATGCACTCTTGGTTAAACCATGCATTCTGGGAAGCATTCATCTGCTTGATTTTCAATTTTCGATTCAAATGGGCAAGCTCTTCGATAGAAGACCTCTTCAATTCATTGATCATTCTTGCCGTTACTTGGTAAATATACTACATACAGGCTTGGAGACTACTTCTCTGGCTTCACTATTGTGTTTCGTTTCTGTAGGTGAAGGACGTAGCTAACTGGAGCTAGCGGTCCTTCTGAATTCTACATGTTCTTCAACGTTTCTGTGACTAGTTTCGCTGCTTGACACACGCTGGCTACGTCCATTACCTACAGAAACGAAACCCAACAGTGAAGCTAGAGAAGTAGTCTTCAAGTCTGTATGTAGTATGGACCAGTTTCACCAAGCAAGGGCAACAACAATCAATAAATAAAAAACAGTTTTAAACACCGTTTATTGTTTTTTGTTCAAAATACAAAAATGTTTTTTGCCAACCCTGTTCATCACATTAATAAGATATTATCTAGAGACATTGTGAAATAATGACTAATTACTGTAAAATGCATTTTATTTAATTTTTTGTAAATACTTTTTTGGATTCTACGCTTATAATTTGTTGATATACACAGTGCATCTAACTTTGCTAAGCTATACCTCTTGTGCAGTAAATTATTTATTTAGCGAGTCGAAGGACTTGCTTCAATAAAACACCTTTATTATTATTAGTAATATATGTTACAAATGTCTTTATTCTTTGTTAGAACAACTGGGTACTCCATCACAACAGTTCATGGTACGTCTTCAACCTACAGTGCGTAACTATGTAGAGAATCGGCCACGTTATCCAGGGTTCTCCTTCGAGAAGCTGTTCCCAGACATGCTTTTCCCTTCTGACAGTAATGAACACAATAGGCTAAAGGCCAGTCAGGCCAGAGACTTACTGTCTAAAATGCTAGTGATTGATCCTGAGAGAAGGATATCAGTAGACGATGCTCTGTTGCATCCGTACATCAACGTATGGTATGACGATCAGGAGGTTAATGCGGTGAGTATCAGTTAATTTCATTAGACTGAGTCAGTAATGTCATCGTTGATTAAAAATGTCTTTACTTTTTAGATCGAAGTGTGATTAATCGAGTAATGAAATATTGGATTATTTTAAGATAAAATTGTAATGATAAATTTTGTGTGTCGGCAGAAAAGGTTTGGTCACATTAAATTTTTTTATCACTTGAATGTTTAACAATATAGCAATTGGATCTGGGTAAACCCATATTTTGTTCAAACCAAACTACGAAGAAACCCAAGACAATATGTTAAATCAAACTTCGAACCTTAGAAACAGTATGTTTAAGATTGAACATTTAAAGTCACACTTGTTAACTTAACTAAATTGCTTCACTGTTCACATATTAGTTCTTAAATAAACATTAGGTAAACTGTGTCATGTGATTTTGGGCACATACAAAATTCCTACCAGTCTTAAATAAACACAGTTCGTACAACTGCTCTCCAGTGTTACGCCATAGTCACAAAGATGAGCCCACATGACTATATAAGAATACAAGAAGGTGTACTGGAAACTGTTTGTTAGATATTTGTACCTGTAATGCAATAGTAAATTTGAAAATATATATGGCTTAAACACTCATCTCAATATGTTTTTTGTGTTTGCTGTTAGCTAGGCAGCTTTAATGTTGCTACTTTGGTGTTTCAAGAAGTAGTCTTCAAAGAGCTGTAAAAACATTTTGGAAAATTGAATCCTACACAAAGAGAAATTGTTTAGATGGAAGTAGACATACATACAATATTGCCTCTGAGCTACTTGCCATTACTATTGGACTAGGAAGTTGCGGGTTTGCGTCCCGTATTCAGACAGTCCGCTTTTTTACTAGAATGTGGAATGACCAGCTTCTGATGAGTTATGAGTGGTGTCCTTTGTCTATATGTGTATGTAAACTCCCCCCAGATAAGTCTAAGACTTCAGCTTGTGGAGTTTGTCTACTGTGGTGTTAGTATTATATTACTCTTAAAAAATCAAAGAAATAAGTTCACTTCTAGAGTTATAGTTAGTGTCTGGCTGAACTTTTGGTTTCGGCGCTAAATTAGAGTTTCAGTTTCGGCAGAAAATCTGCTGAAACTATGATTGAAACCGAAACTATGTTCATAAGCTTTCATGCAGCCTTCGGGAGTGATCGGCATAGTGGAGAGTTTTTCTGAGTGAAATATATACCTTCCGAACTTCATCCCATATCAAATAGAATAGATAGTTTTTTAGAGCAACTAAACTATTAACTTATAGAATAAATAACTGCTTTTATGAACACAAACACATATTTGCTACTAGCTAAAATAAACAGAAACTTGAATTATTTACAGAAGAATTAACTTAAAAGGAAGCTTTGGTTTCGGTTGCAAAGACTAATTTTGGTCAGACACTAGCTATAGTGTCCATAATTAAAAATTAAACAATATTGTTTCATATTTGAGCATATCTGTATATATGTAAATTCTTAGCCAAAATTATATGTGATCATAAAACATCAATAACAAACATTAATAATAATTTATTAACCACTTCAGCCACGGTACAGTGCAGATGGCAAGTCATCGATATTAAAAGTAAACTAAAAGTACACAAGGGCAATAAAACAACATTCAAAACATAAGATAATTGATCAGGATAAACATAGCTTCCACCAGCCAATAAAAGACAAAGTCATCTCATGTCCAAACAACTCTGAGCTACTGTGAAAAATAAGCTCACTAAGCCTTCCTCTGGTATGTCACCGACCTCATCTTCCTGCACTCGAAGGTGTATCAGATATGTGCAGAGTCTCATCACGATTTCATCCTTATTTCCCGAATAATTAATGTTTAAAATGTGGCACACTGCTACCATGTCGATTAATTCCAGCTTAGATTTTACGTCTTCTATCTTCTCATGGAATTCTGCTGAAAAAAAGTCAAAGGCAAATCCACTGAACTGCTTTAAGTCTCTTCTTATGCCGCGGCCTTGACTGTTTTCTCCATGAGTGATCACATGAAGTGCCTGAACCGCCCTGAGATTACCATTAGCAATATTATATCCCACTTTGGGAATGACTTGTAAAGTCGTCATGTTTTCCTTATTAAAAGAAAAAGCCTCACCGAACACAAAGATGTTACTTTTTAAATAAAGCTTAATTAAAACTGTTACTTCTAAACTTTAAATAAATCTAAATGAGCTTATTTACTACGTCTTCCATCTCAAAACTCCCCTAAATAAATTAAAATTGAATTAAATAGTTAACATATGCAATATTGTTCAGAAAAAAAGGCCGTTTTCGAAATTTATAGAACAGAACTTATAAAGATTGTCTCAAATTGGCAACGCTGAACGTCAATACACTTGATGAAACAGGAAACAGGGTGTTAATGTGGCCGGCTGTAATTCTTATGAATCTAAAATCTGTAAGGGTGTGAAAGACCCTCGGCTATTCGGCTAGCTATCTAAATTACAACATACACGGATACCAAAATGCAGTCTCTCCCTCTTGTATTGTGACTATTCAGACCACCAAAGAACCAAGTGTCCCTACTAACAGTGTTTTTATGGCCTTGTAGATTTAATGCTCCACCAAACGTAAACTCACGTATGCAAAATACCTTGAATGAGAATACTGTAATAAAATATTGAAACTTACTTACAGTCTTGGAGATCTTTTAGTCTTATTAGGCTAAAGATGTAACGTCCTCCTTTGCTATCACTAGTTTTTGTCGGCTTGGCTGTGTTGCCTACCTGTTCATCTCGGGACGAGCTTGCAAAAATATGTAGAGTTTGCTTCAAATAACAAACACTCAGTAATTTTAACTTTTACACAAACTATATTCACTAATTATTTACACCCTATTTGTTAACTTTACTATGACTAACCAATTATTATATTTATATACAAAAGAACTTCCTAAATAACAATACATTTGCTATCGTTTTTGAGGCCAGCAGATAATACGTATTTCGTCATTCAGCTTCTTCATGCGTCTTCCCTCATGGTGGCTTTGATATTTCGTCTTTACCACTCTGTGGTTGGTGAGTGCTGTTGCCATACATTATAAACTAATGATAAAAATAAATCAAAAGTAAAATCTAATTGTTGCCAATGGTAAATCCCACACACACTCGCTCTCTCTCTCTCTCTCACACACACACACACACACACAGGTAGGTGTGTGTGTGTTCAGAAAGATTTCCGCGGCCTTTAATGTGAGAGATACTTGGTTTTCGGGTTAAACTGCGTCCAGAATTTATTAAAACTCGACGTTTTGGCTCCTGTTTTGAAGCCATTTTCAGGAGGTAAAGTAAATATGTAAGGACATGAACTCTATGGCCTGAATCTGCCTACTCCTTAGAGCGGTGGACAAAGGTGGGTTAGGTTGCTGTCGAAAAAGTACGGGGTCTCAATCTGCCTACTCCCCAAATCTCGCCGGAGATCTTTTCTAAGGTTTCAGTGTGTTCAACCCTAGGCCTAAGAGAGATCTGCCAGCTCGTTGCAAGTCTTGTATTGTATGTACCGTTTCGTCTACCTGCTTCATTATCAGTGTAAATAGTCGGGTCACGGTTAATTAAGTCAGGGGCTTTCATCACGGTACTTAAAAGATTAAGAGGATTGCAGGTATTGAGTCATGTAATGGGGCAATAAAATTGTCTATTGAATTTATTGTCTTTTTGTGTGTTTGTAATGAAGATATAATAGGTTTCCAAGTAATCGGAAGACGAAGACCATCATCTCTCTTATTTAAACAATCGGGACATTTTTCGATCGCGATCGCTTCGGGGATAATTCTGGTTTTGAAGTTTTAAACTATTGTTTTGGCATTGTCGAAGTCTATTTTGTGTCCCGTATGAATATGATGCATGGCCAGCGCCGATGAGGGGTCGAATTTTCTAACTGCGAGGGTGTGTTAATATATTCTATTGTGGATGCATCTATTTGTTTGTCCTACATAAGTTCGGGATCAGTCGGAACAATGAATTTCGTAAAGTCTGTGGAATTCGTTTGGAATCGTGTCCTTGGGAGTTTTTATCAGATTTGACAGTTTTTGCTCTGTTGTGAATATGGTTTTGATATTATGGGTTCTAAAAATTCGGCTGATTTTGTCAGTGACACCTTTGCTCTTCTTAGATATTCCATTCACGATACAAGACGACACCTTAACTCTACCAACACGCTGCTTTACGACACGTACATAAAAATACACACATTCAAAATACACCCTACACTTTGGGACATTCTAGACACACTCTCACAAAGTAAAGCAGGACATGTTACACAACAAAAGAAGGATGTACAGAAAAGAAAATTACAGCATCTTCTAGACAACAAACATCTCAAACAACACTCACATAATGCCAATCCTACTACAGTAGTTCACAACCTTTCAAATTCCAACATAAGTGACGTCGCCATCAAAGTTCTATCCTAAGGTTTTAATTTTGCACCAACCCCTAAATTCATCCCAATAGAAAATATCATTTCTCAATCAGACATTGCCAGGATATTACGTTCTGCCAAACCTCCACCTTCCGACCTTTCTTTTTATGAATGACAGTCAATCAGAGACCTGAACAGAAACACAGAAATTATAATCCTACCAGCAGGCAAAGGCAACGCTACGGTCATACTTGGCAAAACAGACTATATACAAGAGATGGACAGTGTACTAAACAGCACAGACTACAAACAAATCCCCAACGACCCTACAACTTATCTTGAAAAGAAAACCAAAGCTATCATCAGCAACTCCGAACTCAGTCCTGACCTCAAAAAAGAACTAATCCCCCACGAAAAATAATCTCGCATCCCTAGAAAACACGATCTCCTGAAAATCCATAAGCCTGATATTCCCGTTCGCCCTATTGTAAGTGCCCACCGCTCACCCACATGCAAAAAATCTCCAACCATTAGTAGAAAACAGTACATCCTATGTCAAAAACTCCACCCATTTCATTGACCTTCTTCAAAACAACACCATTTGTCAAACGACATCCTAGTTAGCTTTGATATAGATTCATTATTCACTAATATACCTCTATCTGAAACACTTGACATTCTCAAAAATAAACACAATATTTCATGCGATACCTTCTAGAACACTGCACATCTAACACTTATTTCCTTTTTCAAAACAAATTTTACAAACAACTTCGAGGTGCTCCAATGGGTTCACCACTCTCTCCTGCATTGGCTAACATTTTCATGAAAAACTTCGAGACACCCCTCAATTCATCCCAACTTAAACCAACCTGCTGGTTAAAATATGTTGACGACATTTTCGCTGTCTGGCCACACAGTAAAGAATCTCTAGACGAATTCCTTCTTACCTCAATAACATCAACCCTCAAATCATCCAGTTTACCATGGAAATAGAAAATAATATTTGTTTGCCTTTCTTAGATGTACGCATCACTAAAAACCCAGTCAGAGGATTTTTTTACACTGTGTACCGAAAACCAACCCATCGTTAATCGTTATCTTAATGCCCAATCTCACCATCATCCATCGCAACTAAATTCCGTAGTTCGAACACTAGTAACCTGATCCCTTAGACTAACGGACAACAACAATAAACATACTGAATTAAACTTTTTAAGAGAGACATTGCTAGAAAACGGATACGACAACAATCATATACTACGAAACATTATAAACACACCACACTACAGCAAGAACAGACAGAGCCCACACAACCACACAGCGTTTTTACCATACATTAAATTACTAACAAAATCTGCCGAATTTTTAGAACCCATAATATCAAAACAATATTCACAACAGAGCAAAAACTGTCAAATCTGATAAAAACTCCCAAGGATACGATTCCAAATGAATCCCACAGAGTTTACGAAATTCCTTGTTCAGACTGTTTCCGAACTTATGTATGACAAACAAATAGACACATCCACAATAGAATATATGCAGACACCCTCGCAGTTAGAAAATCCGACCACTCATGGGTGCTGGCCATGCATCATATTCATACAGGACACAAAATAGACTTCGACAATGCCAAAGCAATAGCCCCGGTTTACAACTTCAATACCAGAATTATCCGCGAAGTGATCGAGATCAAAAACATCCCGATTGTTTAAATAAGAGAGATGATGGTCTTCGTCTTCCGATTACTTGGAAACCTATTATATCTTCATTACAAACACACAAAAAGCCTATAAATCCAATAAACATTTCCCCATTACCTGACTAAACAAATACATGCAATCCTCTTAATCCTTTAAGTACTATGACAAAAGCCCCTGACTTAATTGACTGTGACCCGACTATTTACACTGATAATGAAGCAGGTAGACGAAACGGTACATACAATACAAGACTTTCAACGAACTGCCAGATCTCTCTTAGGCCTAGGGTTGTACACACTGAGACCTTAGAGACGATCTCCAGCGAGATTTGGGGAGTAGGCAGATTGAGCCCCATCATCGAGCTACAACAACCCAACCCACCTTTGTCCACCTCTCTAAGGAGTAGGCAGTTTGAAGCCTTAGAGTTCATGTCCTTACATATTTCCATTATCTCTTGAAAATGGCTCTAAAACAGGAGCTGAAACGTCGAGTTTTAATAAATTCTGGGTGCGGTTCAACCCGAGAACCAAGTATGTCTCATGTATATATAGTTTTCTGAAGAAGGATCGCTTATATGTTGTTATCGATGGTGTTTCATCAGATAAGTTAGTAATTTTATTTTTATTTAATCAAAGGGGAATCCCCAATTTCCAAAAATAATACAAAAACAAGCATTAAAACGAATACAACACCAAATTTACAAATGAAACAACACATCAAAATATAAAACCTAAACTGGTTGTGACATCAAGATCTAAACCGCTATTGAATGTATTTTAACTCACAATTCAATTAATTCTGCAATTAATTGTTACGTTTACTTTTAATATAATACTAGTGAACCTGTGTATTGGTCAAATTCGACTGTAATTCATTAAAAAAAAAATAACTTTGAATGGTATTGGTGTTCTTTTGTCATAGAATATACCTCTATAATCTCAATGCGACTGTTTGACCACAGAGTTTTATTTATTTGACATTTCACGTATTAATATGTAAAATAATATTAACGGTCAACTCAGAACTGACACGGACCGTCTAATTAAAACAAAGAATTGTTTAATGATGTGATTCATGTCAATATTAGAAGTATTGCAAAGAATAAGGATGAATTGGAAGTTTCTTTGGCATCACTTGAGTATGATTTTGATGTGGTGGTTCTAACAGAAACCTTCAGAATTTATGATGTGACCCTGTTTAACATCCCTTAGTATAACGTTTATTACAATGGTGGAGACTTGAATAAGATTGATGGTGGAGTAGTATACGTAAGGGATAGTTTACAAACTGATTATCAGATTGTTGACTCGGGAGTAATGAAATTGAATATAAAATATGGGAATAGATGCATTCAAGTGGTGGCTGCGTATAGCTCGCCATCAACGTTTATTCAAACTTTTAATGCCAATCTGTACAGCTTTTTGGGGGGCCAGGGGGTAAAAATGACCTTAAATTCATAGTGGGTGATATAAACTTGAACATTCTTCAACAGGATAATGAGTGTGTTGATGAGTATCTAAACATATTGAGTGAATTTGGGTATAGATCTGCTATAAATGACTATAGTAGATAGACGAGACTAGTAAGACCTGCATAGACCATATTTTTGTTGCTTCTTCTCTCCAGTATGCCCCACTAACATCATTGATATAACCATAAGATATTAATGATCATTTCCCTGTGTTGGTAAAGATGGATTTACTGGACGGGTCGCCCAGAAGCCATAAATTGGCGATTGATTCCAGAACATTTACAGATTACATAGGACTGAATAGTGACTTGGTTAATATAATATTACAGGAAAAAGAATACTAGAGTTGTGAAGGACCCACATTCAAAACGGCACAGAAATCCGTGGATTACGAAGGGCATAATAAATTCGATACATGCAAAAAATCGGTTACATAGGGATAGCTCCCCTGAACCCAGCAATCAGGCAAAGGCTGAAAGGTATAAGAGATTTAGAAATAAACTAAATTCAATCATAAAGCAAATAATGACTACTACCGTAGCAAAATACAGGACGGCAGCAGTTGCTCTATTCGGCAGAGACAAAATAGCTCTACACTGTATCTAGAGCCGACTTTTGTGGGCGAATTGGAGAAAATAATCGCAAAATTGAAAGTGCGTAAGGCACCTGGATCAGACGGAATACAGGCGCACATGCTGCGACAAATCAGCAAGAATATAGTGCATCCATTAACCTACCTTCTAAATGTTTGCATGGAGCAGGGTTCCTTTCCAACAGCATTAAAGAGAAGTATAATTAAACCCATGCATAAGGCCGGGGCGAAGTCAAAGCTTTGTAATTACCAGCCAATCTCGCTTATTTCAAACTTTGCTAAAATATTTGAGAAAACATTAAAAATCAGATTCAGAGCCTTTGCAGAAAAATATAATCTACTTTCGGAAAAGGAGTATGGGTTTAGAGAAAATAAATCAACACAGGACGCCATTGCTGATTTGATTGGACACATATATGGTAAAATGGATTTAGGAGTTCCAGTGGCGTGTGTGTTTGTAGACATGACCAAGGCTTTTGATACTGTTTGTCACGATGAATTACTGGATACAATGTGGAGATTGGGCTTCAGGGAACCAGTTCATACTTTGATAAAAAGCTACAACATTCTAGTCCAGAAATACAAATAGTTTGTCCTAGTATATGTAAAGATGAAATTGAACAGAAAATAAAACAATCAAAATACATATAGAAACTTGAATACAAAAGATAATTATTATACCTACATTACAGTAAAAAATTATAAAAAGTCCAAAATATAGAAAGAAGCTTCTCAAAAAGATTCCCAGATAAAAAATATACAGGCGAAACAAAACAGTTCCCCATCCAACTTCACAGCATCGTCTCACTTTAATTTCCTAACCTGTTATTCACTGATGATAGTACTGTTCTCAGTATGTTGTCATCGACTCACTCAATATCTGCTTATAATACCTTATCAATGAAAATCAAAGTAATCAGCTCCATAAGTGATAACCTATCATATTTCTTAGCTCGGGGTCTGCAAATCTACTTATGCTTAATGCCTCAAGAACACATAATTGCATCTTATTAGGAAAAGTGACCTACAAGGCCCTGACATTCAAATGACTGGAAAGCTATTGCCCAAAAAAATCCACACTACACATTGGGTATAACTGTTGCAGAGGATCTTGGTGGCATTTACATGTTTCCAATATTGCAAAGGCAGCAGCAATGAAGCTTGGGTTTCTGTTTGAGGTTAAAAGTTGGTTTTCATAACAGAGCTTCTTACACCATATAAAGCGCATATAATAATAATTTTATTAGTAACCATATTACAAGCAATCTCAACACCAACAAAAAAAAACAGCTACAACAACACATGGTAGAAAACACAAAAGTAGATAAAATAAAATTTATTCCCACAGAAGTTAAGGACTGTTATGACATGTTTCATATTCATGGTAAAATGAGTTCATAAGAAAGTGTGTAAGTATTTTTGACAATGTAAATACACTTTAAGATGTAAATACATAGAACTGTTAAAATAGAATGCTCTCTAAAATACATGCGTGCATGTTTCCACTGCTTTCATATTGAATATTAGCCTCAGTAACTTTTTTGTGGTGTGAAAACTCTGCAATGAAACAGAACCACCACAGATAAGAATGGCAACTATATGTGAGAGTAAATGAGGCAGTAGCAGATATTAAGGATTTCTTTCGATTCATCACTACTTTTTATCTGCAAGATGGCAAAATAAGCTTTGCTCTTTTTACTACACACACGCACGCGCACGCGCACACACACACACACACACACACACACACACACACACACACACACACACACACACATTGCCACATGAAATTCGGATACAAATGAACTTATAAGTATTTTAGATTGCTCACCGTAAATAAATTGACGTTGCTTAGGAGCCTTCTGTTTGTAAACTCAATATGTGCTGTTTTATTTTCATTCACAGTAAGCCTATTTCCATTTAATCTGCTCCACCATATCAGCAGCACCGTTCATACATGTATCATCAGCAAGTGTTGTAAGCAGACCATCATCACAAACAGTGGCATATTACTTATAAATAACAAAAATAGAAAATGTCCAAGTAACCTCATGGAGCACTCATATTTACACTGTAACAGTTAATATCAGCAAACCATGACCTTAAAGATCTCTTACTCTTAAAGAATTGTATACACTTTCAAAATAGATCTCGAATTCGCAGTGCATAGAATGGCTGACTAAGTTTTGACATATGCAGTGTGCAGTATTAAACATTCAGCTTCTCAAAACAAGCGCTCTCGGTGAATCTTTTTAGCTGAAATACATGCTAACAATCTGTCAAAATGTTATTTACTGCAATTGAATTGGAAAGTCTTTGTCTTTAATATGCAATTATTTCCGTAATTTTTAAGAAAATACTCAAAAGATGAACCTGACATTAATTGACGACACCACTGCCATCTCTAACCTTGAGTATGCTAATTACATCTGACAATTTAAAAAAATCAGAAAACCAGCCAGTCTCAAAAGACATGTTGACTATGAATAGCTAAGGAAGTAACATATGTTTAGCAACTTGCTTTGGCAGCCTTGACTGCATATTGTCTGGAATACTTGTTAGTTAAGGAGTGAATTATATCAGTAATTCTGCTCGTGTCACATGATATAAATATATATGGAATTACATGAGAATTCCATAGTTGTTTCTAGGAAGGAAAGCTTTTGACCAAAATAGTCCATCACAGTTGTTTGAGCAGTGACCAAACTTATCAGCTATTTTTAAAGAGCAAATTATAAAAGCACTGCTAGCTAATTTTTAATTTATTATTTCCCAAAGTTCCTTGGGTTTGTTTGTTCGATTATTTATTACATTTTGATAAAATATAATCGTTCTTTCCTTAATTTTCAGCAAGTAATTTGATTTATCTTTCCTATATAGCTGTTTAATTTCTGCACCACCTCACCCTCCCCAGTTATTTACCAAAAAAGTTCAAGTATTTTGCTTTAAACCGCAATCTTTTTAGTTACACAACCATTTCTTACATATGTTTTTAATTTTTCGACAATATGAATACGGTTTTTTGTATTTCAGCCTGCTCCTGGTCCATATGACCATAGTGTTGATGAAAGAGAACACACAGTGGACCAGTGGAAAGAACTGATTTATCAAGAGGTTATGGAGTATGAAAGTTCACATGGTCGAGCTTCCAGTTCACAACCTTCGCCAGCTGCTAACTCCAACGAGCCAAACGGAACTGATTCGTTACGGTAGAAAAGGTAATATCTTTATACTGAAAGCTTATTTACAATGAAAGAAAGCTAATGATGTGATCGAATTTATCATATAGAGGTTGAGGTACATACCTTGCATTGGAGTTAAAATTTGTCAAATTTGTAACTTAGTAAAATATGTGCAAGGTTATAAAAAAATCTGGGCACAACAAGTAGCTTATTTGTATGCAAAATTTTCAAATACGAAAAATCCTCAAGATAAAAAAACCTATCTATGAAAACAATACAATTTGGTTTGCTGAAATTCCTTACACATGTTGCCTTTATAAATTTTTTGTTACATACCAAAGTTGCATTCTATTGATTGAGAGAAAATTAGTTTATTAAAATTTGAAAAAAACGGATGAAAATGCATTATCATAACCTACTTGCAGCTTCCGAACTATTACTACCAATTGTATATAGTTTGTCTGTTCAACTATTTATTGACTTAAGACAGCAATTGTTTCAAATATATTTTGTTAAATAACAAATAATAACACATTTAAATCACAAACTGTATAATTTAAACTTCTGCAATAAATACATTTTCTACAAATATTTTAGTTAAACGAAGAACAATAGCGATTGAAACAGAAATGGAAGACCCTGTTAAGCGCACTACTTGCAATGTTTAATGTTCAAAATCCACTTTATTTTAGAATGTTTGTTTAAAAATCATCAATTTAGACGTTTCATATCGTAAGTTTGACGTTTCTAAAAGAAATATCATTAAAAAAAATTAGCATTTTTTTTTGCTACTTTTGACCTTTCTGCACCAAAGAAACTTAATCTTTGTATGTAATATGCATTATGTTAATCACATATTGTTTTGGTATTTAGACCTCGTGTGACTGAATATTTTTTTCTTTAAAGCTAGAGAGCCAAATTTTCGTACATGGTATATGCTATATATAACTTGCGTAGGAAAGTAGGTTAAAATATCTTTGCTATTTTTAAAGATACATTAGAAAACCCAACCCGGAAAAATCAGTCGGATTTTCCTAGCTAACGAAGTTGTCCAAGCCATTTACCAAAGGAACATGTGTTCGAAGTTTCATTCTAATCCGTACATTATATATTCAGTTATTGTGGTGATATATATATATATATATATATATATATATATATATATATATATATATATATATATATATATATATATATATATATATACATATACATACATACATACACACATATACATACTCAGCCGAGAAAGGGGGGGGGGGGGTGCTTTATTCACCCGCACAGTTAATCTGGTTTAGCCAGGTTAAGTTATTATCGACGTGACTACCTAAATATTTAATACTGCACACCACCGTAATACCAAGATCACTTAGTCTTCTATTTACAAATTCCATGCATGCTGTTTTGCTGGTATTCAGAACTAAGTATGTTATGATCCCACCACACATGAAACTGATCAACAACCAGCTCAAAACCAAAACAGTATCAGCAGCAACAGTAATGCAAATGTCATCAGCAAATTTTGTTAACAGACCACCCTGGACATGTTCGGGTAAATAATTGATAAACAAAAGGAACAGTAAAGGTCCAAGTACGGAACCCTGAGAAATCCCCAAATTAATGTTGTAGAGATCTGAGACATGACCCTCCATTCTAACATGCAATACATCTACTGCTCATAAATAACTATCTACTTTAGAAAGGTGCCTCTGATTCCAAGGGCAAATAACTTCTTGCATAGAGTTGTGACATCCACAGTATCAAATGCCTTTCATAAGTAAAAGAATAGGTTAACAACATAAATGTCCTGGTCAACATTCTTATATACATCATTAATCATTTAAAAACATGCAGTTTCAGTGGACCTACTGTTCGGAACGCCATGCAGACACTCTGTCAATAGGTTATTTTTGTTAATGGAGTTAAGCAGCCTATTATATGCTATCCTCTCCATAATTTAGAAAAGACACCCAATAGGTGAATCTGGCGATAATTGTCAACATTCACATTGTCACCCTCCTTCAGCAAAGCAGTTACATCTGAAAACTTTAGTAAATCAGGAAAACAGCCTGAATCGAATGATATATTAACTACATGAAGCAAAGGTGGCAACAAATAATTTGCTAGTTGTTTTATGAGATGTGATTGAAAACCATCTGGTCCAGCTGAAGACTTGCCCCCTGTAAGGTTAATTTCTTCAAGCAATTCCCTCTCAGTAACAGGAGAAATATATATTGAGTTTGGAAAAAACTTTCAATGTGTACTTTTTTTCCTCAGCCTTGTCCGCGGCTTAGCCGCCTTGATAGCACTGCAGCCTTTAGCTTATTGTGCATGCCCTTAGTCTTTTTACTCCATCCATTCCAAAATCACTGTGCCTTGAACTAGTCTGCACAGTAATTGGTAGGGGGAAGTTTTATATTGCTCTGTCTCGGGTCTAGGCTGACCGTAGATCAGTTGTCTTTTGCGGTCCAGAGCTTTACACTCGCACAAGATGTGCTGGGCTGATTCCTCCCCCTTGCCGCAGAATCTGCATGCCAGGTCCCCCTCGAACCGCCCCATATAATGCAGGTGTTTCTTGACGGCCATGTGTCTCTTCAAGAGACCTGTTATGTTTCTGAGCTGTCCTCTGTTAAGATTTGGCAGCTCCACAGCTCTCTTTGAACTGGGTTTGTCAATTATTGACTTCCCATGTCTAAGCCCTGAACAGTCTGCCCAGTACACCTTGTGTTGGTTTCTGACCCAGGACTTAATGGCTCCCCTCTCAGTGCTCTTTGTCACGCCCAGAACCAGTTTTGGTCCCATAAATGGTTCTGCTGACCCTCTCTTTGCGAGACTATCAGCTTCTTCATTCCCTTTGACCCCTGAGTGACTCGGCACCTATATAAGGGTGACCTCATTCTGCCCAGCCAGGTCGCTACTTAGGGCCTTAGGGCTGCCTGGCTGTCTGTGGCTATGAGGATCCGCTTGTTGGTGTAGCCTCTCCACTTGTTCTCCCGCACACCGTGCAGGATGGCATACATTTAGGCCTGAAAGACCGTAACATGGGCTTCGAGGGAAATACTATGACTTACCCTCGGTCTTTCCGAATAAACACTTGCCCCTGTCCCACGCTCCCCGCCGGATACGTCCGTGAACCAGACGAGCGCGTCCCGTGGTATGTGCGGCGTCTCCTCCCGCCATGCCTCGCAGTCGGGGATTTCCACTGTAAAGTTGTTTTTCCTGCAGATTCGCGAGCACACGAAGTCTGACCTCATTTCACGATGTCATCCTGAATTTTGCAGTGGGCCCTGAAGCCTGGGTTGATCTACATTCTACCGTTGCAGGCTAGTCTGTATAGTCCTGGCCTGGCCTCCCCCCATAATGACTAAGTGTAGGGGGGGCAGATCCAGCAACACCTTCATGGCGGCTGTTGGGGTTGAAGACATGGGCACTGGATTGTGTCACCTTAGGCCACCAAACCAGTGCTGATAACGATGGGCTGACCACCCTTGTGTACAGCCAGTGGGCCATACTAGGTCTTGGTCCCCACGTTTTTCTATATAGCTGCCTAGTGATGGCTAGGGTCATAACTGCCTTACACAGTATTTTTTCAACGTGACCATTCCAGAGTCCAGTACGACCCCAAGATATTTTACCTCCCTGGTCATTGGAATGTTCCTACTGTATGAGTGAGAGTTCTGTGGCTCTCCCACTTCCTCCTCATAAACGGTTGCTTTCTCTGGGCTCTGCCGAGCCCTTGACCAACCGTCCACCTTTCCACCACTTTCACTGCTGTCTGCATGCGCTCCCACACTGACTGTGTAATCTTTCCTCAGACTATGATGACAATGTCGTCCGCATAGCACCCCCCCCCCCCCCAAGCCTCCCTAGCAGGCTGTCCACGATTAGGCACCAGAGCAAGGGAGACAGAATGCTCCCGTGCGAACACCGCCGCGACCCCCGCCAGCAGAGTCCCTCCCGCGAGTGAGGTTAACAAACAGCGCTCTGTCTCTGAGCATGGAACCGATCCCCCCTCAGCAGGTCTCCTCTATTCCACGCTCCCTAACAGCTGCCAGAACTGATCCGAATGAGGTGTTGCTGAAGGCCCCCAGCGCCACCCCCCTGTTGTCCAGCGTATTCTCCAGTTTCAGCACCATTTGGTGCAGTGCTGTTTCTGTTGAGACTCCTGCTCTGTATGCATATTGTCCGCAGTGTAGGGGATATGCTTCCAGTACACCGCCCCTAATGTGCTGGTCAAGCAGTTTTTCCATTGTTTTTAGCAAGAAGGACATGAGACTTATTGGCCTCAGGGACCCTGCCTATAAGGCGCCTCTATTTCTGAGTGTTCCCAGTCCGGAGGTGATTGGTTTATTATGTTACAGCTGGGAAAGTGCGTCTGGAGTAAAATCGTTGCCAGGTCCCTGGAACAGAAATTCATTAAAGACAGAAACTCTCATTCCCTGACAAAAATGCAGGCCCTCGGGTTCTCGCTGGATCTGCTGTAGATTAGCTTTCCAGCAGCTCCGCTGAGTCCCTTGATCTCTCCTTTATAGGAGTAAGGTTCCTGGATGAGAGCCACATCCGTGTTCCTCCGAGTCATCAGTAGTCCAGCCGTGGCTGCCCTACTGTGTTGGAGGTTGACCTGAAGGAACGTAAGTCCCATTAAGCCCTGGTTGCTTCCCCAGTGGGCGGAAGCTAGCCTTTCTCAAGCCCCAGAATACCTTCAAGAAGGTTCCTTCAAGGGCTCTGTAAGACGCCTGGTCGATCGAGAAGGCGAGAGTCTGTGCTTTCTCCTCTGCCTTCCTGCTTAGAGCCGATCAGTGTTGTGTTCAGGGTTCTGGATCTTCAGTCTACTGATCACTGTCACCTGCGGGACGGTGTCAGGGATCCGTACGAGGACCTTGCGTCTCTTTGGAAGTTCATTGGGCTCGACGGCTGTCAAGTCCGCCCCCTCCCAAATCTGACTCCCGATCGTTTTCCTTCCCCTGGTCTAGCGTGACCTCAGGATGGCGTTTGTCAATCGTCTGTCAATCACCGCCATCTCGAGGTCTGCGCCGGTGTTCCCGCCCTGGACCTTTTGGGATGTCTGTCTGTAGTAGGCGTGCTAGAGCCCTAGCGCGACCTCTTCTGACTCGCACTCTCCTCTTGCACCTTTACAGGTGCCCTGGCCCTGTTGGGACGTCTGTCTGTAGTAGGCGTGGTAGAGTCCGAGCGCGGCCTCTTTTGACTCGCACTTGCGCCCTTACAGGTTTTTCGACTGTCCATGTGCCGGTCGCCATTTTCTGCGCCCTCTGGAGCTTCTTTCTTTGCGCCCCGGAAAGACGCTTGGACTGCCGGGGCGGTCCTTCTACCCCTACAGTAGTGTCCTCACTGGTGGAGGGGCCCCCAGAGTCCGCGGACCTCGCCGCTCTCCGGTGGGACCCAGCCTACAGCTTGGGTGTCGGGGACGAGTCTATGGCTGAAGCTATCCCCCGTATCTACGTCGGTCGTGAGATCTCCAGTGTCCGCGGACGCTACCGCCCCCTGGCTCGTCTCCGTTTCCGGAATAGACTCAAGGCACGAGTCTGTAGCCGGAGCCACTCCTCGAGTCTCATTGGTTTTGGTTTTATATATATATTTATGATCTTCGTATTGTTTCCACGAGAATGGGGGAAATACTGTCCACACCATCAAAACCCCGTGTGTGGTGCAAGGCGGGTTACTCTGGAGGGTTGCCCGGTACTCCAGAGGTTCCGTTGACGACATATATTGGGGGAGTTTATTTCGACCTCGATGTCTAGATCCGTCATGTTTAGTTATCAGCAGGGCCAGCTCGTGCAGGATGCGGCTCATCACCGCGCATGACGGTTTTGGGGAAAGCTTCATCGAGAGCTTATGTTGTTGTTTCCACTTCCTCAGCTTGCCCCCTGGAATCCTTTGGCCCACGACTCCTCGACCTACAATGTGTACTTGGTAGGGAAAGATTTTCACCAAAATGATCTGATACAGCTCTGGAAGCTGCAGTGGAGAAATAATAACCAAACTTATTTGATAATTCTGTAGGACCAATTATTAAATTGTCACCAATTTTTAATTGGGATACTATATTATTTTTCCCCTGTCTACCCATTTTTAGATTAATTAGTTTCCATATTTCTTTTGGTTTGTATGTAGCATTATTTATTTTATTTAGATAGATTTTTTTTCCTCGAATTCTTAGTAAATACTTTGACCTTGCTCTCCCATAAACATTCCTTAGGCCAGGATCAGAACATCCAGGCATTAACCAGAAAAGCTCTTTTACATTTCTACTCTAATCACTACTCCTCAAGGGATGACATATCCACATACCAAAAAAATGTGTCCAGAAAGCTGGTTAATCCTTCGTTTACATCCTGGTCACATAGAACATTTTCCCAATCTTCCAGTGAGAGCTTAGTAAAAACGATAGTCATATTATTATTGTCAAAACAGCACCTAAAGACAACAGATCCACTCCCATGTGACTTTAACTCAGGATCATACATACACAAATCAAAAACATGTACAAAGTGATCTGCAACACTTGGATTGATAATTTTACAACTACAATACACTCTCGATTATTCGTGTGCGGATTACCCGGTTTGCGGATTTTCCATGCTGAGAAATTGATCAAAATTTTAAATGGGGAGTAAATCGAAATTTCAATTTTATTTCTCACACAGAAATATAATAAATATCCCTAATAAAAACCTACGACCATCTTAGTACGGGTTTGCCTATTATAATCACTACGTTGCAAAAATCAGGAGGAAAATAAAACTGTGATGTTCGTTAGAACCCGTAGTGTGGTAATATGTATGTAGAAGCAGAATGAACTGTCACAGACTGCCTATTGTCTTGTGATGAATGCTTATCTAAAAACGTGCCACTACAAGAGAAACACTGAGAAGGATCCATATCCAGCAATGTTTATGTCAAATTAACAAATTTTACAAGCAATCATGTATAATTTATTGATTGTTGTTGCCCTTACTTGGTGAAACTGGTTCATACTACAAACAGACTTGCAGACTACTTTCTGGCTTCACAGCTGGGTTTCGTTTCTGTAGGTGAAGGGCGTAGCTAGCGTGTAAGATAACTGGAGCAAGAGGCCCTTATGAATTCTAGATGTTCTCAGATGTTCTTTAACATTTTTGTGACTAGTGTTGCTGTCTCAGAATGCTGTCAAGCAGCGAAACTAGTCACAGAAACGTTGAAGAAAATCAGAGAACATGTAGAATTCATAAGGGCCTCTTGCTCCAGTTAGCTTACACGCTAGCTACGCCCTTCACCTACAGAAACGAAACCCAGCAGTG
Organism: Tillus elongatus; assembly: GCA_964006375.1. NCBI lineage: Eukaryota > Metazoa > Arthropoda > Insecta > Coleoptera > Cleridae > Tillus > Tillus elongatus. The sequence goes on from OZ023268.1 coordinate 69,059,280, forward strand.
AATCCAGAGAAGTAGTCTCCAAGTCTGTGTGTACAGTCATGTACAATCAATAATGACGGATTTCAGTTTATGTGATGGTATCTGCGAATCTACTATATTTCTGGATTACACCTTACCAAACAATTTCAAGACAAATAACCCGCAATTCGATATCGTCGAAGTTTCTGGGGCAAAATACTTTGGAATAAATATTAGTTCAACTTTCAGACTATTTGTAAATAACAAGCAGGTGATCGTATATTGTTTTATAATCCAGCAGTTTCAAGGCTGGCTGTTGTGACAGTCTCGAATTGGAACTTCCCAATTCCATTGGTTCTAAGTATTGTCTATTAGTATGCCTTTTATATATGCATCAAACTAGCAGGCATTTCACTATTAAAAGTAGAGACTATTGTATACCGATTGCAGATATGTTTCACCCAACAAATTTATGTGCATAGAAATTAATAAGTAACCATTCCACAATCAAAGAACGAAAGCAGATCATTAATTTGGTAATTACACAAATGATAAAAGTAAGTCTTCATTAAAAATTTGACTATTAACTTTTAAAATCAATAAATTCAATAAAGTACCTTATATATATATATATATATATATATATATATATATATATATATATATATATATATATATATATATATATATATATGTTCGGAAAGATTTCCGAGGTCTTTAATGTGAGACATACTTGGTTCTCGGGTTGAACCGCATCCAGAATTTATTAAAAACTCAACGTTTCGGCTCCTGTTCTGGAGCCATTTTCAAGAGGTAAAGGAAATATGGGAGGACATGAACTCTAAGGCCTCAATCTACCTACTCCTTAGAGTGGTGGACAAAGGTGGGCTGGGTTGTGGTATCTCGATTATGGGGCCGCGATCTGCCTACTCCCCAAATCTGGCCGGACATCGTCTCTAAGGTCTCAGTGTGCATAAGAGAGATCTGGCAGTTCATTGAAAGTCTTGTATTGCATGTACCGTTTCGTCTACCTGCTTATATATATATATATATATATATATATATATATATATATATATATATATATATATATATGTATATGTATATGTATATATGTATATGTATATATATATATATATATATATATATATATATATATATATATATATATATATATATATATATACACAGGGTTACTCAAATTCAAGCCTCAACATGGGGATCTCGGAAACGGTAAGAGATACGAAGACGGTTACATTAGGACAAAGTTGCGTATTTTAGCACTTAATAATTCTCCCGAAAAAAATCCGAGCCGATGCTCTTAGTTTTTGAATTACTGCAAAAAAAAAGTGAATTTTCAGGATTTTGACCTTCTGAAGGCACTTTTTTGTTCAGAACATCTGTGGTATCAAAATTCTCAATCAACGTTTCGATTTTTGTGGAACATCATCAACTTCATTTTTTCATATGGACGCCATATTGGATTTTTACATACGTTAATAGATCTTTTGATTCTCATATCATTCTTGTATCATATGTTGAGGTTCATCTTAGAAATCACTTGAATTTCGCATAGAACAACAAATGTAACAAAATCACATAAGCCATGAATGCTTTAGGTGAACTAAACATGTTTAGTTTAAAGTAAATACATGTTTATGGTTCTTCTAATCAATAAAAAAGAGATATGGTGAAAGTTTATTAATCAAATCACAAAAATTCTACAATATCTTCTAGAGCACGCCTACATATGCATCCTGAAAGACAGCAACCATACTAGACATACTTTAAACAATTTGAGTAGTATTTACCAATATATGACGTATGTTGATGTATATGAAGATGTATTAGCACTATTAACTAAAGTATAATGTTCAGGGCTTCTGAGAAAATTGAAAAACATCTAAGCTATAACAAACAAAACAAAAACGGCTATACATTCACTATGAAAAAAAAAAATTCACTACAATAAGTGTTCATACAAATGCCCTCCAGATTCGATACACAAATTTATTCTTCCACTTATGTTACTGACAGCTCTGCTGCTATCGCGTCGTCTTAAAGAAGTAAAAGCGTTTGTCACATTCATTCTTAAATCCTCCACAGTTTCATTCGCTTGTTTGTAGACTGAATTTTTTAGACAACCCCATAAAAAAATAGTCCATGGGCGACAGGTCGGGAGACCTCGCAGGCCATTTTATAGCTCCCTGATTCTCAATCCATTAGGGAACTTATTGTGAAGAAAACTTTTCACATTTCTACTGTTATGTGGGGGTGCCCCATCTTGTTGAAACCATAAATTTGATCTCTTGGCAAGGGGCAAATTGTGTAAATAGTTGTGTAGTTCTGTTTCCAATATATTTAGGTAAGAAACCACTGTCAAGTTATCTTCAAAAATGACAGGCCCGGTTGTGTGGTCTTCACAAATTCCGGCCCACATGTTATACCCAAAATGGACCTGGGACCTCACTTCCACATTCTGATGTGGATTATCTCTCGCCCAATAGTGCTCGTTATTGCGATTAAATAAGCCGCAGTTTGTGAATTTGGTCTCACCTGACCATATTATGTTATTCACAAAATGAGATTTGGCAGATATTCGTTGTCTCAGCCAAGTGCATCAATTGAGTCGTGCTTCGCAATCACCCGGCAGTAAGCAGTGAGATATGTAAATTTTATGGGATTTGTATCCTCGCACCTTGAGGATTCTATGTACTCTGGTCTGAGGAATACCAAGAGATTGACAAATTTCGTTCGTACATCTCCATGGATTAGATCTAATCTGTAAATTAAATAACCACATGAATACCTACATTATATCCCATATTTGCATGTGGATTTACCTGCATTTCTCCCCGGTCAATGTCTTCTTCAGGTACTCTGACTCCATATTTCTTGCGTGGCTTCAGAAAAGAACCATATGCGAGTAGATGCACGTCTAGTTGTTTAAAATATGTATAATGTGGCTGCTGTCTCTCGGGATACATGTGTAGATATTCTACAGAAGATATTGTAGAATTCCTGTTACTTGTATAATAAACTCTCACCATATCTCTCTTTTCTTCACTAGAAAACCCCATTTTCATATATTAATGTACAAAACAACGTGTTACGTTCACATAAAACGAAATCTGACGTGGTTTAAATAAACGTTTCTTCTGTCAAATAGATAACAATTATTGACAAACATTCATGGCTCAAGTGATTTTGTTACACTTGTTGTTTTATGTTAAATTCAAGTGATTTCCAAGATGAACCTCAACATATGATACATGAATGAAACGAGAATCAAAAGATCTATTAACGTGTGTAAAATCCAATATGTCGTCCATATGAAAACATGAAGTTGATGATGTTCCACAAAATTCGAAACGTTGATTGAGAATTTTGATACCACTGAGATGTTCCGAACAAAAAAGTGCCTCCAGAAGGTCAAAAGTGCATCTCGATCTGATAATAAATAAGAAAGATATGGCAAAAAAAAATCCTGAAAATTCACTTTTTTTTGCAGTAATTCAAAAACTAAGAGCATCAGCTCGGATTTTTTTTCGGCAGAATGTATAAGCGCTAAAATATGCACCTTTGCCCTAATCTAACCGTCTTCATATTTCTTACTGTTTCCAAGATCCCCATGTTGAGGCTCGAATTTGACTAACCCTATATGTATGTATATATATATATATATATATATATATATATATATATATATATATATTCGTTCATAGTTCGGTTCGAACAAAACATGGGTTCGCACACCTCTAATATATATATATATATATATATATATATATATATATATATATATATATATATATATATATATATATATATATATATATATATATATATATTATTATGTTCGTATATTCCGTGTTTTAAAAAAACTCGTGTTGCTCCCATGGTAGAAACTACTGATTTAAAAGAGGTAAAAATGTCCTTCAATACAACTGCACATTTGCTATTAAAATCCTAATTTAGATGACCAGTTAACACAAGATGTTGGCTAAAGATAGAGACTTCTCTATAACACTTGTCAAAAAAACAAAAAAGTCACTCATGGTGTCTCCGTTTGATGGTCTATATTTCACAACACAAAATTTAATATACTTGCTTTGAAAAGTAACACTGCCAATTTCTATTGTATGTTCCACAAACAAATCACATATACACCTGACTTCAGAGAACCTTGATCCTACAAAATTTATAGTCATTATTAACCACCCACCATGGGCATAATTACTCCTACCAAAATAAGACTTAAGCCTGGAGTTGTCGAGGATGCAGTTGCCAACATTATCATTATTTAACCAATGCTCCGTCACACACAATACATCAACATTTTCCATCTCCAACAATGCATTAAGTACATCGATTTTGCTGTAGATGCCCTGCACATTTACATGTAAAATCCTCATGCTCTTAGTGTCACACTCGCTTGTGCCCGACCAACAAAAAAAAAATCTGGTTCATGACTACAATCAGCATCAGCAGAATCTGAAACTCTACACTTTTGAAAAGTGTCCTTCACTTTAACAAAGATTAAATTTTTTTGTGTCCCTATTTTTAAATCCACCCCAGTATGATTTTCTGAGAAACGTCCATTTTTCCCAATTTGAAACCCTTCCTAGAGTTAACATCATCAGTCATAAAGATTACTATTGAACTTACATATTACACTGCTGGTTCCACTCTTTGAACTCTGATATGGTATAATCAACATAATAACATTTGTATTTAGACAGCCCTTCAAGTTAGATGGTAATGTCTTAAATGAAAGAATGCCATAGTTTTCAATATCATTTGTACCCCTATAATAACTACATAGTCTTTAACACATTCGCTGCGTACTAGATAATTAAACATTTGCACCTGCATGGAATCTGTTTTTTCTAAACCTGAGGTTTTTTGGAGTTGTAAATGGTTTGAAATGTATTATTTTTTGCTTAAAAGTGATATATTAACGAATTGAAAAAAAAATCAGATTAAGACGCCTAATGGCATCATATGCACATTGCCAAAATTTCAAGAATATATGCAGATGACGCCATATGGTGGCAGTACCAATTTATAGTAAAATATTGCAAAATTCAACTACACAAATGAAATCTAATATTCAGATAAAGTTTTTTGCACAAATTTAAAAAGGGTAAGGTAGAAAATAGAAAGCAATATGAAAAATCATATATTACCTAAAAAATAAAGCTAAAAATACATATTACTTCCTTTGAAAACATAACCAATATAGGTAAAAAGACAAACAAAAAATGTTCATGCGATTTTTTGATGATAAAGTCCAAAACAAGGATCAGAACATAAACCAGGTTTATCTGAACATGCTTTGCATTCCCACACAGTGTCTTTCCTGATCTTCTTTTGGAAACAAACTCGACATCTCTTTCTGGGTGTTTGCTTGGTCGCGCAGCTTCGACTTTACTAGGGACGTGGTTAGAAACCTTCTTACCTACTTTACTTGGTATTTCAGGCAATAACTTCTATAGATATATATTGTATGTCTTGTTTATCCTTCCACTTTCTTACCATTATGCCATCTGAATATTGAGCGTTTGTTTCGCCAGCTCTCAGTTTAGTTTTCAAAACTCCATGGGGACCACCTTCCCTGTCACTGCATAGGGTTCCAATGCAGTATATTGTATGAATCAATAGGGTTCTAACTAATTGGCAACTATTGTAATAGTTGTCCATATATATATATATGGAATGTCCCTTATTGAGATAATCTTTCGCTAAGTGCAAAACAACTTTCTGTGTATGTCCCTTACCTCCCATTTCATCCGGCTGGCCAGTGTAAACTGCGAAATTCAATACAAGTCCATTTGGTTCTGTCGGCATATAAAGTTTTAGAGCAAATTTGTGTCGATTATTGGCGATGTACTGCCGAAACACTAATCTACCTCACCACAAAACCATAGACTCATCTAGAGAGGTTCTTGCCTGGATAATACAGTTGCTTCATTTTATTAAAATAATAACTGACCTAATTTTATATAGACGATCACCTGACAGGTCGATTTGGTTCCGGATTAGTGTAAAAATGCAAACACCTAAGTATCACCAAAAACCTATCCTGGCTCATATAATCTGAGAAACATTTAAAACTAAATAGCCGACTGGTCCTCCAATAGTCTTGAATTTTGTTCAGCTTTATATTACTCATGTGGAACACCAGCCCAATACATTTCAGCAACTCATCTTGTGTTAGATCTTTCTAGTAAGATATTCTTGATCTTTCACTAAAACCTCTTGACAGAAACAAGTTTTCTGCATACTTATTTGTTTCTGCTACGATCTTTTCAAGAAGCCCATTATCCACAAAAAGTCTAAAATAATCCTAAGATTCAGCATCTCTTGGAAGATCGACAAGCATTTAACAGGTTTCGGTAAAAGGAATTTTTTCCATATCGGAACAAATGTCTTGCCCAACGTCTTTGTCGTTATTGGATGTAATCTTCTCATTATCAGGGACTATTTCCTCCAGATATCATATAAGGTGGAAAAAAACAATGTACATATATGTTAGCAAACTACTTGTATTATATGTCGAAACATTGCAGAAATAGTGCATGCACACCCACAAACCCTAATATAATATACACTATAAAAACTATAATATACCCCAGCCAAAACAATGGAATGGAAAATTACCTTCGTCAGTATTCACTTCACTTTCTGAAACAAGGTCATCATCAGAATTGGGGTCAAAGGTTAGGCCTTCGTTGTCCAAACAGTCTAAATACTGTAACATTTCATCTTTGGTTAGGTTTTTTTGATTTTTTATTGATATTTTGCGACTTTTAATATCTGCCGGACCCGCCTGTATATATTCTGTATCACTCATACTTAAATAATTCGTTAAAAAGTCCATAAACTTCCAAAATTATTAATGGTCTCGATAACAGGTGTAACAAAGCTGTCACATGAATACTAAAGCGTTAAAATAGAATGATACACGGGCGCCATAAGGCGTCATCCGCAGCAAATGTGTTAAGGCAATATCATTCATATGAGCACCAGGTTTAATGATGCTACCAATTTCATAAGTATTACTTTGAGTTCCCAAAATTTTCTTCAGTGACACATCAAACCTGAAAGCATTTCCATCGCCCAATATTATTTTCTAGATTTTACTGGAGTACTTTTTAGGTGATCACTCTTCTTATTTTTGTCTCTGGCTGTTTTCTTGGCATGCATACTATTCACACTTTGTGGGATACTCTAAATTTCCACTAGTTTTTTATATCTTGTCCACTACTCTTCATGTTACACAATTCTTGTCTCAGCTTTTGCAGCTCTTCAGTGCAATTCAAATGTCCTAATCTACCATACTTAAACTGATGCTATCAATTTCACTGCATTCAACTGTGAGTTTTTTAACTATCCCTGCACTCACCGAAAGTTCGTCCTGCAGATGACTATTTTTATCCTTCAACTGGCTTATTTCCCTCCTCAATTCTAACATCTTTTGTTCCTGTTGCTTTACTTTTTCCTCATACAGGATGCCCACTCGCCTGGAAAACAGAGAAAACCAGAAAAAGTTAGCGAATTTGTAGAAGAAAGATTTTTGTCAGGGAAATCAGGCAACACTTGTGAAAATTGAATGAGAGTCAGGGTATTTTTGTCCCTGTCAGGAAAAAATTTTATTTGTTTCCGTTTTATGATAATTAATTGAAGCTTTCAAAGCAGATCTCGCATTCAGTGACAATTTTTGATCTTTAAATGTTTTTTTTTTTCGAAACCTCATAATTTATTTATTTTATTAAAACAATGTGTTGGCTTTTTGTGCAATTCTGAACCGTTTATTTAAATGATTTCTTTTTTCACAAAACCACAACTTTTTTTTAAATTTTGCAGTAATTAGTCGCTTTGTATTTGAAATGGGGAAACATGTTTTCTGCCATCTCAGAAATCACTAACTGCAGGAATGTATTTATTTCACCAAGAAAAAAGCACTGTAATTATTAATATATATATATATATATATATATATATATATATATATATATATATATATATATATATATATATATATATATATTCACCTGTCATGTGAGGTAATTTTTTGTTATGAAATTTAATGTCAAAAAATGCCCACACAAAAATTATGCCGTTTGCACACAAGTAAAAAAAAATAGTGCTGCAAATTGAATCATAACTTCCACATAGCTGTGATAATTTACTCTGCTCAGAAATACATTATCATGAAATGAATTTAGGGTCCATCACTGGACCACAAAGAAAAGATTCATGTTCCTGTACCCAAAGTGATATATCAATTCGTTTGAAAGTTATTGCACCTACTAACAGACAGACATACAGACCAACACACAAAGAAATGTTTGTTCCAGAGGCAACTTTTCCATATGTTTTAGACCTTGTATGCCGTTTTAGAAAAAAAAATCGAAACTTGTCACCGATATTCCACCCCCAAACATTCTACCCCTAATTTAATTTCAGCACAGAACGCCAAATGTTTGATGAAAATGAGTGTTTTATAATAAACAAACCCTTAAACATTATATTACTCAAGTTATAAGGAAAAAATGCCAATTTTTCATCCCCTACCCCCTGGAGCGATTTTACCCAAAAACAATCCGAACCGTTTGTTTATCCGGTGTTAACTGTATACCAAATTTGAAGACGATATCTCAATTTGTTCTAAAGTTATCGTGGCTATTAACAGACAAACATACAGACAAAAAAAATTCGTTTACAAAACATGTTTTCGATGTTTTGACACTTTTTACGTTTAAGCGGACATTTTTTTTATTTTTATTTTTTTGTAATTTCTGTCATCGATACCATACTTCCACACATATTGACGATGTGGTAGTGTTAGATTAGATTTATTGTGAGTGGGATATTCCAGTCCCTCCACCGCGACCTTAGGTCTATTGTGGCCCACGTCTAATTATTAAAATTTCACCCATCAATTCCAGCTCCCTGCGGGAGTCGATCTTTTCTTGAGGGTGAAAGTTTGTTTGGCAGCTGTACTGCCATCTGAGTGAAGTCGCTTGAACGTTTCGAAGCTCAAAGAGAGATAACTCTCCGAGTTCGTCTGGACCCGACATCAGTCAGTGTTTGCCTCGTGACTGTATCATGAAGTCCCGCTCTCGAGCAGCATCCAATCTCCAGTTCGAATCCACCTCTAGAGATCTCAGCTCCCCCCCAAGCTTGTCTAAACCCGACACCCAACAGTGTTAGACTCGAGCAACATCCCATCGAGTCCCGCTCCCGAGCATCACCCAAGCGCAGCCGTCTGTCCGTTTCTTAGCACACAGTGGGAGCCCCAAACTCCGGGTGTATACCACTCATTAGAGATCACAGCCGTCTCCGGGTCGTCTGGACACACGACACCCGCCAGCGTTGAACCCAGGGTGGTATCATCTGGAACCCCGCTCCCGAGTAACAACCACCGCGAGGCCAATTATCCATCTCTAAGCCTACAGTGGAGGCGTCAAAATCCGGGTGCATATCACTCCCCAGCTCCCCAGAGATATCCGCCTCCATCCAGACTCACCCGCCAATGTTTCATTGACTCAAGGCGGTATCATGAAGTCCCGCCGTCGAGCAACATCCAAGCGGGGTCGTTAGCCCGTTTCGAAGTTTACAGAGTAGGCCTAAGTCTCTAGGTGTAACCCACCTCTAGAGATCTCAGCCCTTCTCTGGGTTCGTGTAGACTCGATACCTGCCAGCGTTTGCTTAAATTTCACCCAACAAATCGAGCTTCCTGCAGGAGACGATATTTGGGAGGTGATACTTTGTTTGACAGATGTACTGCCATCTGAGCGAAGTCGCTTCCCTGTTTCAAAGCTCAAAGAGAGATAACCTCTCTCCGAGTTCGTCTGGACCAGCCATCTGTCGATGTTTAACTCGAGGCAGTATCATGAAGTCCCGCATCCGAGCAGCATCCAAGTGAGGTCGTTTGCTCGTTTTGAAGCTTACAGAAGGGGCTTCAATCTCTAGTTGTAATCCACCCCTAAAGATCTCAGCTCTCCACCGGGTTCGTCTAGACCTGTCACCCATCAGTGCTAGACTCAAGGCGACATCCCATCGAGTCCCGCTGTCTCCGGGTGTATACCACTCATCAGAGATCTCAATCCCCTCCAGCACTCAACCCAAGGCGGTATCTGGAACCCTGCTCCCGGACTTACAGAGAACATGTGGAAGTGTTATACAATAGAGTCTTGTTCTTCCGAGTTAAGGGTGGCATTTAGGGATCACTTTGGCACAGAAAAATGTCGCCTCATAAAATTCATATCTTAAAGATATAAGGCTATTTCAGTCAATGGAAATGCAGTTCGATTCAAAAAGAGGAAACATTTCCTGAGCGTTAGGATTGATAGCAGCCTGTTAAACATAAATGTGTTCGATCATGTGTGCAAGAACATAAATTCGGCGTTTTATGCAGTTTTAATGCTTAAAAGATTCCTAAAGCGCTGATCATCTGCTGAGGATCTATTACGCAACTGATGATTTTATTGTGAGAATTGTCGTTGATTGTTTAGTTGATTTATGCTTTGTATGATTAGTTTATATTATATGTTGTTCACTTTTTTGATTGGGACTTGCTGCATTCTTTAGTTGTAATATTTTGTAGTTAAATAAATGACTATGACTGTAAAACCTACCTATATTATGACGTTAACATCTGTATACTTGTTCCCTCTGTTAGCCTATATTCTTAAAAACAAGGGAAAATTTGTAAGCCACTTTGATGTTCGTAACTCATAAATACAACACTTGGGAAGAAAATACTTTTTACCTAAACAAATAGCATTATTTTTTAAGAAGAGAAAATTGTATTTGTATAAATATTATGGATGAACAACCGTAGAGTAATTATAAAAAATGCAATACCCCTTGCAGCACACAAAATTGATAATAAGTTCCCTGTATTATATTACGTATTTAATTAATAATACTGGGTGCAACACTAGGGTTCAATGTGTTTTGAGAGCACTACTGTGGCTGTGACACAGTCATTCTAGCTATTAATTTTGTGTACAACTGGGGTATTTTTACAAGCTTATTTGGTTAGAGAAATTATTCTTGGGTATTAATGTGTGGTTGTGGTGAAATGAATTTCCCCAAAGTGTACTTACCTGGCTGTCTTTTTTAAGGAAAATTAGTAGCTAGTAAGAACAAGATGCAAATAAAAAATTGCCCGTATATGAGCACAATAAGTGATAGTATTACCGTAACATTTATTTATCTTATTATACAATGTAGTATGCAAAGAAGTGTTGCTTGTGCCTGTATGAGGCACGTATTCATTAAATATATATTTAGTTTGAAATTTTGATCTCCTTGTCTTCATATAACCGCTTTTGCTAATTTTGGCGCTCTACAAAATCAAATCTATTCAGCGTCAAACTATTTTTGGGAAACAAACTTATCAAACTGTTTTGAGAAATAATAAATTTATTTATGCAAAGATTTAGTTTGGTTTAGATTGATTATTTCAAACACCGACACAGTCATACTTTAAATCTAAAATAATTTTATATTTTTTTCCATAAAGCTATATTAAGATTTGTTTGCTATGATTTACATTTATTTATTTTCAGGATTTGGCAAATGAAGAACAAAATGCAATTCAACCTAGTCTAAACGATATAAACTAAATAATATTAATAACGGAATATAAAATCCCATATAGCCAATCTTCAAGTATCATGACAAAGTATCGTGAAGAAAACATGTGGACTATTGTCCTAAAAATTAAGAAAATGGTCAAGAAAATATAGACAGTCACGTCATAAAAGTGGTGTGTTGAATATAGTTTTAAAACACGGGTCCCTTTTCTATAAGCAGGAACTTCAATATATCTTTAATCAGTATGTGTGATATATTAAATTTAAGTAACTAATTTGTATTTTACAGTTTTTAATTCTTAAAAAAATTAGCCTCATAAAACAGTAATAATTAAAAAGAAACAATAAAATCATTGAGTGATTTTACTTGAGTGATTAAGAAATGTAAACACCAACTTGTGTGTATCTTTTCTTCCTTGATCTTATTTCTCCATGAAACTGTCAGTTTCCTTCTTCTATTTTAGCAATTTGTTTTAGGCTTTTTATAAATGTTTTATTTTAATGTTGTTAATTTATTTTTAAGTGACAATCATTGGATACATGTATTCTTTGCTTCATTAGAATTTAAAACTAAAAATACAAGCTAGTAATGCGTGTCTCAAAAAATAATTGGGCATTTAGGATCATAGTTTCTTTATTTTGAACATTATTTTCGCACAGCGAGCTTTTAACTTATTTCGTTAAGATGTTTTATGTATAGACGTTATTGTTTTCAACTTTTATTTGTTCTGTTACTATTATGATTTCAATGATAGCTATAGGAATGAACAATAGTTAAGATTAGAAAATGTAATCAGTAAAGTTGAATATAAAAGTAGAAAAAAAGTTGAACATTGTTTAATAATTTAGAATTTCCAGAACTTGAATTACCAAATTCAAATTCTGTAATGTTTTATTATAATAATATTAATCTATATGTAAACATTTGACATCATCCGATCCAAACTAAACCTGTAAAAAGTGGCAGTTAGTGAATTTCATAGATAGTTTGTCATTTGTCTTTTGAAGTAATCTTCATTCTAGAATTTTCTTGCAATATTTTTCTGTTTATGACAATGTTATTGTATGTTTGACAAGTTGGATAGCAGAATACCTTCTTTAGTTGCCGATTTCAAAATGTATTTTTAGTGAAATGCAATACTTATTAGGAAACAATCTCCTAGTTTTTTTTTAATTGTATTATTATTATTTTTAAATAAAACCTAATGAATTGCCAGTGCCTTACTTTATAGACAAATATGACACTAAACTGTCAAGCTAGTTCTTTTTCTAGTAGGCAATTAATTGAATATCTCTTTCATTTTCTTATGGGTGCAGGTTTATTGAATATTTACAGTTTTAGCGCTTTATGCATAATAAACAAGGATGTCTTTTTATGTACATCCAGATTTTCAGGAGATACAACTGGTGGTAAACCCCCACATAATAGAAAAAAAATTTCAAACAAAAAATTGAAAATAAGTTTAATGTAAGCTTTTGAAAAGGAGACATTTAAGCTTAATTAAAAGTTTAAGTATATAAATATTTATGAACAAAGAAATCAGTTAGAGAATTAAATATTTCTGAATATTAATGAGGTAAAATGTATATCAAATTTGCAACAGTGGTTAAGAAAAGAATTGAGAATGAATATATTTTCACTTACAATTTTAATAAACAATTATAGAACATTCTTTTAAGAGACTGGCAGAAATTGTGTAAAAACTTCTTTCATACTCAATTTTTGAACTTAAATATTTTACTTTGAAACCTTGGTCACTTCACAGTACATTTATTTTGTAATTTTGTTAAGAGTCCTAGCCAAATTGTATAAGCATATTTTTTGGTGGTGCTAACGCAAATAATATACTTGTTATTAAACTGCAGTTTACTAAAGGCAACTGAAAATTGTGGGAAATTCCTGAACCATTTTATAGTCTGGATAATTATGTACATGTTTGATGTTTATTTGCATCTAAAACTGCTATTTTGTTTCAACAATATCAAATTGTGCACATTTGAAAATATACATATTTTCCACATTAAATGTAATCTTAAAATTGTCTTATTACCTACATCAAGTATTGTTCCCCAACCAAGAATTTGTTTTCATTTTTTATAACTTAAAGTCATGTGCTGTTATTGATACAGTTTTTGGGCAAAAAATTCCAGTTAAATATTAATGTGATTAACACATAGTTTTATTGTTACCTGAATGGAAGCTTTGACAGCTTTAATTATTTTTTATTTTATTAGACATATCTTTCTGATGACGCTGTATTTAAAGATTAAACTTATATATAGAAGTTGAATATAGCTTATTTACAAAAATAAATAAGCCATTGTTGACATATTTTAGTACAAGACAAAAATATTAAAACATGAGTATCACTCTTAATGAATTACTAAAATTTTATTATTTTCACTTGGATAATCAATGCAGTTATTTAAGTAAATTCAAACACGAGTTCTGATAAAACACAGAAAAACCCCTTCAGTACATCCTTTAGACTTCCTGGAGATTTTATTAAAAATTAATATCAATTTAATATGATCCAAATTACTATAGCTGCCTAATAATAAGTTCATAGTTAAATTTAGATACATGATGTTCTTTATACACCATCCAATAACTGTTATAATAGGAAGGCCAAACTTTTCGGCTGCTTAAACCTATTTAAAATAATTAGACTTTAATTTGAGTGATTTTTTTCTAAGTATTTTTCTGCAACTAATAGTTTAACTTTAAAGTATATTTACCACCAAATATATTTATCTTAGCTTCATAGAGTAAACAAATGCATTGTTAAATACTAGTTCTTTTTTTCTTTCTAATGAATCACATCAATAATTACAGTTTGTAGCGGGATAAATAAAGAAAGAGTATAAAATTTAACAATATTTTAATTAATGTTTTATGTTATTAATGTTAATGTTTATAAGTTTAGCTAGCTTCTCTACTAATCCATGATTGCTAAACTAATCTTGCCTACTACTTTAAAGCACACAATAGCCAAACCAAGGTCAGCAATCGAACTTGCCATCAAGCAGTTGGACTCTGCTGGATAATTTTCAAATAATCCATAATGTGATATTTATATACACTGTGCTTTTTTATAAGTTTAGCTAACTTCTCTACTAAGCCATGATTGGTAAACTGATCGCCTACTACTTTAAAGCACACAATACCCAAACCAAGGTCAGCAATCGAACTTGCCATCAAGCAGTTGGATTCTGCTGGATAATTTTCAAATAATCCATATTGTGATATTTATATACACTCTGTACTTTAAACCCCAATCAAATAAACGTTTTTTCAGCGTTTTATTAAGTTTAGAGATGTCAAGAAAAAGTCTATTAGGTATTGAAGAGCAACAGTGGATATGTCAGGTAAATTTTTTATGTTCTGTTTACTAACAGTGATTTTTTAAAGCCAAATCACATGAAAATTTTCTACTAAGACACTTCATGAGGCATTCAGGACTTTTCATTTTTCTTTAACGTATTCAGTCCCAGATACCCATTTTAGTTTGCTCACTGGCAGGTAACACTGAGCTTGCTTCTTTTGTACATAACATTGACTTGTTTTACACTACAAAAGTTCACAAAAATGAGTAAGGTAAGGTGGGGCAAATGCAACATGTTTTTCATACAATTCAACTTCAACTGTATCAGAAAATTTTATCTTTCTTCATTTGGTTGCGGCAATTTTTTTATAAGAACCTCTAATCATTGCTAAATTATACCCCTTAAATATTTTTAGTAAATGACTAGGGAAGTCTTTAATTTTAGACCTTTATTTATTGCAAGATATCATCAAAAACTAAACAAATGATTGTTTAAGAACTTAAGGTAACTAAGTAAGTATATAAAAACAGTTATAAAAATGAAAACATAACTAATACTTATTAAAATCATTGCATTGAAATTTAAAATATATGAATTTAAATATTGTATCCGTCAAACAAAATATTAAATTCTGTTAAGCCTCTTTTATCGAGTGTTGGTTGTGGTAAGGCTCTTACAATATCTTGCTGACATACAGTATCAATATCATCAGAGTTCGTCCATACAAATTTTGCAATAGAGCCATGTTTACTATGAACTTTCTTAACGAACTTCACTTCCCAAGAGTCATCGACAGCTGCGACCACCTGGCCAATAAAACGCTTAATTGTTTTCTTAGTGCAGTATTTCACTAGCACCCATGCTCCTGAATACACAGGTTAAATAACAGTAGCTGTATCTTCATCAATTACATTTTGTAGTTCTAAAAATTCTTCATCTTTATCAGATTCTGCATACGGGCCAGAATTGTCATCTTCGCTGCTTGATGATTCTTCTAAAGTTCACAAATTTCTGGTGGGTTTAGGTTTTGCTTTTGGAGCAGTCTTTTCTGCTAGTCTTTCTCACACATCGGCTTTTGTTAGGACTTCAGCACCATAACCTACCTTTCGACGGCTATATCTTGCAAGTTGTGAGCTCTCCCATACAGTAGACAACAGAAATTCTTCAAATGATACTAAACTGGAGCATGTCTAGTCACACACAGGAGAAGCAGGCGCAGCAACTGCTGATAAAGTTGATGGGTTGTTTACATTAACGAGTGATGCAGATGGTTCAGCAACATGTATCTCTGGTGTACCAACATCGCAACGATTTTGTGAATGCCAACGTTTTAAAGCTTGATGGCAAAATTTTTCTTCGGGCACCACAGAACTATTGAAAGGGTGTATCCCTGCCTTTCTGAATCCATTCATGTTTACCTCAGTAGGAACTGCTTTTCATGTTTCACTAAGAAATGTTGAGAAAATCACTTTTGGCAATTTAGGTCCTAAATTCTGGCGCTGCCGAGTAACTAATTTTGTATCCCACTTATCTTTGAAGGACTTGAACATTGAAATACCTAATGGTTGGAGCAAATGACTAGTGTGTGGGGCTAATTTTAGGATGATAATGTTTTCATTGATACCTGCTTCAATTATATCTGCATTGATGTGAGTGGAGTGACCATCAAATATAATAAGAACAGGTCTCTCTTCTCCAATAGTGGTTATTATTGTTCTGAAAAAATAATTGTGAAATATCTCTGACTCCATCCAGCCTTTTTTAGATGCTGCATACACTGTTCCTGGAAATCCTGTATTATCTGGTGCACACCACTGATCCCACATGTGGGCTCCCTTGAATATTATTAATGGAGGAAATTTTACTCCAGTAGCACTTGCCATAACCAGGACTGTCGTGTTTTCTCAACCAGGAGTACTGATGGTTTTAGAGATTTTCTTTTTTAACCCACAGCTTTTGTTTCCCTTGGGTCAATGCAGACACTTGTTTGATCAAGGTTCGATATGTTCGTGGTTTAATGCTAAGATTAAATTCCTCTAATATTGTATGCAGTAAATCAAAGTAGCCAAATGTCACAAAAGGATCAGTAGCTTGTCTTCTTGCAAACTCTACGCCTTGCGGAATCTTTACACTCAAATTGTGCCATCTTTCAATGGTACTGATGGTTTTAGAGGCTGATTTTCCTTTTTAACCCACAACTTTTGTTTCCTTGGGTCAATGCAGACACTTGTTTCATCCAAGTTCCATATGTTTCGTGGTTTAGTGTTAAGATTAAATTCCTCTAATATTGTACGCAGTAAATCAAAGTAGCCAAATGTCACAAAAGGATCAGTAGCTTGTCTTCTTGCAAACTCTAGGCCTTGCGGAATCTTTACACTCAAATTGTGCCGTATTTCAAATGATAGAAACCCATCTTCTCCTGGTACAGAGTTCTTGAATGGGTCGCTTATTTTATTAATTTGCACGTAGTTACCTATCAAGTTTAACATTTCTTTACGTGAAAGTCCAAACCCCCACTTTTCCATAGTTTTTATGTAGTTATCTAATTTGTTTTCTGTTTCTGCTGGAAGAGCAGTTTGTCGCCCCTTACTTTTCTTCACCTGTCCTCTAGTGTCCTTCAAGTGTGTGTAAATAGTTAAATATGGGACATTGAAACTCTTTTTGCCCGGTAGGCAGTCATTCTGCCGGTTCTTACGGCATGTAAGCAATTTTGTAAGTCTTCTTCTCTATATTGTGTAATTGCCTTCTTTTTTCGTCAGTTCTAACCATCTTCAAGCTAAAAAAGACAGACAATATAATAACTACTTTCAAACTTTCCAATGGGTAAATGTAACATATGTGTTAGTTACATTTACCTCTCTAAAAAAAGATTACTTTTGCCCCAAGTTCATTTTTATCAGGGGCATATGCAACATACATAATTTTTTTGTAGAATTTGGCAAATAGATTTAAAAAATGCTGTCAACACATTTAAATGCACCTTTTATACACAAAAACATACAAATTACATTTCTCAGATAAAGTTAGCTTTATAGTTGACATGAAATTAGCAATAACCAGAATGACAGTTCTGCAATTTTCGTATCATAGGTAAGTAAAGTGAGTGGAATATGTCTCGTAGCTGGTGGTGGCACCATCGAATTAGATACGGTATTATTTTTAACTAAAGCTGTTACATTTACCCCATTCTTACATTTATGCCCACCTTACCTTATTTGTTAATTTTGACAGTTAACTAATTTGCAATGTAAAATAATGAAATTTAAAATGTATTTTAGTATCCAGAAAGTAACAGGGAATGTATCCTGCTTATCCAAACAGGTGTGATACTTGGAATACTTTATCAATCATTTTAAAAAGTGGAAAATGAGAAACAATTGTCAGCTCTAAAAGTTGTTTTTATGGTGATGATTGCAATGATTATAATAATTTTTAATGTTACTTTCCAGATTGTGATTTGTACAATTAAAGCTTATTGTGTATATTTTATATGAATGACGTGTGCAAACAATTAGAAAATGTTAAGAGGAACAAAGTTTATCTTACTAATAATATTATAATTATTAAGATTAATCTATTGTGTTAATTTATGTTTTGCATTGTTTCTTATGAAATATCGAAAAAATTATTATCTCTATATTTTGTTACTTCTTACTTTTAATTTAATTGCAAACATAGGTGAAAAGTGTAATATTCCTGAAGATAATGATCATATTTTCACGTTTGGTTCTGCTTTCTTTGATTTTGTTACATTTTGAAAAAATATATTCATTAAAACATTAGCATGATAAACTTCTATAATGATTTAATTATATTGAAAGAAAAATTGCAAATAATAAAAATACTAAGTTGTAAAATCTTTGGAATAATAAGCCAATGTGAAATAGAACTTTTTTTTATAAAAAAATATGTTAAAAAAAAGGGTGTTTGCAATGTACCAATCTCATTTAAAAAAATGTTAGACTTTCATCTATGTTTACAAATAGTTAAAAGATGTAAATAAGACATTCTCACTGTATTGTCCAACTTTCCACTATAGAGCATAGAAAAATAATGTAAACTTAACAATAATGAAATGCAATTGCAAATCGGTAGAATATTTCATGTAGGTGATATCACCTCTTTTTGAAGGATTTAAATGATTATTTTTCAAAGCACTTTTTATAGTGTTTTACCGATTTACAAGATAAAAACCACAATTTATTACTTTGTAGTATACAATGCTTGTACTGTTCTGCTTTGTAAATAAAAATCAACCAAGTAGAATGATTTTAAATAAGTTTTCTCATCTTTCCCTTATTATTTTGGTAATTTCAATTTGTCACATTAATGATCTTTGAAAAAAAATCCCCAAACTGCAGAAAGCTACATGTAAAAAAATTCTTTTAAAAATGTCTGTTACTTTTTTACATGACCTCCATAAGAGATTTTATTAACTACTATATGTATAATTTACTAATCTAAATATACCAAAAAAACATTGTTATTTTACATGTCACCATTGATTTTTATCACAAAACCTTCAGGCATCAATTAATCGTAGTTTTTTATGAACTTATTTAGTAGGTAGTGCAAAAAAGAAAAAACCTGGATGCAGCAAGTGCGTTATGGTAGTGAATTTTCATAGAAATGATCTGGCACAAAATATTTTATTATAACTTTTTTTCTTGTAACATAGAAATCTAAATATTTGTGTATGGTTTACTTTTTATATCGTAAACCCACCTACCAAATTTGGTTATCATAGCTTTTTATTTTTTGAGATAAAATTTTTTTTCGAATGAAAACTCAAAATTTCCCCGGAAAACCTCTTCCGATTTTCCTGACTAACGAACTTGTCCAAGCCATTTAGAAAAGGAAGGTACATGCCAAATTTTAGCAAAATCGGCCCATTCTTTGAGTTATCGGTGTATATATATATATATATATATATATATATATATATATATATATATATATATATATATATATATATATATATATATATATATATATATATATATATATATATATATATATATATATATATATATATATATATATATATATATATTAGAGGTGTGCGAAGCTTCAGATTTCCGAACCGAACTCGAACCGAACCTTCGGTTCGAAAATATGTTCACACTAGCGATGTTGAAGTAGTTCGAAGTTCGAAATATGTAATTCTTAAAAATAGTTCGAAGTTCGTTGCTCAAAAATACTTCGAAATTTAAGTTTACAGGCATTGAATGCTGCCAAAGGTAGCGAAGTTGCGGCCCCTTTAACTCGGTAGCGGCGCTTTAAACTCGTTATCGGTCTCATTGAGTCGATAACGTCATTTCAGGAGATTTCACTCATGCATATTTTTGACAGTAAATGGAACACATTGAGATACGACGGAGTCATTTAGCAATCACCTAATTATTTTTCTTGTATATCCCAGCCTCCCAACACCTATTTCAGTAACAAATTATGATGGTGGCGTTCGAAGGCGATCGGTAACGTAAATTTGAGAATAATTGCAGATTGCCTTTGGAAAACACTGGTTTCAACATGCTTTACTTCACAGTGAGCCAAAACAGTTTAATAATCACAATCAGGAGACAGTTCAAAGTTGTAAGTGGTTATTTTATACCCATCATGCTCACTTTGAACCCTATCAATCTGTTTGCTAAAACTGCCTAGCCAATACCAAGCAACAACATATTTATAATTGGGCTTATCTATAGATCTAGAAATCTAAAAAAGTTTAAAATATTTTTTTGTTTTTGTGTTTTTGATTTAACTTTGGCCCATCTGCACAAAGATCAGCACCTGAAGGCATTTTTACCCAAATTTGTCGAATCCTTTTTGTAAAAAGAGTGGGAATCTTTTACATATCAAATATTGTATGTTACAACATTCCTAAATTTTGCATTTAGGGAAATGATATACGAACACTGAAGAATTTTGGGTAGTTCTGTGTTCGATTTTGAATTTCTAAGAAGTTCGAAGTTCGACTGTGAACCTTAGACATACTATTTCAGAGGTTCGAAGTTCGAGGCAACATATTTGCTTGGGTTCGTTCATAGTTCGGTTCGAACAAAACATGGGTTCGCACACCTCTAATATATATATATATATATATATATATATATATATATATATATATATATATATATATATATATATATTCATAAAAATGTTTTTAATAGCAAATAAGTGTGGTTTTTTTTTTTAAAGAAAGCAGACATAAAATTTGGTTACCAGTATAACCTATATAGTAAAAACAATGTGCCATGTCTCTTTAAGATAACTTTATTGTTTGAAAATGTACAAAACCTTTCAAAAGTAAACTTAAAGTGTTCCCGAAAAAACTGGTTTCGGTCAACCTTATAGGTTACTAGCAAATTTAATTAAAATTCGCTACCATAACGCACTTGCTGCGTACCGAATTTCTTTTCTTACCAACATGCATTATATTTTGATGAAAAATGGAAAAAGGAAATAACATAAGGCGTGTTCGATTAAAAAAAAAACTTTGTATCACCAATGACTTATGGGCCATCCTGTGATTGTAGACATACCTTTTTTAAGATGTAGCTCAAGACACCCTAAAATTAATGTATACAATTTTTTTTCGTATCTTGTATAATAACGGATATATTGAACTTTATTGATTTTTTACGAAAATTCGACAAAAATTATATACCATTAAACGATAAACTCTATAGCTAAGACTACTTCTAAAGCATCAGAGAAATGGTCTATTTGAAATGAATTTTCTGGAAATAGTTGAGTAAAATAAAGAATAATGACGGTTGAAGCTAAGACTTCAGGCTTTGTAAAACGTTATTCTTGAGATATTTTCTTTCCATAGCTCGTATTAGTCTCAGATTCTTTGCCTAAATGTTGCCAATTTTAACATTTTAAATCGCGACTTTGTCGTTTTGAGGACGTCGTGACAGAGCTGCTATAGTGTGTGTTTCAATATATTTTGCACTGCAAATAAATTAAATCTTAGCTGGTTAAAAAGTAGTTTAAATAGTGGAAATTTTGTAGTGAGGTTTAAAAATTTCTCACAACAGTGTTAAATTATAAATTTATATAAAATTAAGTTTGTACAAACAAAGAAACATAATAGGATAGAAGGTAGGTAGGTCATGAAAGAAAAGAAGGGAGGGCCTGAAGGCCCGCCCGTTGAGATGGAAATACAGCCTGAAACGGTAAGTGATAACGTACATGATAAGAACATTGTAGATACCACATATACTGACTTTGAAAATAAATACAAACACACAGATCAAGGTCCATATTTTGTGCATGTTTAACATTTAAACAAAAATATTGGAAGGCTTTTTCCTGGTCGTGTAGGTCACCACTTGTTTACACAAGAAAGATATAAAAAAGAGATAATAGATATTAAAGTAATAGGATACAATAAGGTTAAGGTTATTGTTAAAACATATAAAACTGCAAATGAACTTGTTAATAATGATATTTTAAGGAAGAATGGGCTAATTGCATTTATTCCAAAATATTACACACAGAGAAAAGGCATTGTGTGTTTGTTTAATACCTTTTTTGATGAGGATTATCTGTTAAAAGCAATTGATTCGCCTAAGACTGTCACGGAAGTTAAACGAATGTACAAAAGAATATTAGATGAGAACGGAGAATCAAAATTAGTCAAAAGACAAGTAATAATAGTTTGATTTCTAGGCGATCAAATACCTAGAGAAATTCGCATAAACAGTGTACATTTTGAGGTGGAACCGTACATATATCCAGTCGTGCAGTGTATGCACTGTTTAAGGTACGGGCACGTCGCAAAAATTTGTAAAAATTCCAATTCCTTTTGTAAAAAATGCGCCTCGATACACGAACAAGACCAAATATGCACAAATGAACAATACTGCCTATACTGTAAAAACAATGCACTTAATACGGTTTCGCGCTTATCCCCGGTTTTTATGAAACAAAAGAGAATTAAGGAAATTATGGCATTTAAAAATCTCACCTATAAGGAAGCTGAAAACAGAAAAAAAACCTTCATATGTTAAAGTTACCACACAAAATAGGTTTTCTGGTCTTGCAGATATCAAAGAATTTCCAAGGTTACCTCCAGTTCACCTCCACTTATTAGAAATTTAAAGCCGATAGCAAATACAAAAACGGCCATAAACGTTTATAGTCACGCTTATCAAGTGAAGAAACGTAAGGCTAGTCGATCTCCATCTCCTTCTTCATCGACAAATAAAACAGATTCTCAGCCTGTAATACCAAACCCATATAGAGACGAGTTTATCCAGTATAAAAAGGATTTAAAATGAATTAACAGTTTATGTTGATCAATTTTTGCAAAATATAATTACAAATAAAAAAGCATATATAAAGAACATTAATATTAAAGAATCATTAGAAAAATTAGTCATGGATGTATTTCAAATGAAAAAATTAAATTTTAATGCAGACGAAATTGTGTGTATCAATGATAGTGAAGGCAAGTCACAGTCAGAATAAATTAAACACAATTCAGTGGAATGCTCGATCAATTGTTCAAAACAAGCACAATTTATTACAATATGTATTACGTAATTGAGTAGATGTTATCATGATAAGTGAAACTTGGTTAAAACCAAAACACGATAAATTTAATTTTAAAGGGTATAGGTTGGTGCGTAAGGACAAAATCTGAAGAAACGGTGGGGGCGTAGCTATTTTAATACATAATAATTTAGATTTTCAGAAAATACTTATAGCAAGCTCATTAAACAGTGACTTAGATATTTGTGCTATATATCTTCCTAATGTTAACCTAACCATAGTTTCAATGTATAAACCACCAGATATTGCTGTATCTACAAATGAGTGGAGAGCAATTTTTCAACAGTGCCTTTCCAAAGGAAAAGGCAATATATTGTATGGCGGTGATTTCAATGCACATCATAGTCTGTGGGGATCTCCTACAGATGATCACCATGGTACTTGTTTATATAATGCCCTGGCTAATATGTATTATGTAATACTGAATACAGATTTGCCAACTAAAGTTTGTAGACCGTTGGAATCGCCGTCTATGATTGACATTACCTTTGTAAATTCCCAGCTGACAAACATAGCTGCCTGGAATGTACTCAGTGATAGCATGGGCTCTGATCATTATCCAATTTTAATTGAACTGGGGCAGCAGCTTACTTTAGAACATAA
Organism: Tillus elongatus; assembly: GCA_964006375.1. Taxonomy (NCBI): domain Eukaryota; kingdom Metazoa; phylum Arthropoda; class Insecta; order Coleoptera; family Cleridae; genus Tillus; species Tillus elongatus. The sequence goes on from OZ023268.1 coordinate 69,083,345, forward strand.
AATTCCTTACGCTAAGTGGAAGGATACCACCTGACTGGGATGCATTCCGGGTGGCTCCAGATGATAGATTGTTAGCGGTTTCTATAGGTGGGCATATCAGTAAATATGACCTTTTTATAAGTGCTATTAATTTTGCGGCGAGCCAAACAATTGAACAGACGAAGATCGTGAAGGTAGAAAACAAACAGCCAACTTGGTGGGATACAGAATGTTACAGTGCAAATCAGAAAAAAAAAACGTGTTAGCTAGATACAAACAAACATCAAACTGGGAAAATTACCTTAGTTATAAAAACGCAGAAGCACAAGCTAAAAAGCTATATAAATCTAAAAGAAAAGAATCTTGGAAAAATTATGTAAATAGCTTAAGTGGGCAGACAAACATATCGGCAATACGGAAGCAGGTTAGAAAAATAAAATGTAATGGAACGTCTTCAACTCGTAGGATATCAGAAAATGTAATCAAGAAATTTTTAGTTAAATTGGGTCCCCTAGGCGCTTCAAGTTTTTGACATACCTTTATTGCAGAAGAGGCAGTAAATTTCATGGATTTACCTTTCACAGTTAGCGAACTCAATGTTGTGTTAGAATCACTGAGACAAAATACATCACCAGGCATGGATAAAATCACATATTATATCATCAATAACTTGACAACAATGGCAAAACATATGTTGCTTCAAATTTACAATGATTGGTGGATTAGCGGCAATTATGTACAGGACCTTAAAGAAACAATAATATGTTTACTTTTAAAATATCAGAAAAATGAAAATTTGGCTACTTCTTACAGACCTATATCTCTTCTGAACTGCCTGCTAAAAGTCTTTGAGGGTATGATTAAAAGATGGGTAGAATTTCATCTTAAAGCAAAACAACTTTTGCCTTATACACAGTATGGGTTCAGAAACGGCCTGGGTACAATGGATGCAATTGGCAAATTAGTGACGGATATACAGTTTGCTTGGTCAAAAAATTTGTAGTATGTCTGTTTGTCTATGTCCAAGGAGCATATGACGCAGTCAATTACAATTTATTGTTTAATGACTTGGTAGAGTGTGGTCTGTCTAAAAATGCTGCCACAAATATTGTTCAACTCTACAACGAACGAAAAGTATACGTTAGGGATAGCAACAACAAATCTCATGGCCCAATAACAGCAAGATACGGGATACCACAAGGCTCTAAGTTGAATCCTCTATTATTTAATGTCTATACTAAAAACTTTCATATGCTGTGGGACAATAGTAAAAGATCAATTCAATATGCTGATGATTTCTGTATTTATAGTGTACAGCCTTCATACTCTCACTGTGTTACAAAACTGAGACATATTGCTTATAATTTGAGGCAATGGACAGAAGAGCGAGGATTTGAAATAAACGTGGAAAAAACGGTGGCAATGTTCTTCACCTGACATCGAATAACTTTACCTAGCCACATAAGAACAAGTTTTTGTACAATCAAGGTTGTTAATTCTTACAAATATCTACGAATAATTATCGACAAAAAACTGTTGTGGACTGAACACATAAAATATGTAAAGTCTAGATGCGAGAAGGGCCTAAACTTACTAAGAGCAACCATAGGTTATAATTGGGGTGTAGATGTAGCTACATCGATACTATTTTATAGATCTTACATTAGGTCGATTCTGGACTACGGGTGTATTGTGTATGGCTCAACTTCCAAAACTAACCTTAACGAAGTGGAAAGAGTACAACTTAAGGCCTTGAGGATATGCTTGGGAGCAATGAAATCGACACCTTCTCCAGTTATATTTGCTGAAGCTAATGAACGTCCATTTCATCTTAGAATTAAACAATTAGGAAACCAGTATGTCCTGAAGTTGAGAGGAAAGAACAGCGAACTGCTTGTAATACATCATCTTTGGACAGAAACCATATCTAATATATATATATATATATATATATATATATATATATATATATATATATATATATATATATATATATATATATATATTGGAGGATAAAAACCATATATGGCAACAAAGGAGTTCGAAAGATTGCTAATTGGTACAGCAAGAATTCCGACTGCAGAAAAATTTTGTCATCTTTATAACAAATTCAAAGTGTTAGTAGCAACTTATACTGAAAACACCTTAATGAATAAAGCTTTGTTGCTTCCTCTCATAGAAAAATATCCAGGATACACACACGTTTATACAGATGGGTCTAAAAACTCTTCCGGTACAGGAGCAGCAGTTTACATACCACGCCTAAACGTCAGGCTGCAATACAAACTTGATGATATCACATCAGTATATACCGCAGAATTTACCGCCATAGAAATGGCACTAAATTTGGTTAAGAACAGCAAATGCAACTCGCTTGTATTTAGTGATTCATTATCAGTTTTGCTATTTCTAAAAAGATACAAGCCAGAAAATTTTAGAAATCGCGATATAACAAAATTAGTTTCCACATATAGAGAAATAATAGTTAATAATGATGTAATATTCATATGGGTGAAAGGACATAGTCAGATAATAGGAAACGAGATTGCTGATAAACTAGCCAGAGAAGCTATAGTAACTGGAGAAATTCTCAACAAGATAACCTTGTCTGATGTAAAAGCTCATCTGAGGCAGTCTATTGGGAGAAAATGGGCGGAATGGAATGCATATATAAAAACATCAAATAACCATTATGCACTACTAAACCCAAATCTAACAAATAATATTAATAAATATGGAACAGAATCAAGAAAATTTACAACAACGGTGATAAGAGCCAAGTTTAATCATGGCAGATATCCTGCTCACCTCAATAGAATAGGAGTGCTTAACAGCCCGTTTAGCACATGTGACGGATCCACCATTGCTGATCTTAATCATATAATTTTTTCTTGTCCACTCAACACTATGGCCCGCAATAAATTGTTAGACACGTTGAGAATAATCAACATTATGATGCCACTTAGTATAACTCACATATTAGGCCTCGATAAAAAGAACGTGTACATTTATTTACTTAGATTTTTTAGTGAAATTAATTTAAAATTGTAAATAATAGTATGCATGTAGTTAAGTAGGAAGCTAGGAATAAAATAAACTGGTGGTTTGTATTAAACAATAACATTAAATAGTTAAGAATTTTGCAGAAATTATACATGCAATTAGATTTAGAGTCTTATTGTCTGTCCCAGTGTGTAACCTCAATCAGTTCCGTGGCCCAGTTAGTTTGTGTATGAGCCATGGCGGGTCCCTTGGCGAACAAGTGTCCTTGTGTATCCCGAACAAATTGGAAAAAAAAAGATCTGAATAAAAATATAACAACATATATATATATATATATATATATATATATATATATATATATATATATATATATATATATATATATATATATATATATAAAGTTTAAAAAAGAGTGTATATATTTATATGTGTGTATATATTTGTGTTTGTATATTGATGTTAGAGCATAAACTAATTATATAAGACAAATTATAAGCACTGTATCTAAGTGATATGATTAAACATAGCAAATCGATTTCCTGCTTGCCACTTGCCTATACCGTATCATATATAAAACATCAAATCCTCACCGTGTAATTTATAAAAGGGAAAACCTAGGCCGATCTTCCTAGCTAACGAACTTATCCAAGCCGCTTGCAAAAGGAAGGTATTCACCAAATTTAATCAAAATCGGCCCATTATTTTTTGAGTTATCGGTGTGGTACTTAGTAGCGAACGGTCATAGCAATATATATATATATATATATATATATATATATATATATATATATATATATATATATATATATATATATATATATATATATAGCTATGACTGTTCGCTACTAAGTACCAGAGAGGTGGAGCACACCACAATTTCCTCAATAGGCAGCGGAGGCCTAAGCAGAGCTCAAGCATTGAGACATCTCAGAGGGGTTCGGGTGTTATATAAACACTTTCGAGTTTATCAAAGTCTGAGAGACTTAACGTACTAGGCGCCAGTCACTTTCCGCAGCCCGTGGCCAGGTTCAAGGTGTCATTAGTACCTACGCAGGGAACTATGATGACTTGGAGACTTAGAATCAAGATCAATAATACTTCTATAATCCGCGAAACGCGAGCTCGAGCGACACAAACACAAGCAATGGTATGTTCAGCAAATAATACCACCAGAAACAATATTAACCCATATATTCACAATATAAATACAGCGGTGGCATAGAATTATGCTACGATAACAGTAGGCTGTATGGCAATGGGGACCGACATAAATACAATAAGGTCCGCCTATTATATGGGTAACTACCGGCAGATAATATCAACAGCTAGTAATTGACATCAGTTGTTTAAATCTCTGGTGAATGAGCTCACACACCGTTCACAAAGGTAATATAATCTAAACAGGTTAAAGTTATTTGCCTGATGGACCTGAACAGTAAATTATTGTTCTAAAGTTAGTGATGTAAGTAAATGATGAGAGATTAACAATGAAAACTGGGTCGTAACAATATATATATATATATATATATATATATATATATATATATATATATATATATATATATATATATATATATATATATAAACATATAAACATTGAAACTTCGCGCTCATTTGCAAAAAATTTTTCAAAAGTCGAGATCTCCCCATTAGTGAATTTTTTCTACGAAAATTCACTAAAAATGTAGAGTTGTCCATTCTTAACAGCGAACCCAGAATAGTTTGTATGAGTTTCAGATTTCCAACATATTTATGGAAATCTTAGAAAAACAAATTTGAACATTAGAAGTTTCACATAATACTGTTTTTTGGTACAGGCATATTTGGTGATATTTTAGCATGTTCTTAAGGTACCGCTACAGAATTAAACTAATTTCTAAATTATGTTACTAACTTTCATGCAACTATCAATTTTGAAGCAGTTAATAATATTATAAAATTCTTAGATTTAACCAAAGTTCGGTGGTTCAGTGGTAAGAACATGGGCCTCTGAACCGAAGGGTCACGTTCGATCCCAAGGTTCTCCTTTCAGTTTTTCAGTACATACTATAACATTAACATCAACCGAGCTTGTGGCATTGTATTTGAGCAAGTTAAATATCTGCACGTTTTGCACTTCGGAAAGGGCATAAAGCCGTCTGTCCCGTGTCCATCCGATATTGGACGCATTACAGATCCCAACCCTCCTTACAGAAAGGCGGGGGTTTGGCAAAAATTTCCAGAATAGTAAGATGAAACTGCTCACTGGCGTCGGTGATTGGACACAGTCGCGTAAATAGACCGACAGAAAAAAAGGCAGAAAATAATTTACTTGACTTTTTTTCAATATACGGGAACCTACTTACACAAACACAACTGTACCATACTTTTCATGTCACTCTTTTTCACAAAAACTATTAGCCTATGATAGATGGTGCTTTTTCAATACATGTCTGAAACTAATTTGAAAAAGAAGTTTCAATAATCAAACAAATGGCATGTAATAATGGTTACTTTGTTAAAACGATAGGCAAAAAATAATACAAATTAGCACTTAATTTATCCTCCTCGTGGATTTGCTCATTTAATACTGCTTCAGGTGTGTGGCGTTGATAGTCTTGAGTCTCACAGAAAAGTAGCTTCCATAAGGTTCCTTTATAAGCTTTTAAATAATTTGCTAGATTGCTCAGAACTGCTTGGACAGATTACATTTCTTGTACCTAGAATAAATGCTAGAAGATGTGATACTTTCTACCTTCCAACTAGCAGAACAAATCTGCTTATTAGATCACCTATTCATACCACTGTTAGCAACAATAATCTCATAAGTAACATGTGACATTAATTACTCAAGTATTAATGAGGTCATTAGAGTCGCACATACTAATTTTTGTTTGTAGCCTGTGAAGTTTTTAAAACAACTCTAATTGGTGACTTTACTAATGCATGTAAGCCCGTTGGGCAATAAAGTTAAAAAAAAAAAAAATAAATAAATATAGTTTATCCAAATATTAGAGACAAATTCAAATATGTTTTGATGACTTTAGAAGCATTTAAAAAATTAAGATACCATATGTATAAATGCGAAGGTAACTTTTAAATCTTATAAGACCACACATGGTTTGCTATTTAGCGCAAAAAAAATCATGTTTATTGACAAAAGCTGAAATTGATTAATTAACTTTTAAACGTTGTGAGCAGTCTACGTTGGTCAAGAATATACAAAGAACATATTTCTGCACTTTAACCATACTGTTGTTATTTCTAAGTGATAAATCTACTTTTGCTAAACATATATATTTTAAAGGCCCACAGTAAATAACCTTATAGAGCCGCTACATTTTCGTAATTGCGAGCTCAACTTTCCTTGTTTTAAATGAGCAAACTGATTCCCCTTTCTTGGAAACTATTTATAATTAAATATTTTGAGCAGAATATGTCTAACTATATTAAAAAAGCTCTGGACGCAGCAGGTGTGTTATGGAAGCGAATTTTCATTAAAATGTTTTTAATAACAATTATGTCTCATTAATACAAGCAGGCATTAATTTGGTTACTGGTATAATCTATATAGTAGAAACAACGTACCATATTTGACCAAAATAACTTATTGTTTGAAAATGCACAAAAATTTTCTGAAAATAACTTTAAATGTTTCTGAGAAAACTGGTTTCTTAGCCAACAAACCTTAGGTTAAAAGCAAATTGTGTTATTGAAATTTGAAGCATTTGACATACCCTATAATTAACGTATAGGTACAACATTTCCTTTTTCTTCCGCAGATTCAAGTTGAAATGTTTATTAGAGACGAGTATTTTGTCATTTTCCAGGTTTATTTTTATTCTCCAGTGATTTAGGTATTTTTGAAAAATTTGGAGATTGCTTGTAGTTTTTGTGCATGCCTGATTCGTATTGATGAGGTGTAAATAGCCGCGTTGTCTGCATATTGTGTTGTGCTTATTCTCTCTGCCCTGGGTAGGTCGGATGTAAATATTGCGTACAAATGGACAAATAGATGGACATTGCTGCTCCTTGTGGTACTCCGACTTTGGAAAGTCTTTCTGAAAATTTTTCTTTGCCTATTGAAACTGTGAATGTTCTGTTGGTGATAAATGATGCTATGATTATAATTAGTCCCGGAGAATTGAATTAATTTGTACATGAGGCCTGCCACATATTGTCAAATGTCTTTTCTATGTCCATAAATAACGCTACGACAGACTTTTAATTGAAATTTGTTGTAGTATCTTCGACTAGTCTGCACACTCAGTCTTGAGTGGCATGGTTTGACCTAAAACCGAACTGTTCATTTGGTAAGATATTGTGGTCGAGGGTGCGTGATTTAAGTCTTGATACACTTTTTGAATAGCGTCAAAAGGAAGCTTATGGGTCTATAACTGCTTGCCTCTTTTGGATATTTGTTTGGCTTTTTGTTTAGTATGGTGTTTGCTTTTTTTCATTGATCCGGGAAGATGTTCATTCTAAGTGAATTGTTGATTAAGTCCAGAAATGTCATTATGCTTTTATGTGGTAAATTTCTGTTTGCATTGTTTGTAATTTTATCTATGCCAGGTGCTTTTCTTTTATTTAGCTTTTGGATATAGTTCTGTCAGTGTTGCGGGTTTTATTTGCGTATTTGGTGTAGAGTGTAGGTATTTTTACTTTTCCTGCGTTTGTATTAAATTGATTCTCTGAGTGGGTTGCTATGTGTTTTGTTTTTTGTCTTTTGGCAGTGATTTTGTCGTATGGATTGGGGCTCTACTGGTTTTGTTTTTCAATGATTGCACCATTTTTCGAGATGGAATAACTTTGTGTGTGGAGACTTAAACTTTGGCAGTGTTCCTTTGTTTCAGTATATTGATATTTTCAGGGATTTTGTAGTTTGGTGATGATTCAGTGGAAATTTTGAATGTTGCTTCTGCGGATTTTTTTATGTCTATTGTGACTTTATGTAGTTCTCTTTCGAGTTCTGCGTTTATGCCTCGGACTAGTGTGGTTTTTTCTAGCATTTTTTGTTGAAAGGTTCTCCAGTTGGTTTTTTACTGTCTTGTTCGGAGGCGTTTGCCTTCTGGGGGGTGCCTATTGTTGAAATTAGTAGCGGATTATGATCGGACGATAGCTCTTTTAATACTGAAAGATTGTTTTTAACATGTCAGCGACCGCTTCGGTTCAGACCTGGCTATTTCCGATCTGTCCGATCTATTACATTTTGACATTCATGTCATATTCTAATTCTATAAATATATTACAAATACAAATTCAACTTTATCTGCAAAATTTAAACCTGTTGGAATTTTACATGTTCAAACTAGAAATGTTATTATAAACTAATATTATTTACGAGCTGTTTTATACTAATTACATATGTGTTTCAGTTTAATTCGACTGGCTATTTGAAAAAGTTCATTCTCTTGAATGTTTTAAGATCCTTTTTACATTTTATAAATTTTGAAAGAAACTAGTCATTCCATTGATTTTAAATGCCTGTAAGTGCTTAGAGCATTCATTTAGCTTGCTTTTAGTAATTGTGTCTTAATCGTAATTGTTTCTTAATCATAACTCTCTGTATAGTTTTGTGTGATAGATTTATATCACATTAAAATTTAATTTTCATTTAACACACATAAAACTATTACAAAAGCTTAATTAGAACAATTATAGAACACTGTGGTCATTCTCACAGTTCAATCTCTGTCTATTTATATTAACACCTTATTTGTAATAAAAGGTATGCAAGGTCTCGCTTTTGGGCCTGGAATGTCTATATATGCTCTTGACCTAGTTTTTTCACTTTACCCTATTGAAATCAGATTAAATGCTTATGGATTATTTATATCTATGATTACAAAACAATGCTAATGATAATCATTTTTTTGAGAAACCCGTTTTCGTATTTAAATGACGGTTGAACACCAAACTGTCCCATTAGCTTTAGCATTTTTACTTGATATTTCCTTTTTATGCTTTATTTCTATAATACTTTGTTTTTAAATTAACTTTTTCTAAACGGATGTATGTGTATTGTGAGTATATATGGATCGTTTTACTTATTTCACCTTCCCCAATATAAATTACCATCATTTGAATATTTTTTCTAAGAGTGTTTTAGATTTCTTGTTACTACTGTTGCCTTAAATTATATTTCTACTTTTCAGGATATTCAAGACTTCAATTGCAATGCTCTTACTCAAACTGTTCTGTGGGGTTCATCTTTTCACTGGAGTTAATGTTACCCAAGCTACTACATGCCCACTTACGATGCGTGTACTTCAGTTGTACAATGCCTTATTGGATGCTTGGATAATTTCGTTAGCCAGGTCAATCCGACCAAGTTTTCTGAAATTAATAAAGCTATGGTAACCTATTTAGTCCGTAACTTCACGCTATAAAAAGTAAACTGCAGGCCAAAATTTAGATCTCTTTGTTAAAAGAAAAAACGTTATACGCATTTAAGTGAAAAAATGTTTGGTGCCAGATCATTTCTATGAAAATTTCTTACCATAACGCACTTGCTGCGTCCCGACCTTTTCTTTCATAATTTGAGTTATTTCGTTGTTGTCTTAGAATGGCCTTTGTGAACGGAGTTAGAATATTTCCGCATATCCAACAATTTAAGAATCTTAAGTGTCCCTGCATGTTTCAATAAGACTGTAGCTGACAGTCGCTTGATGTCGGGGTGAACCCATGATTGCCGTTGTTTCTTTTTATTGCGGCCGCTCTCTTGGGTTCGCGAAGTTAATTCCAGAAACTAAGGTAACATTCAGGTGATTCGTTCACAGTATCTCCTTACCTTCATATCTTCATCTCGTTACAATTAATTACTTATTGCTGCTGTATAAATTGTGTGATAGTGCATAAATTAAATTGACTAAGTTATTTGTGGGAACATTTTGTTACTATAAAACATATCAAACGATGTTTATTTTATATGTACATTATCAATTGCTGTATACTTATGGATGACTTTGGACATAATTAAATCGATTTCAAGCTATTGGTGTGGAACATTTGATTTCTTTAAAACATCTCGAGTAATATCTGTTTTCATTTAACTTACCAATTGCTATTAATGATTCTGAAATACAAACTTATGTAAAGGAAATTTAATTACCTTGAGTTATGTTTAAAATTGTATTACCTTGAATTACCTTAAGTAGTATATTTTTTTTGTTAAATTTGAATTGCCTTGTTATTAGTGAATTTTCTTTAAAAAAAATCACTAACGAGGAGATCCCGACTTTTGAAACATTTTCTTCAAATGAGTGCGAACTAGTCCCCCTAGAACCACATCCAGGGTCAGTTCCACTTTATATATATATATATATATATATATATATATATATATATATATATATATATATATATATATATATATATATATATAAATTTGCAGATTAGCTCCCGAACGCTTTTGTGAAAACTTTCTTGACATACATCCTTAAAACCCCCCTTAGAGCAAGGTGCAACAAGAAAAATTTCTTGTTCTGCCCCCCCAAGGGGAGTTACGAGGCAAGAAGCGAAAAGGGGTGCTGGGCGGGGAAGTTGTTAAAAAGGAAATACAAGCCTGAAAATGCGAAAAAGAGCCTAGCGCCCCGATAAAAAGTCGCCCTTTTCAACAATTCTACCCCCCTCACCCTCCACCGCCGCCGCCCCCTGTGGCCAACCCCCCACAAAAAATCAGCAGGCCAAGGCCGCGGAATGTTACTTGGGACTGTGCTAAGGGAAACGAGCTGGTTACTCATGCAAGTAGGGGGGAAACTTCCCGGGGCGGCGCACCACCCCCATGCCGAAGGTGGCGTCACGCTACCGGACAGTATGCCCAATGCTGACGCATGCAGCGGGGGAAGGAAAAGGTGAATTTGCAGATTAGCTCCCGAACAATTATTGACAAATCGACTGCTGATACATAAACTTTGGTATCATACAAACACAGTAACACTATTCTTACCTTTTGTTCTCCTTCTTTTGCGTAGTTATTTATATTCAAACTTCTTCTGGAAAGTCAACAATTTTACCTTACTGCCTTAGTGCGGCTCTGTTCTACTTCGCTGCACAGCACTACACGGTGTGGCTGTCTCTGTCAGTCGCAATGTCCTGCACACTAGCGCTGTCGCAGTTCACGGTCACTATGAGCCTGGTCGTTTCGTTCGGCATATTCACCAGTGGCGATTATCAAACTTAGGAGGGGGGGTGTTGTTGGGGGCCGGCGGTTTTCGCCGCCCCCGGGAATTTTCCTTACCTCGCGTTACTTTGGAGTTTGCAGCATTTCAAAGGAATCGCGGACGCGAGTAGTTCGCGCCGCGAATGTAGTTCGCGCCGCGAATGTGATTCGCGCCGCGAATGTGATTCGCGCCGCGAATATGAGTGTGGGGGTTTTCGCGTAGTTTTCGTGCTTCAGGTTCGCGCGTCCCGGTGTACCCCGTTCGGTGTCGGCTTTCTGTCTCGCGACAAAGGAATCGCGGACGCGAATAATAACCTTTCTATACGATTAAGACAACAGCTGAAAATGTCACACACTTCGTTCCAACACTTTGCGATCTCCCGCTTGCGACAATATCTCACAAAGCGGGCTCCACATTCGCGATGTTCGTGTTCGCGTCCGCGATTCCTTTGTCGCGGGACAGAAAACCGACACCGGACGGGGAACACCGCGACGTGCGAACGTGAACCACGAAAACGTTCATCACGAAAACTACGCGAATACCATAATACTCACATCCGCGACCTTCGCGCTGCGGATGTGGAGCATGTTTTACCGCCATTTACGACTTCTTTAACTATTTGCACGCAATTTTTTTCAATTGCTAGGCGAGGATCGAATTTACATTATTTGTTCTTTGTTCTCGATGGACGCGCTTTTTCTGCGTTCCCATTGGTCGCAGGTTCTACTTTTTGTTATTCTCGATGTTTCGACGCGGTTGTTTTGCTTCCCCATTGGTCGGGGGTGCAGATTCCTACGCTTCTTTGTTACATCCTTTCTGTCGCTTGCTACTTGCTACTTCTTCAGTTGCGTCTTATACGTTGCGTTCGGTGCGTCTTTTATTTTTTAACTGCTTTCCTTTGTTTCTAATATTCTGCTCCTAAATAATTATGGCTGCACAAACTGTTCCAGTATTGCCCACCGTTTCACAGTGCGGTTACAACGTATGTGACTTTTGTTATATGAAAAACTTAAACTTTAGCGCGCTGCTGCTGGACAACGTTGCCCTAACAGAATATCTTAGGGCTCACGGGGTGCTTCTTTGCCACACCTGCTGCCCAAAGTGCTCGCGAAAGGTGACCGTTACATATCGCCGCGGATTGCCGGTGTTCAATTGCGATAGGCGATATACCGCAAGGCATCGTGGTACCTGTAGGTTCCGGGTCTCCGCGCTGACCGACACCTTCTTCTCCGGTGCCCGCATTGATGTGCAACAGGTATGTCACCTTGTTATGATATACCTGTCCCGGAACCCACTGCGGGTGAAATTTGCTATGGACGAGACCGATTTAGCGGCGCACACCGTTGTTGACTGGTTCAACTTCATCCGGGAGGTGCTAGTCGATCACTTCACCGGTATTATCTCTCCGATTGGGGGCCCTGATATCGTAGTTGAGATCGACGAGGCTAAGTTCTCCAAACGCAAGTACAACCGTGGGCGGCGCCTAAGAGGTCAATGGGTCGTCGGCGGTGTTGTACGTGGTTCGCGTGGTGTGTGCGGCCAGGCATTCATGGTTCCGGTTGCCGACCGAAGTGCGCGCACTTTAATGAGGGTTATACGGGATCATGTGTCGCCTGGCAGCATCATAATGACTGACTGCTGGAAGGGTTACAGCGACTTGGAGGCGGCGGGATTCAGGCATTTTACTGTGAATCACAGCCTCCACTTCGTTGATCCTGAAACTGGTGCGCACACACAGAACATCGAACGCTTGTGGCTGGAGGCAAGGCGTCACGTACCCAGAGGCCCTGAGGCCGGCCCATTTTGATGGTTACCTCGCGGATGGTATGTTCCGGAGGATGTACCCCAACACCACGATGCGCCTCCACCACTTCTGGCAGGCTGTGGCATCGCTGTACCCGGGGCTGGAGCACCCGCTCCGGTAGTTCGCCAATTGTTCCACCATCACGTCCGCCCAACGCTTCTCACCTGGCTGAGGTAAGTTTTTTTTTTAACTTTTCCTATTCGCTTCACTGTTTTCTGCTGCCTACCTTGCCCGTTCCTCGCCTCGGGGGGAATACTGGCCTATCATACGTCTCCCTCGCACACCGTTTTTGGGGCTGACCGCCGCCCCCGGAATTTTCCTTCCTCCGCTGCACGCGTCAGCTCTCTGCTCATATCCTTGGGCATACTGTCTGGTAGCGTTACGTCACTTTCGGCATGAGGTGGTGTTGGGGGCGGCGATATGTGCCGTCCCCGGTAAATTTCACCCACCCCCCTACTTGCATGAGTAACCAGCTCGTTTCCCTTAGCACAGTCCCAGGTGACATTCCGCGACCTTGGCCTGCTGATTTTTTGTGGGGGATTGGCCACAGGGGCGGCGGAGGTGGTGGGTGAGGGGGGGTTAGAATTGTTGAAAAGGGCGACTTTTTATCGGGGTGCTAGGCTCTTTTTCGTATTTTCAGGCTTGTATTTCCTTTTTAACATCTTCCCCGCCCAGCACCCCTATTCGCTCCTTGCCCCGTAACTCCCCTTGGGGGGCAGAACAAGAAATTTTTCTTGTTGCACCTTGCTCTAAGATGGGTTTTAAGGATGTATGTCAAAAAATTTTTCACAAAAGCGTTCGGGAGCTAATCTGCAAATTTACCAAGGAAAATTCCGGGGGCGGTGGCCAGCGCCCCAAAAAAGGTGTGCGAGGGAGACGTATGAGAGGCCAGTATTCCCCCCGAGGCGAAGAACGGGCAAGGTAGGCAGCAGAAAACAGTGAAGCGAATAGGAAAAGTTTAAAAAAAAAACTTACCTCAGCCAGGTGAGAAGCGTTGGGCGGACGTGATGGTGGAACAATTGGCGAACTACCGGAGCGGGTGCTCCAGCCCCGGTGGTGTTGGGGTACATCCTCCGGAACATACCATCCGCTAGGTAACCATCAAAATGGGCCGCCCTGAAGCCGGCCCTGGGTACGTGACGCCTTGCCTCCAGCCACAAGCGTTCAATGTTCTGTGTGTGCGCACCAGTTTCAGGATCAACGAAGTGGAGGCTGTGATTCACAGTAAAATGCCTGAATCTGGCCGCCTCCAAGTCGCTGTAACCCTTCCAGCAGTCAGTCATTATGATGCTGCCAGGTGACACATAATCCCGAATAACCCTCATTAAAGTGCGCGCACTTCGGTCGGCAACCGGAACCATGAATGCCTGGCCGCACACACCACGCGAACCACGTACAACACCGCCGACGACCCATTGACCTCTTAGGCGCCGCCCACGGTTGTACTTGCGTTTGGAGAACTTAGCCTCGTCGATCTCAACAACGATATCAGGGCCCCCAATCGGAGAGGTAATACCGGTGAAGTGATCGACTAGCACCTCCCGGATGAAGTTGAACCAGTCAACAACCGTGTGCGCCGCTAAATCGGTCTCGTCCATGGCAAATTTCACCCGCGGTGGGTTCCGGGACAGGTATATCATAACAAGGTGACATACCTGTTGCACATCAATGCGGGCACCGGAGAAGAAGGTGTCGGTTAGCGCGGAGACCCGGAACCTACAGGTACCACGAGGTATATCGCCTATCGCAATTGAACACCGGCAATCCGCGGCGATACGTAACGGTCACCTTTCGCGAGCACTTTGGGCAGCAGGTGTGGCAAAGAAGCACCCCGTGAGCCCTAAGATATTCTGTTAGGGCAACGTTGTCCAGCAGCAGCGCGCTAAAGTTTAAGTTTTTCATATAGCAAAAGTCACATACGTTGTAACCGCACTGTGAAACGGTGGGCAATACTGGAACAGTTTGTCCAGCCATAATTATTTAGGAGCAGACTATTATAAACAAAGGAAAGCAGCTAAAAATAAAAGACGCACCGAACGCAACGTATAAGACGCAACTGAAGAAGTAGCAAGCGACAGAAAGGATGTAACAAAGAAGCGTAGGAATCTGCACCCCCGACCAATGGGGAAGCAAAACAACCGCGTCGAAACATCGAGAATAACAAAAAGTAGAACCTGCGACCAATGGGAACGCAGAAAAAGCGCGTCCATCGAGAACAAAGAACAAATAATGTAAATTAGATCCTCGCCTAGCAATTGAAAAAAATTGCGTGCAAATAGGTGAAGAAGTCGTAAATAGCGGTAAAACATGCTCCACATCCGCAGCGCGAAGGTCGCGGATGTGAGTATTATGGTATTCGCGTAGTTTTTGTGATGAACGTTTTCGTGGTTCACGTTCGCACGTCGCGGTGTTCCCCGTCCGGTGTCGGTTTTCTGTCCCGCGACAAAGGAATCGCGGACGCGAACACGAACATCGCGAATGTGGAGCCCGCTTTATGAGATATTGTCGCAAGCGGGAAATCGCAAAGTGTTGGAACGAAGTGTGTGACATTTTCAGATGTTGTCTTAATCGTATAGAAAGGTTATTATTCGCGTCCGCGGTTCCTTTGTCACGGGAACCTGAAGCATGCAAACTACGCGAAAACCTCCACACTCACATTCGCGGCGCGAACTACATTCGCGGCACGAATTCACGTTCGCGTTCTGCGATCCCTTTGTCGCGGGACAGAAAACTTACGCGGGATCCACATTCGCGACGTTTGCGTCCGCGATTCCTTTAAAGTGCTGCAAACTCCAAAGTAACGCGAGGTAAGGAAAATTCCCGAAGGCGGCGAAAACCGTCGGCCCCCAACAACACCCCCCCCCCCCTCCCAAGTTTGAGGATCGCCACTGGTGAATATGCCGAACGAAACGACCAGGGTCATAGTGACCGTGAACTGCGACAGCGCTCGTGTGCGGGACATTGCGACTGATGGAGACAGCCACACCGTAGTGCTGTGCACTGCGAAGTAGGACAGAGCCGCACTAAGGCAGTAAGGTAAAATTGTTGACTTTCCAGAAGAAGTTTGAATGCAAATAACTACGCAAAGGAATGAGAACAAAAGGTAAGAATAGTGTTACTGTGTATGTATGATACCAAAGTTTATGTATCAGCAGTCGATTTGTCTAACATTGTTCGGGAGCTAATCTGCAAATTCACCTATATATATATATATATATATATATATATATATATATATATATATATATATATATATATATATATATATATATATATATATATATATATATATATATATATATATATATATATATATATATATATATAGGTTTTACCAGAAATTTTTTGTACATTTTCAAACAATAACTTATTTTTATAAAATATGGTACATTGTTTCTACTACATGGGTTATACCGGTAACCAGATTGATGCTTGCTTGCATTAGATACATATTTGCTATTAAAAACATTTTAATAAAAATTCGCTTCCAAAACGCACTTCCTGCGTCGAGACTTTTTTTTTTAATTGGATTGATTTGTGTTGTTTATGCCTTGTTGTGTAGAACAATATGGAAGAACTCTGCGTAGAGTATTTTTGGTGTTTTTCTTGTTTTAATTGTTTTTTTTCCTAATAGAATTTTTATTTCAGCTCTAGGTTTCTCTGACACTTATTTTTGTGTGTGTCTGTATAACACAGCTCCACATTCCTGCTCTGGAGTGGAATGTAACGGTGCACTTTTGACCGGTAACCAGATTGATGCTTGCTTGCATTAGACATATTTGCTATTAAAAACATTTTAATGAAAATTCGCTTCCATAACGCACTTGCTGCGTCGAGACTTTTTTTTAATTGGATTGATTTGTGTTATTAATGCCTTGTTGTGTAGAACAATATAGAATAACTCTGCGTATAGTATTTTTGATGTTTTTCTTGTTTTAATTGTTTTTTTTTCCTAATAGAATTTTTATTTCAGCTCTAGGTTTCTCTGACACTTCTTTTTTTGTGTGTGTCTGTATAACAGCTCCACATTCCTGCTCTGGAGTGTAATGTAATGGTGCACTTTGGCAGACTTTTCGCTGGGAACTATTCACTTTTCCCTGTTCACTTAATCACTTATGAACATTTCTTTTTTTCACAGTCGTTTTTAACACACTTGGACTACACTTTCATTTACGTTAGCAGTGAGAAATACCGTAAATATAGGAACGAACCGGGTTGTGGAACGTATTGCGACGTTGACAGCGCGGTGACACTATACGAACGATAGATTGTTGCCATAGAGACTCCCAACCAAGCATTTCCAATCGTCCATGTTGTAGAAACTCTGTCTTGTAAACCCGCAATCGTCAAATGGCAATCTTCCTCTACTGAAGTTCCGGATCCATAGTGATAGTTATGGATTCCTCCTTCAGAGCACCTGGACCAACACTGCAACACTGTTGACATACTGCGTCCTTTGCGGTCGGAATTCAGATTTCAAGGACGAATTCAAAATAAATCCCTACAATACCTATTTAAATCTGAAAGCTAGCACATGTGAATGCGTTAATAGAACATTAAAACTATGACGTGGAAAGAATTCAGCATGTAAGGAAACTATAAGTGGCTAGATTTACTTCCCAAAATTGTTTCGCAATATAACAACCGGGTACACAGAACCATTGGAATGAAACCTGCTGCTCTGCAGAAGAAGCACGAAAAAGCTATTTTAAAATCAGCCTTTAGTCGTATATGAAGACCGTTGATCCGAGGAAGTAGAAATTTCATGTTGGCGACTATGTCCGCATCAGCAAACATCGAGAAATGTTTGCTAAAGGTTATACGCCGAATTGGTCAAATTAAATTTTCTATATTATGCAGATTAAACAAACTAATTCTCGATGTACTACCTGTAAGATGAAAAACAACAGCCCATAAGAGGATTTTATGAAGAGGAGCTACAGAAAGTAAAATACCCCTCACGTACATTTGGTTGAAAAAATTCTTAAGAGGACAGCTGATTATATGTTTGTGAAATGGTTGGGTCTCGACAAATCGCACAATTCGTGGATTCCTAAAAATCACATTGTATAAAATTATATTATTTTTTAGGCAAATTTTTTTATTTCAATAAAAGCTATAACAGATATATTTTTTTAATTCCTAAAATTGTGTGGCAGATAATTTTCTATGAACACTGGATAAATGAGAGCTCAGTTACTTAATAAAAAACTGTAAATTTTTAACATGTTTATGAACAAAGTAAATGTGAATGATACATAATTAGGTTTACATTTTAAAATATGACAATAGTTTTACAAATATAAAGCTATGCGGTGAAACATGAAAATGTGCAATGCACAATCAAATGTTTCAAAATTAAATGTGTTACATTTTTAAAATATCACTAGACAATCATAATTATTACAAACACTTTATATAAAACAACATCTACAACTAGTTGAACAGAGAACGTTGATTGTAGAAATTCTGTTGTGGATATCGGTTGAACTATTTTAGATTCGGATATTGATGAATAAGCTCCACATCAAAAACATTTTCTGAATTCGGAGTTGTTGAGACTTTATTCAGAATGAAGTTGTCAATCTCGATGTGTCCTGAATGCACATTGAACACTAAAGATGTGAAATAATTCGAAAAGTCTTGTTTCTTCAGCATATCAATCTTGTATGCGATGAGATTTGTTAGTTCAAATAACTTGCAAACAGATTCAATCCCCAGATATATACACCCACCACACTTATCTTCTATTTTCACAATTTCAATATCTTTAAATCATTCAAATGTTACATTGATTGCAGAATTATGTTGTTGACAACTCATCCTGATTATTCGAATAGAAATAATTCATAATGAGGCCTTCACAACTCCGAAACTCTATCCATTCCTCTTCATTAAAAATGACTGAATCACGTTTAAGACCTTGTATTCCAATAAATGGTTGAAAATTGAAGTCATAGGCTAAATGAACACATACAAATTTAGATTTAGAAGGATTAATATGGTATCGCTTTTCACAAATTGTAGTCAAAATATTTTTCTGAATTTTGCTTTCTGAACACTGTCTTTTGGAAGTGCCACGAGCGGCGTTTTTAATTGGATTTAAAACACTGCAGGTATTCATTGCCAACAGTTAAATGTGTACTGATGGTAGCAGTTTTAAATGCAGAGCTTTATACTGCATTCATTCCACCACCTCTCACTACATTGCAGTTGTTATTTTCCATCCCCTCCCCCTAACATACAAACTTAAAGGAATACTTAATAATGTACCACTACAGCTAAAGTTGTTAATATTAAAATTGTTCAGTTATTTGCAGCCACAATGTTAATTAAATTTATAAGTTAGAATCTTTACTTTGGCAAAAAATTGTACAGACATTTCAATGGTTGGACATAATCTTCGGATTTTGTAGATGGTCATTTACCGCAGCATGGCTCAAAGTTCCATCCAACGTTTTCGTTGAGAGGAGATTTATCTATATTTTTCTGGAGCAATTTTAAAACTTCGTTATGTCGCTGATTCCGTTCTGGATCGACATTAAAACTTATGCTGCGGTGGCTTGCAGATTTTAAGATGGAATTTAATAGGTTAATGTCCGCAAAATATGTAGTCTGACAAATGGACTCATTGAGCAGTTCTTGGGTATTATCAAAGAGGTTGTAAGGGATAGAGGTAACAAAGGTGCAGTTTTGCAATACAAGAAGCCTGTACACTTTTCCAAACTGGGCGGAGTTCGGTGACTTGAGTGGGAGAAACGTCAGGGACGTATTTAGGAATTTTTAGTTTGGTTAGAAATAAAACTGAAATTATTCAATCATTGAAATGTAATGCTTATTCATGAATTTCTTAAGCTTTTGTATTATAAATAGGTAACCTAAAAAGGTTCGGAACGCAGCAAGTGCGTTATGATAGTGAATTTTCATAACAATATTAAATAATATATTTATATAAGCTGTAAGATTTAGCCTTATATTAAAAGTTATGAAAATTAATTTATTTAATTAGGAACAGTAAAACAAGGTAAAGAAGGACAAGCAAAAACATGATCTATGACATATATTTATAGAGTAATTTGGATACAAAACTCAAACAAAGCAATTGATAAACAGGAAATATACTCTAGAAAAATACACTAGAAAGCTGGAAAAAAAATCCTTTGGTTGATGCATTGAGGGTGATTGTATGCATGCAGGAGAAGAACCCCCAGGAGGAAGAGGGTTTCTGCTCCTCACCCAAAAATTCGGGGGGTTCTCCTTCCCCTTGTGCATGCATACAACTACCTTCAAAGCATAAAGCACAAGAAAAATTTCTTGTGAGCAACCCCCAAGAAGGTTGCTGGACCTGGGCGAATATGGGGTAGACAGGGTTTAAAGGAGGTATTGCTGTAAAATGTGAAAAACGCATGTTTTCAAAGTCCCTTAATTTTCTTGGGGTTGTTTGCCAGAAAATTTGCCTTGTGGCCGAGGAAGGTTCTAAGCATGTTGCTGGAAAAAATATCTAAAACCCTCATGCAGTCAACTGCAAATTTACCGAAATTACATTCTACTTCGTCGCCTATAATGTCTTTTTCAGATAATGTAGAATACAGAGCTAAATTAAATAGGTTCACTTGCATTTTCATTTATTTTTATATTACATTTATAAGCACAATAAGCGTATAATTAAGGGAACCCTTAATTAACATTGCAGCAACACAAACTTGAAAAGTGGAGAAATTATTTACAGTATGTTAACAGTTATAAACTTGATTTCATCATGTTACAGTAGTATTCTGATAATACAAAATTACATCTAACTGTATGCACACAACAGCTGGTGTGTTACGAGATGTGATGAAACGCCAAACTGACTGTACCACAGCATTAGCATAATATTATTATGCTGCCACATTATCATATCTCTCTAGTAATGGTATCATGTCAAAAACCTACACTAGAGGCTAAATTTCCAATTTCTTCTTTGTTTATGGTGTCTGTTTCTACTGTCCTAAATTTCCAATTTGATATTGTCAATAAATAACACTACCACACAATGACAAATGACAGCTGAGCTTCAGCACAGACGCAGTCTAACAAAGTTGTCGGATAGAGTAAATTATGATCAGAGGGATACCTAAGTTAAAAATCATGAGAAATGGGTAATTCGAAATTTGCAGGTATTAAATACAGTATTTTTTAACTGACTGATAAAATTAAATTTTATAAAATGTTTTCTTTATTATCAGAAGTTGTAAAAATTTCATATGTTTATACATGAAAGGTTTAACTACATGAAATTTCTGAAGATCGGGCAATCCTGGTCAGCAACATCTTGACATCTGGCAATGGTTGTAACTTCCATTGTTTAGATTTTATCTACAATTTATTTAAATAGCATAACAGTACAGGTGCTGTATTGCTCTGCCTTTGTCCAACATTGTAGATATTGCATTACAGAATTTGAAGTGATGTCGAGGATTATTTTATTATTAATTTCGAATAACTTCATTTTTCTTTGATCAAAAGACTTGAAAATTGGTACACAACCACATCTCTGTATGTTCTTTTAAGTTGTAAATTTTCGTTCCAATCACTTAAACAATTTGAAAGCTATTGCGTTTAAAAAAATATATTTAATTTTTTGTTAGGAAAAACTATGTGTTAAGATCTGATGAACGAACTCATCCAAGCCATTAGCAAAATAAGCGTAATTCCAAAATTTTCTCCAAATCAGTGAAATATTTTTTGGGTTATCGGTTGGATAAATTGTTGGATGAATATATTGGATAAAGTTTTATATTCAAAAGGTTAGATAAATAATAATAGTTTTTATTTCAACAACAGAAGAAAATACAAAATAAAGTACATTGTACTGTTTACAAATTAATGTTAACATTCCTTGTCTTTTTTAAAGAAATAGAGATTAATTTCATTGATTGCTGTTGCCCTTACTTCATGAAACTGGTCCATACTTCATACAGACTTGGAGACTACTTCTCTGGCTTCACTGTTGGTTTTCGTTTTTGTAGGTGAAGGACGTAGCCAGCGCGTAAGCTAACTGGAGCAAGTGGCCCTTCTGAATTCTAGATGTTCTTCAACGTCTCTGTTACTGGTTTTGCTGCTTGATAGTATCCTCAGACAGAAAAAATTTGAATTAATACGAAATCATGACAATTACAAATAAAGATCTGTTGCTATTTTATGATGTTATAATCAAAAAAATCTTTAAAAGTGAAAATAAAATAAAACAAATATGACGGATGACGCCTTTAAAATGTCTACGTGATGTATATCAATATTTAACATAAAGATAGAAGAAACCTATAACAGTAATAACTATAATAACAATTACAACAATAAAATAACTAAACAAACACATTAATAAAGCAGACTATACAATGAAAATATCGACACACATCATGTCTTATAACAACTTTTTGGAAAAAATAGTTAGATTTATGTTGTCTGATTTATTTAATTAGGAAGAAGAATATCTCAGAAATCCTAAATATTGTCGTGTATATGCTTGTTTACTTCTAAAGCTTAAAACAAGTCTAGTTTACACTTGTCATGACAAAAATGTTGTGGTTTTATGCCGTTATTTACTGTGGGTCTATGTTGGGTATCAATAATATGTTTTGCAAATGTAGATTTGTCAGCATGGTTATTTCTAAATGCAAAAATATGTTCTTTGTATCGGGTGTTAAAATTTCTAGAAGTTTGATCGATGTAGATTGCGTTACGTGTGCATTTCACAAATTTTGAATACCTATACAAATACAAAAGTAGCTTTTAAATCTTATAACATGACGCTTGATTTATTAGATTATTTCAAATAATTGATTGGAAGTATTATCACAGATGATGGTAAGTGTAGGAAAGGTCTGAAGAGGATCGCGATGGCAAAATAAGCATTCAATAACCAAAGTACTGTTCTCACTAATAAACATTTTAACCTGTCCATGAGGAACAAATGCAAGTCGTACGTGTATGGAGTATGGTAATGTATGGGGCGGAAACTTGGGCTGTAGTTAAGCAGGATATGAAGAGAATATAAGCTTTTGAAATGTAGACAAGAAAAATGTCAAAGACAGTGCAGGTTGATAGAAAGACGCCTCAAAGTTTGCTAGGAGAGGTGAACGAATAAAGAGGCTTGCTCAAAGAAATCGAGAGGAAGCTAAAATTTATTGGTCATATTATAAGACATAATAACTTCCCGATAACATTATTTGAAGGACATACGAGTACTTGAAATGTACACTGAATTATTGGCCCTTAAATAAGAGAAGTTTGTTATAAACAGCCCTTAAACTTCTACTTTTATCAAATAGATTTTTGTTATAATGATGTATTCTAATAGAAACATACATAGATGATATTAGTTTAATTAGATGGCCATAATGGCAAGTCAAAAGATTTTGTTCTCGAAAGTGAACTTCAAGTTTTTTAAATATGCTGTTTTGGTTTATTATAGTTTTTAATATTCGCATGTTTATTTCCTTTACATTTATAATCACCGCAGATTCATTTAAGTATGTTTGAAGAACTTTTTCTGCAATAGTGCAAATAGATATTACATCGTCAGATGGGTATGTGAGGAGTTGACCTTTGTCTTTCTGATCTATAAACGATGTTAATAACGCAGACCTCTCCCCAACAAGTTCACCCGCGCATTCTTCGCATCTCAGAGCTTTTGTTATTTTCCTTACTACATAGCCAGATATATATGTCACGACTTCTTTCTTAAACTCTGATATATTCATATCTAATATTTGAAGAACTGTGTCGTCGTCAAAATTATCTATTTGACTCATGTCTTCATCTGGTTCTTCAGATATTCGTTCTCGCCCACAAGTTTTATTTATTACCTCAATGGGTGACAGAATAGGAATTGCTTCCAAAGGGATACAATTTCCTTTAAATGAATCTTTTAATTCAAGATGCACCATCATCCTTTTATATGCACTTTTAAATTGCTTTGCTGATGGGTTATTGTTATAGCCTCCCATGGATCTAATTTTCCCAAAAAAAAGCTCAATATGATCCTGACTGATTTTGTAAGTGGGAAAATACAGCAAAAAATTATTGTCGGCAATTAAAGTTTTATAAACAAATTGCAAACTTTGTATGCAAAATAAAAAGCCAATTATACCCATTTTTCTACCACTCTCACACAGAAGCGTTCCATCAATTATCCTAAGTGACGTTAAATATTGTGATAGCTCTCTTAAAAATACATTAATGTTTTCAAAATTTTCTGCGTTTATTGCTTTCTTAAAATCTGAATTGTTTAAATTTCTAGAATTAAGAATGTCAAATAAATTGTTTATAAGTCGGATAAATTTCACAGTTCCCTCACATTCTTTGAACTCCTCAAGATGTAAAACTTCATTGCAATATTCCAAAGAATGTGCCACTGAGTGGCTAAAAAGTTGTGTGGCTAATTTAACCTTCATTTTTTGATTTGTATAAAATATATGCGATTTTCTTAATTTATTTGCCAAATGAACGCCCTCCTGATCCTGTAACTCATTTAATTTTACTAAATAATCCCACTTTATATTTTCCCCATTCTCATCAATTATTAATTTTTTATCGCCTAATGTGTTTCTTATCAGTTTGATCATATGACATGGATCAAAAAAGACTGCAATTTTCCTACCTGAACTAGGATCAACAAACGTAGAGTTAATGTTCCTCCAATTCAAATCGCAGCCAAGTTCTTTTGCTAACGTTAGGTTATTTGTTGCCCCATCAAAAGTTATTGAGACCACGTATATGCCCGACTCATTTAGTAGCGTTAAACACTGTAATACCAAATTTTGTTTTTGTGTACCCCTTAAAGAGTCGATTAAAAAATATCCAAGAGGAAGCTTCCATGATTGATTAATGCTAACAAGCATAAAAACAAGAGCTTCCTTGGCTACAGGGTTACAATCGGTCTCAAGATTTGTACCAAAATCTACAAACCCATAATATTTTACCCCATCCCATTCTATATGTTGGCGAATTGCCATCTCATCTATGACTAAAGAACATATAAGTTTTCCATCTGTGCTTTCTGATTTTGACTTTAATAAGTTGAACACCTCTGACGTAAAACCAGCTTCCCCATTAACGCTTTGATACCATCTAGATATAGTTTTTGGATGAGGAAGAGCCGAGTTAAATGTGTTTCTGACAAAACTGTAAGCTTTGGGAGAGTAATAATGCAGCGTAAGAGAAAAAGCTTTAAGTTGATTTTCATACTTATGTTTACGACCTAATTGTCTTTGTAAAAATTCTTCATTAGGTCCTATTTGCATTAATGTTTCTAATGTTTCGTCGGTTACTTTACCTTTTAGTTGTTTGATTATATTCGCAAGGGTTGCTGTTCTCTTCTTATAATGATGAACACTACTGCTGAGCCGTTTAATTTTTTTTCGTGCATCGAATAACTGCTTCTTCAGTTTACGTTTGCGCGGTGTAACAACCTATAAAACATGTTCAATGATAAACCATTTATTTTCTCAAGTAAAATGAATATATAAACAAAATTTCCAACAACACATTTTGGTTAATAGTGGTTGAGATAAATTGCAAAACAGTTGTTTCTAACTTATTTAATCATGGACTATACAAACTTAAACACCATATAAAATGTGATGGAATAACATATTAGGTTTTTTAAAATTATACTGATTTCATAAACGGCAAAAACTGAATTTAACTCACCATTTCCTTCAAAGTGGGTGGCATTGAAGGTGTTTTCATTTCAGCAAATCCTAAACTACTAAACGATCTTTGCGGTACCTCTACAACAGTTTTCTCTTCATAAAAACCAGCACTTGTTGATGGCCGAGAATAATCCATTACAGGTACATTGCTACCAGACCAAGTACTAGTTGACGGGTCAGCTGCAAATGGCACATTGATAGCAGTTATATCAGTCATTGGCTGCTCGCCAAAAACGACTTGTGTTGATGGCTTGTTTGTTACCTGCATAAATAAATTTGAAACGAATACCATTAATGTAAATTTGCAGGGCTAATTAAATTACGATAAATATCATAACAATATATTACGTGAATGTAATTAGTAGCATAGTTACTAGAGATGAGCGATATATAGCTACCGGTGATTTAATCGCTTCTATTAAAAGATCGCTGTTAGCAGCTGTTATTAAAAGACAAAACAACAGCGATTGTGAAAACCGAGATTTACACAAATCATTAGAGTAATTATTTCTATGAAATTCATCTTATACTAAAAACTCCATGACAAACAGAAATTGCTGTATTCATAATACACGCAATCGCAGTTTGTGCGAGCGAGTAGAAGTATCTGTATACTTTCCTTCTCGCCAGTATTAGAATACAACATTTCTCCTTTTCTTATAGGTAGAAAACGAAAAACTCATGTTACAAATAACGCGAGATATGATAATGAGACTATCTATTTTTAGAACCGTCACGCGCATGGCGTCATGTGGTGAGTCCAATGCAATAATAATATGCTGTCGTACAGTGGAGTTTGACGTTTCATCACAACCCCTTAACAAATTAGGTATTTTACTGATATTTGAGTGCATACAGCTGGAATTAATTTTTTAAGATCAGAATACTATACTATGATTATGTGACATGATGATCAAATCAAGTTTATGAATGTTAACGCCCCCTGTAAATGTCTACGAACGTCTTCTCTACTTTTTAAGTTTGTGTGTGTATCACCAATGCTAATTCAGGGCTCCCCTTAATTATTATACTTCACTTATATATATATATATATATATATATATATATATATATATATATATATATATATATATATATATATATATATATATATATATATATATATATATATATATATATATATATGTAATATAAAAATGGAATGGAATGTAACTTCAACCACATTAAACTGACGTATAGAAACTTTTTGATTGCGAATGACTTTGTGTTAAGTGTGTAGTTGGCCTTCTATAACGTTACTCACCATGTGATGTCATAGGAGGGGACGGGGCATATGCGCAATATCATATATCTTGTAAGTCATTATATCATGGAAAAACCTGCTGAATCTAAAATTAAAGCAGCACCGAACTGTAGCATATATATGCCTTCCAACTTTTTCATTATATTAAAATAAAAATAATATGTAGATTTCTCTCATCGTATATTCTTGTAATATGCTAATTTTATAGAACTTCTATTAATAGTAAAAATCTGAGTAGTTTTAAAATTAATATAATTTAAAAGCTATCTGAAGATCATATTGTGGTTTCAATTAAGCGGTTAACACTAACACCTTGTAAGTGTTTAAAATAATAGCATACGCACATGCAGCATTGTAAATGGCTAAACCACAATCGCAGTAGCTGTTTAAAGTCCCTGTTATTTAAAAATAGCCATCACTGATAGCAGTGCCATTGAAAAACCGCTGTTTGGCTATATATATATATATATATATATATATATATATATATATATATATATATATATATATATATATATATATATATATATATATATATATATATATCACTAATAGTTACATAAATTAATAACCTTGATTCAGTACTTACCAATACAGGTATAGAACTTTTTTTTAAGTATACTGCAAAAGGTGATTTTTCTAAATCATAAGATTCCTCGGTAAAATGTAAATTGCACACATTTGAGTTCATAAAAATATCTTCATCGCTTAAATTTAATGCTCGTTTCCAAGCCTCGTATCTTTCACCAGCTTTGGGAAATCTGAAAATAATATCTCGAATTATCTACTTTATCAGTGACTGAACCTCTAGAAAGATGCAGTAATAGATAAAACGAAACTATTCTACTTTTTTTCTGCTTCTACTGGAACTACATAGGTAAATACATCTAATTCAAATAATAATTGCCAAACAAAATGCTTAATTTCATTACAAATATTCAATAAATAATGCATTATTAAGATTTTATTTCTTAAAAAAACACAATTGACAATAATAAATGCTAAAGATTTAACAAAAGCAATACAATGTGTAAATACGGACCTGTGAAAACCAATAAACATTTGGCGCCAAACAAGGAAACAGAAGACATGTAAACAACTTACCGAAATAAATGCACAGTTGCTTTATCCTTTTCATAATTGGCACTTTTATTGTACATACAGTTCTTCACAATACACCTTGGCATTTTTTAACTTTTACACTCTTAAAACACTGCTAAAAAACGGCAAAACACACAAGATAACCTCTAATCGCAAATCAACAAACACTTCAAATACTTGTTGACAGCTGACAATAACTTCAAGAGCGGATGGGGGAACGAATCAAAACAAAACACATTAGCGCGTTATTCAAAATTTTGTTTGTGATTGGACGGTGACAGGAGTGGGAAATCGACAGGCTGCAAACTCGGCTTTGTTCCCTCTAACATATACAACCTCTTTGGGTATTATTAAAAAAATTGGAAACATTTTCAACAGGATATTTCTTGTTGATATCTTCACAGGGATTTTGGCTAAGCCGTGTTATCTGTATCTGCAATCAGTTTGTCAAGTAACAGCTTCTTCTCGATTATCAATTATATGGTCCCCGCGGTGCATTTGTCAGAGTGTGCAACCCACAGAAAAGTATCATCAGGTACAACAAGTTTATGTAAAATGGTTCTTAAGAATCTAATATCATTTTCAGTTACACAATTCTTTAAAATTTTTCTCAAATCTTTCTTAAGAACTTTGCGTGTAGCACTACACAGACGCAAAAATAAAGTATGTGTTTTCACTCATGTTTGAAATTAAACTAAGATTTCTTTGAAAGTTAGTCTTTTTATAAGAAGGTAGCCTCTCTCCCCCCTTGCTTAGGAACCCTTATTGTGACATTCATTTAATAAACATATGAGCATATCTAGCGGCTCTTCATCAGAGGGATTTGAAATCGAAGGTATGTCTTTGTGACCCCACGCTAACTGTGAAACGAAGAAGGGATGAAGTATCTCTTATCATCGGTATTGGACAAGGCGATTTTACATAAATAGTTTGTAAATATTCTGTGACATTCAGATTTGAAAACATATATGTTGCAGTTGACCTGGCTGCACTCCTTCTCTATTATTTCTTTATAATGCCCCAATTATAATTGTTTTGCAAAGCTATATTTACTAACTCCTTTAGCTTTTTACAAATATCATCAATGGATTTTATACAATAAGCTTTTGAGCCAGTGCCGTAATGTTCCATCAATGGTTTTCCTTTTTATTCGTCGGTAATCCTGTCTTTAAGACACCTCTTTAGTAAACAAACAATTCGGGTGAAATCGGAACGTAAACTGGACCCCGGACGATGTGCACTGTTCCCAGATGAGTATTAGCAAGGGTCATTTTAAATATAGAAGGCAATCAAGGGGTGAACAAATGTTTGTATAATGTAAATAAATGATAGTATTGCGTCATCTACATAAATCGATATTTGACATATTTTGCGGAAAGCAGTAGGAAAACGGAAATGTAAACAGTTAATTTTCAGCAATTGTGGTCTAGGGAAAACGTGATATAGAAGGAACAAATGTTTTTATAATGTTAATAAATTAAAATATGGCGTCATCTACATAAATCGATATTTGACATATTTTGCGGAAAGCAGTAGGAAAACGGAAATGTAAACAGTTAATTTTCAGCCCCAGGGGGAAAAACGTGTGCCTCTCCTCCCTTTTTTTTTTGGTACATCAGTAGCATCAACAGAGGTTGTGCCATTGTGATTGAGCAAGGTAATCTGCACGTTCCACCTTTCCCAGGGGGCGTAAAGCCGTCGGTCCCGTGCCCATGCGATGTTGGGCAGGTTAAAGACCCAAATTTCCCGGACAGTGAGGTGAATGAATAACACTTTAGTAAAGTCAATGAAGCAATTTCCGTTGCGAATTGCCGATGATAAATACAACTGTATATGCTAATAGCAAACGGTAACCAGTATATTATTTTGAAAAATCTCAATGTTTCATGGTAATGAAGCAATTTTTACTGACAACTGTCGATGATACACATAACCGAGAAAATGGCTCAAAATGGGCTGCCCTTCGAAGTGTTTGTTTATATTTTACTTTCCAACCTTAAATTTACTAATGGGGAGACCCCGACTTTTGATTTTTGAAAAAGTTTTTGCAAATAAGCGCGAACTATGGCCCCAAGAACCCATATCCGGGGTCAGTTTCAATTGTTATATATATATATATATATATATATATATATTTCCAACCTTAAATTTACTAATAAAAATTGAGACTGATATATATATATATATATATATATATATATATATATATATATATATATATATATATATATATATATATATATATATATATATATATATATATATATATATATATATATATATATATATATTTCAGTTTCAATTTATTATTAGTAAATTTAAGGTTGGAAAGTAAAATATAAACAAACACTTCGAAGGGAAGCCCATTTTGAGCCATTTTCTTGGTTATGTTTATTATTGACAGTTGTCAGTAGAAATTGCTTCATTACCATGAAACATTGAGATTTTTCAAAAAAATATACTGGTTACCGTTTGCTATTAGCATATACAGTTTTATTTATCATCGGCAATTCGCAACGGAAATTGCTTCATTGACTTTACTAAAGTGTCATTCATTCACCTCACTGTCCGGGAAATTTGGGTCTTTAACGTGCCCAACATCGCATGGGCACGGGACCGACGGCTTTACGCCCCCTGGGAAGGGTGGAACGTGCAGATTATCTTGCTCAATCACAATGGCACAACCTCTGTTGATGTAACTGATGTACCAAAAAAGGGAGGAGAGACACACGTTTTTCCCCCTGGGGCTAAAAATTAACTGTTTACATTTCCGTTTTCCTAATGCTTTCCGCAAAATATGTCAAATATCGATTTATGTAGATGACGCCATATTTTAATTTATTAACATTATAAAAACATTTGTTCACCCCTTGATTTCCTTCTATATCACGTTTTTCCCTAGACCACAATTGCTGAAAATTAACTGTTTACATTTCTGTTTTCCTACTGCTTTCCGCAAAATATGTCAAATATCGATTTATGTAAATGACTCAATACTATCATTTATTTACATTATACAAACATTTGTTCACCCCTTGATTGCCTTCTATATTTAAAATTACCCTTGCTAATACTCATCTGGCAACAGTGCACATCGTCCGGCGTCCAGTTCACTTTCCGATTTCACCCAAATTGTTTGTTTACTAAAGAGGTGTCTTAAATACAGGATTACCTATTCATCTTTCATTTTGCCAATAACCGAATCCGTTACTAGCATATCGTGCATATTGATATAACGATAATTTGAAGCGTCAAACTCGCTAAGATGTTTTTTTCATATCTTCATAAACATTTTCAGTTTTCACATATATTATTAACGAATCGGTGTCCGTGTATGCAAAGTTACGTTATCTTTATAGAGGTTTTAAAAAATTGTAAAAAAGTCATAAATGGCTGTTTTTAAGATGTCCAATAATGAGAATCCGACATATAGTGGCTTATTATAATGTACGAGACTTCTTTTCATCTCAACAGCCACTAAATTTTCACTGAAAATTTTTAAATCTTTGAAATTTGGCTTGCTAATGTAATTTTCAGCACCTCTTTTTTGACGGTTTTTACTAAATTATTTAGCAAGTTTTATGTCAACTCTTTTTTTTCCACATTTTCTATTGTTTTACTATATATACAATTTATCATTTTCTTAAAACTATTTCTCAGATTAGTGTTGAGTTCTATATAAGGTTTCAAAAAGGGTGACAGTGAAAATCTGAGAGCTTTGTGAATTCGAGTTTTAAACCATTTCGCAGACATTGTTTCAGGGCTGCACCGTTTTTTATCTTCCAAGTTAGGTATTAATTTCTCACTTTTACTACCAGGAGGTATATAATTTTCTGGGCAAAAGGGCAAATCATAGACATGTGTAACACTGCGCTGCGCCGCGCAATTGCGCCAACTCAGTTCACTGCGCCGGATGTGTTAATCACTTCTTCAAAATATGTTGGCGCACAGCGCAGGCCGGGAAATTCGAAATGTGTTAAGGTGTTGTGTTGCCAGGCGTCTAATTTGCACGCAGTTTGAGATAAAACGACTGCTGATACGTACATCTTGGTATCTTACATGCACGCTGACAGTATTCTTACCTTTTGCTCTCTTGCCTTTACCGAGTTATTAAGATGTAAAGTTTTTTACACATTACATACTTTTTAAACAATTTATCAGCTGCTGATAGATAAAGTTTGGTATCTCACATGCACGCTGACACTATTCTTACCTTTTGTTCTCTTGCCTTTGCCGAGTTATTTCCATTTAAATTTTTTTTCACATTACATATTTTTAAACAATTTCTCAGCTGCTGATAGATAAAGTGGGATATCTCACATGCACGCTGACACTATTCTAACCTTTTGTTCTCTTGCCTTTGCCGAGTTATTGACATTTAATTTTTTTACACATTATATACTTTTCACACAATTTCTCAGCTGCCGATAAATAAAGTTTGGTATCTCACATGTACGCTGACACTATTCTTACCGTTTGTTCTCTTGTCTTTGCCGAGTTATTTACATTTAATTTTTTACACATTACATACTTTTTAAACAAGTTCTCAGTACGGTTCTGTTCCGTGACACCCCTTCCCCTCCTAAACAATACATTTGACATAAAGTTCACATTGGCTTTGGGAATCCCCTAGATATTCTGGGCACATGGACTATTGGTTTCTACTGCTAAGTTATCACTTCGCTTTAAGTAAACCGCTAGTACGCGTACCTGTTTAGAAGGTCTCTAATTCATGTCTTATTTCTGAAATTATGCGTTGTTTAGCTTGTTCTCTTAATGACCATTAGTGTTGTAGTGTTTTAAACATGCATGTGTCTCTAGTTCCTTCCGAACGTTTTTTTAAACATGCTTACACCTCCTCCACTGGATGCACAAGCGACAAGAAAAATCTCTTGTTCTAAGCATGTTTCTGAAAACACTGTTCAGAAGGTTTGCACGCAGCAAGTGCGTTATGGTAGTGAATTTTCATAGAAATAATCTGGCACAAAATATTTTTCTTGCTTATAACATAGAAATATAAATGTTAGTGTATATGTTACTTTTTATATCATAAAGCTAGCTACCAAATTTGGTTACCATAGCTTTTTTATTTTTTGATATAAATTATATATATATATATATATATATATATATATATATATATATATATATATATATATATATATATATATTTGTGTGTGTGTGTGTGTGTATAAACATATAAAAATTGAAAGTGACCAAGGATATGGGTTCTAGAGGTCCTTGTTCGCGCTCATTTGAAAATTATTTTATAACATTCAAAAGTCGGGATCTCTCCATTAGTGCATTTTTTCTAACAAAATTTACTAAAAAGCGTTTGGGAGGTTGTCTGCAAATTTACCAAATCTATACTTGATTGTAACAATATTATGTTTTGTGACATTATTTTTCGCTGCTGTAGGACCTATTTTTAGATGTATTCTCTTTACAATGTACTACACATTTGATATAGGCAAAAATATATTAAAAAGTATATAATAGTTATTAGATCTTATTCAATGAAAAAAAAAAACTACAACCCGACAACACTGTATGTGGTATTTACGTTTCTATTCATTTTCTGGTCTGTGTCGTTTAGAATGCGCCATGTGACACCCCATATTCAAAGATTAGCGGCTTGGATACTAAAGATGAAGATGTAGTACTTAAACACGAATAAAACTCGGTAACGATGTCTTGACCCAAAAGGGTACAATGGAGAGGGGCAGTGGAAATTAAACACAACACAGAAAAGACGCCTTTTACCATTAAAGTGGAGAAGATCAAAGAACAGTATTTAGAAGAACCAAAATATGAGTTTATAAGTGAAGTGAGCCACCAGGTTTCTGGTGGTTTCGAAGCTGTTACAGGTGGACATTTTAGAAGAATTTAAATTTGAAACACAGGACCATGGGTGACTTTGTCAATCTGAAGGATGTGTTAGTGAAAAACGAAGTAAATACACGTTTAAAACACAATGCCAAATGTTTGTACAATTCTAGCACATAGGATTACAAAACTGCCTGGAAATTGGATGTACCGCAACACATAGTACAGCTAAAACACACTGAAGAAAATCCTTTTAAATGTTATCATATAAGTACAGAACATTCTGAAAAAAACCATATTAAATGTGATCAGTGTGATTATTCACGGTTGGAGAGTCTCTGTTAACACAACACATAACAGCAAGACACACAGAAGAAATACCTTTAAATATAATCAGTGTGATTATTGTACTGTTAAAAAGTTTTACTTAACACAACATGTAACGGCAAGACACACTAAGGAAAAGTCTTATAAATGTGATCTGTGTGATTATGGTAGTGTAAGAAAGTCTCAATTAACCCAACACATTACAGCAAGAGACACTAAAGAGACGCCTTTTAAATGTGATTATTGTACCGGTAGAAAGACTCAATTAACACAACACATAACATTAAGACACACTGAAGAAAGACCTTTTAAATGTCATCATTACATAGCTAGAAAGTCTCAGTTAACACAAGATATTATAGCAAGACACACTGAAGAAAAGTATTTTAAATGTGGTCAGTGTGAGTATTATACTGTTCGAAACTCCCAATTAAGACGGCACATAAGAGCAAGGCACAGTGACGAAAGGCCTTTTAAATGTCACCAGTGTGATTATTGTACTGTTACAACATCTCAGTTAACACAACACATAAAAGCAAGACACACTGAAGAAAGGCCTTTTAAATGTGATCAGTGTAATTTTTGTACTGTTACAAAGTCTCAGTTAACACGATACATAACAGCAAGACACACAGACGAAAGGCCTTTTAAGTGTAATCAGTGTGATTATTGTACTGTTGGAAAGTCTTAGTTAACATGGTACATAAAGGCAAGGCACACTGAATAAACTTTTTCTAAGTGTAAACAGTGTGATTATTGTACTGTTACAAAGTCTTAATTAACACGGCACACAAAAGCAAGACACACTGAGGAAATGCCTTTTAAATGTGATCAGTGTGGTTATTGTACTGTTGGAAAGTCTCAGTTGACATGGCACATAACAGCAAGACACATTGAAGAAAGGCCTTCTAAATGTGATCAGTTTGATTATTGTACTGTTAGGCAGTCTCAGCTAACACAACACATAAAAGCAAGACACACTGAAGTAAGGCCCTTTAAATGTAATCAGTGTGATTATTAAACTGTTACAAAGTATCAGTTAACATGGCACATAAAAGCATACACACCGAAGAAAGGCCTTTTAAATGTGATCAATGGAGATGGGAAATTCGGATCTTTTCGAAGAGTCGGATCACCAGCTCCGGATCTTTTTGTAGATCCGGATCCTTGAACCGGTTCTTGAATCTCAATGAATCTCTGTCTCACGTAACTGTGGCTTGATACATACTGCATTCAGTAAGATCAACGAAAACAAAAGAGGTGATCAAGAGCCTATTATACGGATTGAAATCTATATCCAAGATTATATGAATGTGTTGAAAAAATATTATATCTTATGGCTACTTCAGTGCCATGTGCAAGAATTTTTAGTAAAAGTGGTCAAATTCTAATGGAAAAAAAGAACTCCATTAAGAAATAAAAAAATGAATGAAATTATATTTTTATATGTTAATATGTAATAGATGTTTCAAAAAAATTGAATGTATAATTATATTTTTATTGTTGCCTTTATTACCTATTACTGGATAAATAAATAATTTACACAATATGTAGGTACAAGGAAAATGGATTCCTCAAACGATATCATATATACCCAATACAAAAATTATGAAACTTTCAGTAATCTAAATACTAACATTGCAACACTCAGGCTGAGTGTTCTAAGTTGAATGCTGAATGTTTCAGGGTTCGCATCTCCAATCATGTTGTTTAGGTGTGCCTTATTCAACCCATATCTTTTGATTCTCCTTTCGTTGCTCACAGTGTCGTGATCTAAGAGCCGAGAACGAGAACGTAACAGAAGATCAGCCGGATTAGTCATAACATATGTCAGAGCGCCAGAGTCAATAGCGGTAGGTTCGTTGCCTCACGACTCAGGACAGATCAAACTCGGCTTCAGGATCCGTCATTCATAATTTTAAGAGTCTGTTCATTCTGATCTTTTTAAAGATCCGAATCTTTGAACCGGTTCAGATCTGATCCAAACATCTCTAGTGATCAGTGTGGTTATAGTACTGTTAAAAAGTATCAGTTAACACAACACATAACAGCAAGACACACTTAAGAAGTCTTAATAATGTGAAAAATTTAACTTTTGTACTGCTTGTAAATGGAGAACTAGGTATTCAAAAGAGATCAGATACTAACAATAGTGGATGTATTTATACTTAACTGCATGATGTGCAGGTGTCCTATTTTGGTTGCAATTTCTGGGTATCTCAGTTATTAGTAAAGATAGAACCGTGCGGTTTTCCTGAAACTAAGCTACTTTTTTGTGAAACAAAAGATACCGCAAACATAATTATCATAGCATTTTAGTTTCTGAGCTAGAGGGCAATATTGAAAATATTGCATTTTTAGGTACACCTTGTATTTCAACTGTTTGACAGCTTGTCGAAAGGGTAAAAACGAATCCTTTTAGATCTTTATATGTAGTGGAATAGTTTTTTTAATATTCCCGTTTTTTAAATATTGACCAATGTTTGCTTTTTTAATAGGACACCCTGTATATTTGCCAAGAAATTAATTTGCATTTTCACAAGCTTCTTAAAAATATATAACATTAGCGGTCTATTTCAATAAACAAGGAAAAAAATCCTAATTTTCATAATTCGCATTCCAAATTTTGCAGTAGCCCATGCAAAAAAATGCTGTTTATTTACTTCTATATGCTAACAATAAATCGAGAACAATATTTAACAGCTATTTATCTAAGTTTCCACAAAACAGTGCAACATTAATAAATAATTATCAAATAAGCCTATCAGCAAAAGCCAACTTTGAAAATCGTAACATAAGCACTAAAGTAGTAAATCAAAAGAACATTTTGGTCTGTAATTTACACTAGATTTTGCTATCAATACAAAATATTTTTGGTTTTGTGCGTTCCTCTGGTCATCAGTGGGACCCAATCTTTTCTTAAATGCCTATTACTTTTTTTCTTTTACTCTAGAGATCTAAATTTGAGTACGGAGTATACTTTTTAACACAAACCTGCGTACCAAATTTGGTTGCCATAGCTTTGTTATTTCCGGAGATAAAAAAAAATCCGAAAGAAAATGCAAAATTTTCCCAGAAGTGGTTCGATTTTGCTGGTAATAACCTTATCCAACCCATTTGCAAAAGGAATGCACTCACCAAATTTGATTACAATCGACCCATTATTTTTTAAGTTATCGGTGTTATATATATATATATATATATATATATATATATATATATATATATATATATATATATATATATATATATATATATATATATATATAGCTGTGTGTGTATGTGTGAACATATAAAAATTGAAACTGACCCCGGATATGTGTTCTGTGGAGCTTAGTTGGGGCTCATTTGAGGAATTTTTTCAAAAGTCGCGATCTCATTAGTCAATTTTTTCTACGAAAATTGCGTGTTTATTTGCTCGTGAAAATGTATATAGTACTAAAAAAATACTGCATCGTGGCCTACGTTTCTATGCCTATAAAAATAATGATTTCGTGTGGGACTTTTTTATCAGAAAGTAAATTTGTCAAAAAGTTTACTGGAACATGCATTTTTAGTGAATTTTCGTAGAAAAAATTCACTAATGAGGATCCCGACTTTTGAATTTTGAAAAAATTTTTGCAAATGAGCGCGATCTAGGACCCCTAGAACCCATATCCGGGGTCAGTTTCAATTTTTATATGTTTATATATATATATATATATATATATATATATATATATATATATATATATATATATATATATATATATATATATATATATATATATATATATATATATTTATATATATATATATATATATATATATATATATATATATATATATATATATATATATATATATATATATATGTATCACACCGATAACTCAAAAATAATAGGCCGATTTTGATAAAATTTGGCACGTACCTTTCTTTTGTAAATGGCTTGGATAAGTTCGTTAGTCAGGAAAATCGGATGAGGTTTTCCGGAAAAATTTTGAGTTTTCATTCGAAAAAAATTCTTATCTCAAAAAGTAATAAGCCGATTTTAATGAAATTTGGCATGTACCTTCCTTTTGTAAATGGCTTTGACAAGTTTGTTAGTCAGGAAAATCGGACGAGGTTTTCCGGGAAAATTTTGACTTTTCATTTGAAATTTTTTTTTATCTCAAAGAATAATGGGCAGATTTTGATATAATTTGGCATGTACCTTCCTTTTGTAAATGGCTTTGACAAGTTTGTTAATCAGAAAAATCGGACGAGGTTTTCCGAAAAAATTTTGAGTTTTCATTTGAAAAAAAAAATTATCTTAAAAAATAAAAAATCTATGATAACCAAATTTGGTAGGTAGGTTTACGATATAAAAAGTAAACTATACACCAAAATTTAGATTTCCATGTTACAAGAAAAAAAGTTATAATAAAATATGTTGTCAGATCATTTCTATGAAAATTCACTACCATAACGCACTTGCTGCGTCCCGAGTTTTTATTTATTAATCTAAGGGTACACTATAAATGATTATTACATCAAGGTAAGTATATTAGTAGAAATGGAATTCGAAGAGATATAACATTTTCCATTTGGTAATGTTTCATATTATGTCCTTCAAGAAATTCGAAGAAAGTTCTAATCATTTGTGATTCGCTCAATAATATATAAATTAATTATTTGTTTTTAGATTTACCATTACTAATCCTAGTCGTTTCTATACCTTTAGCACGCCAATGGCGTGACATCGCTTGGATCCATGATATAATGACTTAGAAGTTTTGTATCATGGCTTGGATCCAACCGCGGAAAGTGGTAATAACACTTTCATCCATCCCGTTATCCGTCTACTCTCTAAATGTCATTGTTTTGCGCATTGCGCACGTTGTTTCTCTCTGCGCGCCAGCTGCTGTAGGGATAGTATATCATTGCTACCAGCCCAGGGGGCGCAGTGCAAGTGCATAATTCCTTTGACTATCTATCTAATAGTCAAAGCATAATTCTAATTTGTACCCGATTTTTACGTCATCAGTGGAGAGAGAGAGATAATAGTTGACAGTGACAGCCGTAAAGACATAACCTGAAATTCTCAAATATTTAATTGCCAAATTGCCATAACTTTTAAAATGCGATGAGATGATCTAAAACCACAAAACGGTAAAATTTCAAAAATGTGGCGTATTTTTGTACGAGCTTGCAACAATCTGAGAAAAAATAGTAAACATATTTGTGCAGCAGCTATATCAAAGTGCGTATTTATTAGTTACATATATTTTATTACAAGTAATAACTTTGTTGTGTTTCAGCCCTTCAGTTTATAACATCAATAATGTACATAGACATCCCTATCGTTCTTTTAACATAACAAAAGCTTTATTAATGTTTATTCAGACGCAAGACACACCAAATCCAAATAGTTTAAAATTTCTACCAGGGCAAAAAGTACTTGAACCTGGCCAGACGATGGATTTTCCCAATTTTCAATGTGCTCATTGTTCGCCTTTAGCTAAAGCACTTTTTCGGGTTGAAGGTGTTAAGAGTGTATTCCTGGGGTCTGAATTTATAACAGTTACTAAATCTGATGATGATGTTGAATGGAAAATTATCAAGCCAGAAATTTTTGCCACCATTATGGATTTCTTTGCCAGTGGATTACCTATTTTCACTGAGGCAACACCAAATTCAGATACACGTAAGGTTTATATTTTTGTAGGTTGTATAAAAAGAATATAATTTTCAGGATTAAAATGTTTTAGAAATCAACGAAAATGATAGTGAAGTAGTTCAAATGATTAAAGAACTGTTAGATACAAGGATAAGACCTACAGTTCAAGAAGATGGAGGTAGGTTTCAATTAACTTTTTGTATTATACAGAGTGAATCAAGCTAACAGTATCAAGACTAAAGATTGAAATCGCGTTACTTTTTAATACACATGTAATCAATATATTCAGGTTCAGCATTCGTTACTTTGTAGGTATGTT
Source organism: Tillus elongatus (assembly GCA_964006375.1). NCBI lineage: Eukaryota > Metazoa > Arthropoda > Insecta > Coleoptera > Cleridae > Tillus > Tillus elongatus. Next base: position 69,123,446 of record OZ023268.1, read on the forward strand.
CTGTGAACCTAAGTTATCAAAATGATATGAATATCAAGTATCTACATACCGGCACTACACATTACCAAATACCAATCTGTATCAGTCCTTCCTGAAAATTGAGTATTGGCCTGACTGTGGTACAGATTTCATGTTTACCATAAACTTCTAGGAGTTTTAACACCAGACATAAAGAATGTATTTATGCACTTCGAAATAACCACGCTGACAAATCTACATTTGTAAAATATATTATCGATACTCAGCATAGGCCCACAGTAAATAACCATACAGCCACTACATTTTTGTAATAAGTGCAAACTTGATTTGCAGAAGCACATATATGACAGTAACTGCATTGTTTTGAACAAGTAAACTAATTTGATGGATTCTGCTTTCTTGGAAACTCTCATTACCAAACAAAAACTATATTAAAAATAGTTGTAATAGTTTGCTGTATGTGGGTATTCTCTTTAAATAGAATCTGCCTTATTGTTGCTATTGTTAGTTAGGGATAACTGGTATCACTAACTGAGATGTAAGACACGAAGCACGTGCCGCCACCTCCTTGCGGAACCAAGTAGTATATTGTCACGGCAGCTCCAAATAACACAAAATGTTAAAAAATAGAGACTGTATACAACCAACTAACAATTTAGTTAATTGTCAGCCCTGATCCATTTCTACCCTAATATAGGGACAAAGTATGTAAGGCTAGATGCATTTTCACCACAATTAGAAACGTAGACCGGTTTTGCTCTAATTAGGTCTACGGTTCTAATTGTGGTGAGAATGCATCTAGCCTTAGATAACTGGTACGTTTGGTCAATTTTTTCTTTTTATATATATATACATACAGGGTGACACACGTAAGATGAATATGTCTGTATTTTCTTTATTTTTAGAGATAGCGATTTTATTTTTTGTACAGTTGTAAAACGTCATTAGGCTGTTTGAATAGCCTACCCAGTTCAAATGTCAGATGTCAACCCAGCCTACTATGATTTCAGGAATAGGGCCGCTTCTCTATATTTCGCGATGCGTTAGAGATGTCAAAAAAAGTTATTCAGAATTCAATCCTAATTGCAGATACCGAGTTTTGAGTCAAAATTTGAATTTTTACTTTCTTGTAAATTTTTAGGTCCAAATTTTCCATCGGATGTTAACAGGTAGATTGCCATGGAAACAAATTAGCACCTTGTAAAATATTGGGATAAATGTCAAATTGACATTAACTGTGAGTCTGCCAGCAAAATGCCTGTTGAACGTCTCTGTGTAAGAGAAAAAATTGAATCAATAAGATTGTTTGGTGATGGTGTTCGAAATAGCAGAGAAGTTGCTGATGAATTCAATCGGAAACATCTACAGATAAATCCAATTTGCCGCGTAACTTCAGCAACCCTGAATGCGCGATTCTCTCAAACGGTAAGTGTGGTGAACAATATCTCGGCTGTTAAAAATAATTAGAAAGTAGTGATGATAGCATAATCTTGGCTTCAACTCAAGCCAAGCCCCAGATAAGTTTACGTCAAAGGACTGTTGCATTGGATGTAAGTAGAGAAAAAATCAGAAGATGCCTTGTGCGTCATAAAATAAAGCTTTTCAAGCCAAAGCTTCTGCACTCGAGAGAAGGTGATGCGCTGACACGATTAGATTATTGCCTTTGGACTCAAGATCACCTTCTGAATAATATAAAATTTTTAAGTAAAATTTTATTTACGGATGAGGCAACATTCACCACCAATGGAATGGTATCTGCCCAAAATTCCAGATATTGGTCTGCTGAAAACCCTCACTGGGTTATCAATTGTAAACACAAACATTAATACGTGATGTGGAATTTTAGGGGTAAGAATAATTGGTCCTTTTTCTTTTGACAACACCCTGAATGCATATCGATTGCTTCATTTTTTTTAATAATGAGTTATGGGACTGTATCGAAGGTATGCCTATCAACATGCGACAATATATGTATTTTCAATTAGACGGTGCATCCATTCACAACTCTCAGTTAGTCAAAAATTGGCTAAATCTAAATTTTCCATCAAGATGAATTGGCAGGAAAAGTCCTTTTGAACAGTGGCCTCCTCGGTCTCCTGACATTACGCCACTATGTTTCTATTTCTGGGGTTCTGTTAAGAATAAGGTGTACAAAGGCCCCAAAGTCGCGAGGAACTTTGTGACAAAAAAAGGCAGGCTTGTCATGAAATAAATGTAGCAGAGCTAAGAAAACTTGCCAGCAATAATCTTAAACGGATTGAAAAATGCATCAGGCTTGAAGGTTGGCTAGTTGAAGCAGACTAGATTTGATAACTTTTTATTCAATTTAATTGTCCTTTTGTTAAAGTTTATGTTTAAGTTGAGTTGAATAAATCACGTATCATTTTTTTCTTTTGATGTTGACGTTTGTTGTTTCCATGGCAATCTACCTGTTTCGAATTTTGACTTGAAACTCTGTAACTGCAGTTAAAATTGAATTCTGAATAACTTTTTGAAGTAACTTTTTTTGATATCTCTTAACGCATCCAGAAATATAGAGAAGCAGCCCTACTCCTGAAATCATAGTAGGCTCGGTTGATATCTGACATTTGAACTCGGTAGGCCATTCAAACAGTCTGTTTTGTCTGTTAAATAGAAGAGAAAAATGATACTACGTTTAAGGTGCACTATAACGAATTTAATTGAATTTAGTAAAAGTAAAAAAAGGCTGTAACACCACCCTCCCTAATTCTTCACTCACTCCATGGGCATTTATATGTTTTCTCTATTGTTATGATTGGACATATGATGTCCATGTCTTTTCACCAACCATGATGTTCACCGTATCTACAGCTACTGGTAGAATAAGTTTTTTCTGATGGTATGGCGCTTCTTACATTTCTCGGTTCTATAAGCAACCTTGTAAGATGCTAGCAAAGCATTGTTTGGGATGGATACAGTCTTGAAAAACGTTTCGTTTTGCTGTCCCCGTTCCTTCAACTTGCTGGCAAAGAAATTACGAGGTTTGCCAACCATGTAGTGGAGATCAGTTTCTAAATGGCGCTTTAATTTATTTGGGAGCATGCACTCTGGTGCCAAATTTTTCATACACAACACACATATTTACGAGATCCTGATTTTTTCACAGTCATGCCACTGGTCGAGGGCGTACTCATTAGTGGTGGTCAGTATCGAATAAAAAATGTCGTTTTATTCGATACTAAAATGTATTGGATGAAAGTATTGAATACATTTTCATAATGAATAGAAAACTATAGTGACATTCAGCAGATAAACAGAAAGGAACTGGAAATGTTCCAAAATTGCTGGACACAAAACTATATGAAACAAATGCAAGACCTGTAAGTCAGCATGAAATACATGTCTGATTATTTGGAAGAGCAACGTCAACATTATCTGAAATTAGTAAAACTAATAAAGAACTAGTGAAGATGAATAATGAACTGCAAATAAGAGTGGAAGAATAGGAGACCAGAATTAATCACTTTAAGTAATATGAAAAGGCAAACAATATTGTGATTTCGGGTATACCACCACAAACAGCAACTATAGGGGAAACAGTAGGGCAGCTGTTTACTGCAATACATTCGGACATAAAAGAAAATGAAGTAACAAGCTGCTATAGAATAAAAACAGGCAAACTAAGTGAACCAATTGTCGTTAAATGCGTATCATAAGAAATTAAACAAAACAATCTTGGCTCAGAGGAAGAAAATCAGAAGCATCCTAACCAACGCATGTAAATTTGATGGGGAACATAGATTTATTTATTTAAATGATGAACCAAAGTTAATCAAGATCTTTTCACTAAAATTAGCGAATTGAAGAAGAATTGCACATTGTATGAATGGAAAATGTTATTTAAGAAAAGGAGATGGTGGTAGGGGAATTAGAACTTTTTCTGTTAGAGATTTGGAAAAACTAGGTAGCTAAAGTTCATTACAAACTTTAAATTGCCAGTTATAGAGGAAAAATATTTTAACTAAATTTACGTTCAAACAGTTAAAATTTACTATGCTTTATAAAATATTAAAAGTTTCAGAAATAAAATAGATGATATAGAATTAATTGTAAATAATCTTGCTGTCAAGCCAAACATACTTGTATTTACGGCATCATGGCTTTATGCAAATGACACAAAATACTATAGAATTGATAGTTACAAGGGTCAACATTCATGTAGAGAAACTCGAGGAGGTGGGATATCTGTATACATTGATGAAAAGTTTCCATATACAGTTGAATTAAATAAAGTTGGAAATAAGTGCAAGTTAATTTTAAAATTCCACAATATTAATATGAAAGTAATTGCTGCTGATAGGCCACCAAATGCGAATTTTAATATTTTTATAAATGAGCTAGAAAATATTACATGACAAGTAAAAATTAAGGATGTGTGCAAAATTGGTGATGTAAACATAAATTTATTAAATAAAAAATAACGAAAAAGTTAAGTATGTAGAATTGTTAAACACATATGGATATCGGGTTATTAATAAAACACAACCAAGAAGATATACAGAAAACACTCCCAACTAGCAATTTTATATTTTATTATAGTTGTGAAAACATTTTCGACAAACAGTTTATAAAATAATCTCACTCCCTGAATTGTTTACAATACGTTTATAAAACAGCTATAAACCCAAAATTGGCACCAGTTTAAAAAAAGCTTCAGTCTCCGTAAATCTTTATAAAGCCTTTTGTAAACATTACAAAACAATTTTATAAACATTACTGTGACTCTAAAAAAATTTCAACACTGACATTATAAAATAGTTTATTATAGTTCTCATACTTTGCTATAAAATATACCTGACTTTGTTATATGATTTTTATAGATCAACTATACAACAGTTTTGTAAAAGCTTTTTAGTAGTTTCTGCTAACATTATAAAGTGAAAATGCAACATGAAATTACAGCAATAAAATTAAAAGGTTTCTTTAAGTCATTCTAAAGGTTGCAGGAAGCAATTTTATATATAAAGACAATAATGGACACAGACTGAAAATATAAATGTCACAGGTGACCATTTCAATAATGTCGTCTCTTACTTTAATATCTGTTGAGAGCCACTGTTTGTCATACGGAGAATGAAATTTTTAGAGGGAATTAAATTTTATTGTGAAATATTAGCATAATATTAACAAATGTTAAGTGTGCACCCTATTTATGGATTTTTATAAGGAAAAAATTGAACATATCAAAATAGCTTCGATGATTTGATAATTTTTTTGCAAGAAAACATGTGCCAATTTGACCTAGGTAACGTTATTTAATAATTTTTATAGATTTATCAGCTGTAATATTAACACATATGGGATTTTTTAAATATTTTCAACTTTCCCATTGTTATATCTCCGAATGCTGTCATCTTTAAATGGCGTCTTCTTATAAAACAATTAGGTATTAATAGAGAGCATTGTAAGATAATTTAGCTACTATGCAATTCTTATAAAACATTTAACCAACATTTTCATTCAAAGCTGACGCTCTTGCAACAGGACCGAACTGCTTTTACAAGATCCATGTGCTTATATTGCTAGTTGGAAGCACTACGGCTAATAGAGAACTTATTGGCCACTTTTATAAAATAAAATACTGATTTTTGCTATAATTTGTCTTTTCTATGATAAATCATTTATTATTTAGTTATAAACGTGACTAAATTGTAGCGTAAAGATAAACATAACATATACAATTACCTCTAATGCATTGGCAAATTGTTAGAAGAAGCAGCTATAAACCTCATAAACAAAGAAATGCCAGCAATTACCATCATCTCCAACTTTTCTGACAATCGTTTGACATGTTTTTAAAAGTGTTCTGGGATCTTATAGAGGTACGTTAGGAATTCTTCCATTAATATTGCGGAATAACACACTTAATGCTGAATGGGAGACATTAAAAGAAACTGCCCATTGCCAAATATTTTTTCTAAATTCTATATTTTTGTCAACTTCCAGCGCAAAATTACAATCTTCAATGGACTCTAGTTCTATTAGCCAATAGACAATTTGCATGGGTTCTCGATTAATATTAATATATTAAATGAGTATGGTTATGTCTCTATGCACAATCAACCAAGGGTTGCGGTGCTATCGGGGCGGCAAGGCCGCGGACGAGCCCTGAGGGAACAAAACAAACATGGTTATGTCTCATGTGTAAATGATTACACCTGGGTGAAAATGATCCTAAATCTTGTATTGATCACATATTTATATAGAATGATAGATTATCACACAGTCTTCTTCCAGTAATATTGCAATAAAACATAATTATAATTTTGAAAATTAAACATGTAATACCGCCTAAAAGAGAAAATAATTTTAAATCTGATATTAGGAAAAAATATATATTGATTATGAAGGCTTTGAGTGAGGGCTTGTGGTATACTGTGGAGACAGTGGACGATTTGGAAGAGGCTACGGCATACATTAAATAGTTTGGTGGATAGAAGTACAACTGTAGCAATAAAACACAGTGAGAGAAAAAGAAAGGAGTGGAGTACAACCTGCCTGATCACGTCTATTACACACAAAAATAAGTTGCACAGAAGGGCAATGGGAAACACTGATAAAATGCAGTTTAGACAGGAGTACAAAACCTATAAAAATAAACTGACCAAAATGATTATTTTAAAAATCTGGTAAATAGAGGTGCAAATAATTCTACTAATCTCTGGAAATGCATTAACAGCATGTTGATGTACAAAGTGGGTGAAACACGAATAACAAATATTAGAGTATTATGTACACGTCGAAAGTGAGGATTAGATAGCGGAAAAATTAAATGACTATTTTCCTGATGTGGGCAAAAACTTCGCGGAAAAGATGAGTAGTCGAACAAAGAATAAAGCGAAGAAAAGCAGAGTATCGGAAATCAATCAAATTCTTTTGTGCTGTTACCTATAAGCGAGGCAGAGGTAAGAGGTGAAGAACTTGATGATTGGTGCATCTCCTGGGATAGATGGTATAGGCGCCGAAACATTAAAAAAATATAATAGGCTTTATCGAGAGACCACTGACCATTCTCTTTAATAAATGTTTGGAGAAGGGAATATTTCTTAGATGTCTAAAGAGAGCCATTGTTATACCTGTTTTTAAATCTGGAGATAAGACATTAATGGAAAATTAACGCCAAATATCATTACTGTCTAATATTGCCAAGGTTCTGGAAAAAATTCTAAATGTGAGAATGATGTATTTATTGAAGTTTAAATTGCTTTCTGACCACCAGTATGGCTTTATGGGGAAAGGTCAACGGAGCATGCTTTAGTGAATTTGACTTCTGGCATATATAAAGCGATGGTTAAGTGTCTTTGTGGATCTTGCCAAGGCTTTCTACACTGGATCACGAGCTCCTTCTGGAGAATCTCGAGGCTGTTGGCTTTAGAGGCAGATCTTATGAGCCACTGAAGGGCTACTTATTGGATCGTAGGCAGTGTGTGGGAATTGGGGATTGTAAAAGCAGATTTAAAGATGTGACTTGCGGTGTTCCGCAGGGCACAGTGCTTAATTCACTGTTGTTCTTGATATATGTTGACGGGATTTTTGATACTGCCACTCAGGGAATAATTACTGCGTATGCTGATGACACTGCAATACTTTATACGGCGGGATCGTACTGAGTTGAGGAAGTTGGTGAAAGAGGACTTTCTTAAGATCTAGCATTTTTTTAATCAGAAGATTCTTACAGTTAATATTTCTAAAACTTATTACATACAATTTGCGAGTTATCAGAACAATATGACTGGTTTTTCTTCACTTGAGTTCACGGTTATGGGTTCAAAGTTCGTTGTTTCCCTGAAAGAGAAACACAAATATTTGGGGGTTATCATTGATCGTCATATGAGGTGGAGCTACCATGTCGGGAGTTTGGTTAAAAAGTTGCGAGGGCTTCTACACAAAATTAAGACTTGCCGGCGATTTTGTGAACTGAAACAGCTTAAGATTATATATTATGCACTTGTTCTCACTCATCTTTCATACAGTTGGACAGCCTGGGGTGGAGTCCTGAGTTGTCACTTTAGAAATTTGGAAACTATTACTAAGTGCATTTTAAAAATTATATTCAACCGAAATTTTACTTACCCAACTGACCAGTAATAGTTGCAATCAGTTTTTCTTGACTTGAGACAATTGTATTTTAAGAGTTTGTTACTGTGGCAGTATATACACAAATATAAACTTGAAAGAAGGGAGCGCATGTATATATGCACCAGGATTAATATGGTATATAATGCTCCTTCCATACAGAAAACTGTGGGTAAGAGATATGCTGCTTTCCTTGGCCTGAGGATTTTTAATAGAATTTCAAAAAAAATTCGGAGTGTGAGCGGTTTTGGGCAATCAAGCGTTGTATTGTAAGATGGTTAAGCACTATCCCCAGATTGGAGGTACATAAAATTGTTGACCTGAAAGTTGACTTGGTCTTATTTGCAGGGATCGGTGTGTTTTTGTGATAATAGTTATGTTTAGATTTTTTACATGTACATATGCCTGATTTGACATCATTTATGTGAATTTTGATTTGTATAGAGCATTTGTACTCTTAACTTTGTTAGTTCAGGGATCTCTGGAGGAGAGCTGGGATATCTGTGAGGTGAATTACACCTGGTGGTTGAGGCCGCTACTGTGAGCTTTGAAGCGCCAAACGACCTATCTCTTTGAGCCTCGAAATGACTAAGCGACTTCACTCAGATGGCAGTACATCTGTCCAACCAAATTTCTACCTACTTTTATGCCCACGTTAAACAGCTCACATAGCCACAGAGTCAAGTTCGAGCATCCATACTTTAACATTCCTTCATGGATTTTATCAACACCCGCTGCTTTTTCATTCTTTAGTTTCTTGATCACTATTTTAACCTAATGCCCTCCAACACTGTCATATTTTGTCTGACTTGTAATCGGCAGAGGCTTCTTATTGCTTCCATATAGTTTCTCAAAATATTCTTTCTAGCATTCTCTCACACTTTCCTTGTTCCATACCATGTCCCTATTCTGTGTTTTCACCCTAATCATATTGTTTTTTCCAGTTTGTCTTGCCCTTTTTATCCACCTCCAAAACAATTTCTTGTTCCCTTCAGTCGTTCTGCATTTTCTCAGCCTCTTTCATTTCCAGTTCTGGTTTACTGTCGCCAACGATTCAATTGCACTTCCCAATTTTCTGTATTCAATCAGGCGCTTCTCTTTGTCTCGCACATCTTTGGCATTTACCATTCCATTATATGTTTCCTTTTTGTCATCCACAGCTTTCTTTACTTTTTTATTCTACCAGCCATCCCTCTTAAATTCTCGCTTCACCAAATGCTTCTTTTCCACGTCCAATTATCATATCTTTCAGGGACGCCCATGCATTTTCCACAATGTATTCTTTGATGTATTAGTTCCAAAATACATGCAACTCAAGTCGTTATTTTTCCAATAGATAGGCATACAGTTCCCTTTTCTCAAGCGTTAAAAATACCTAAACTTTGATCCTCACTTGCTTTTATTGTTTCCTCACTCCTTGTCCCAGTTTTATCTGAGACACAACAAGGAAAAAGTCAAACCCACATTCAGCACCTCGCATAACTCTAGTGTCTTTTACAAAAAGTAGTTTATTATACTTTTTACATCACCCCTTTGCCATGTGTACGTGTGGATATTTTGTGTTTAAACCACGTATTCGATACAAACAGACCTTTTCCCACACATATTCAAACTCTTGAGGATACTCGCAGATAGTTGGTATATGCTACTCCTCTGATAATATCACTGCTGCTATTAAACGAAGATCTTGTTTATGTGTCAGTAAGCTGTCGTTGAATATGACTGATAGGGATCTTAAAGATTATGTTGTCGGTCTACTTGGAGATGCTCTTACCAGAAACTTGGTGGTGGAAAAGACTGTACGATTTGGTGATTATTGCTGCTTTCGATTGGAGATCGACAACCTGCTGCAACAGCTGCTTCTGCAGACTTTCTGGCCTGAAAATGTGGTAGTCACGAGGTTTCGCTTTCCTAGAGTTTGGGCACACTGAGAACTTCAATCAAAACTTAAAACAACTGCCTAAGGACCTTAACTCTTACATGAGAAAGTCATCTTATGTATACGAACCGTCTTATCGGAGAAGTCAACTCACAGCTTTTAATCAAAATGTGAAAGGACTCAATACGAAGGTAACTGAACTATCTCTCTTTCTCTCTCTCTCTCTAACATCTACCTTTATTGATTCTGGATTTTTCTGAGACATGGCTTACAAGCAATGTTATGAACTCTGAATTGTTTTGTCATCAATATTGTGTATTTCGATGTGATCGCCTCTAGTGTTGCTTCTTGCGGAGGTGGTTCGTCTGGAATGAGCTTAATCCAATGGTTATTAACCTTTCTGACAGTGTTCATAAAATCCTTCCTGGTGTTGATATTGGTTGCTGTAAAATCTTCCATAGTTCCACTATTTTTGTGTTATCAAACTATGTTCCTTCTTCTTCCATTGTCGCTGCACCGTTTAATATTTATTCAACCTTCTTTGAATACTTAGAAATTCTTGATTTTCCCCATGATCATGGCTTTGAAATTCTTAACGAATTTTAATATACCTGAGTATGTTATGCATGTTACACCTTGTTCCAAAATTGCAGAAGTTGTCTTCTCTTCAACACTCTATCATTCTATGATGCTTCCCAATTCAACTCTTTAGTAAATCATCATTGAAAGCTCTTAGATCTTGTTTGCTGTAATGGACTCTGTGAGGAGGTGCACGAACCACCAATTCTACCGAAGGATCTTTATCACCCATCTTTGCGTGTCAATCATTCTGCCTGAAGCTGGTGTCCGGGAGTTTCTGTTTCCATACCCATTTACAATCTGTGTCAAGCTAATTACACAGAATTTTATTCAGCGCTTTCTTTTGTGGACTGGTTTTCCCTGAGTTGTATCACTGATGTTAATATCGCCTGTAATCTTTTTTATAGCTTACGAGACAATATTGTCCTGAGAAAAAACTTTGCACTTTTAAGATTCAATCTGGTTTGATAGCAGCATCATTCAGTTACTGAAGTATAAACAGGTCCTCCACTCAGCAGATAAAACCACTCTTTCAGACTTAGACTACAAGGCATTCTCTGACTGCCGATCTTGTTGTGAAGAAGATGATACTTTTTGCTTATAGAAACATATACATATGAAACTGCATCTCGTATTAAGTCAGATCCTAAAGCATTCTGGTATTTCATTCAACCCAGAAGAAAAGAAATACATATTCTGTCCAGTGTCATATATAATGAGGATACTTATTCCTCTACCCAGGAAGTCGTAAATGGTTTTGCTGAGTTCTTTAGTAGTCGCTATCATAGTAATAACTTATCTAATAATTCTACACCAGTATCTAACATCACTCCGTTTAACTTAAGTAGGTTTGAAGTGTCTGACATCTTTAATGCATTGAAGAAGTTGAAACCTGAGCTATCACAAGGCCCTGATAACATTCCTACTTTTCTTGTTAGAGACTGTGGCCATATATTTGCTGGACCATTATTATTTATCTTCAACCTTTCCTTCAGACTAGTACATATCCTGATGTTTAATGAACTGTCTCTTAATGTGAACAAATGTAATGTAATGTCATTGACTAATAAGGTTAACCAGATTCAACACCCTTATTTTATCGCCTATATGAACTTAGTACATGTATGATCCTAGTCTTTATTTTAACCTTCATGTAGCAGACGTGCTAACGACTTCCATGAAGTCCCTAGGATTTATCATTAGAAAATACATAGACTTTGTATCCGTAGACACTTTACGTGTTCTTTATAATGCCTTGATATATTTAAACCTTATTATGCAAATATATGTTGATTCCCTCTTTATTCGTGCCATCTAGCCCTCCTAGAATCAGTGCAACGCAGATTTCTTAAATAAGTAGCTTATTAATGAATTTTTATTTTTAAAAATTCACTAATAGAGGTATCGATGGGGAGACTTTGCAAAAAAATTTTCAAGTGAGCGCGAACTAGGACCCCTAGAACCCATATCCGGGGTCGGTTTGAATTTTTATGTTTATATATATATATATATATATATATATATATATATATATATATATATATATATATATATATATATATATATATATATATATATATATATGTATGTATGTATGTATGTACGTATGTATCCAACCGATAACTCAAAAAGTAATTACCCGATTTTGATTAAACTCTGCAGGTGCCTTCCCTTTATCAATAGCTTGGATGAGTTCGTTAGCTAGAAAAATCTGACAAGGTTTTCCGGGATAATTTTGAGTTTTTGAATGAAATTTGGTGGATATATTGCTTTGGGAAAGACCTTACTATATACAAAAATTCAACTTTCTAGGTTTATAGAAAATTGAGTTATTCAAATTTGAAGCATTTAATGAAAATTCGCTACCATAACGCAATTGCTGCGTCCCGAACTTTTTTGAAGATAGACACTACCCTGAACGAGGTATTCCACAGGATTTATATTAAATCGTGTCAGTCTTAAATCCCTCGATGAAGTAGTAGTAGTAGTAGCAGTGGTGGGGGGGCTAACGCCAGGCAAGTAGGCCACAATGGTCCCTTTTTGCTAACCCCGGCAACCTAGCAGCCATGCTGGGTTTCCTCGGTTCCGTCACCAAACCGCCTCGACCTGGAAATGAAGGAGATGACAGTCTTCCATTGGACGGAACTTATCTGGTTCCTGTGCAGAGTCCTCGAACCGAACAATTCTGTTCGAAGACTCCCAAAAGCCTCGCATTCACACAGGTAGTAGTAAGACGTCTCTTCATTCTCGCCGCATTCCTGGCAAAAGGGACCCCTCACGACACCTATCAATGTGAGGTGTCTTCTAAGAGTGCAGTGGCCTGTCAGCACCACAATGATGCGGCGAAGCGAATGTCGACTTCTACCGAGAAGCCAGACAGTTTTGTCTCTGTCCGGCCCCTCCCCGAAGTCCCTCGTCTGCCTACAGTCACCGTAGGCACGGTGAAAGGAGGACCATTTACATTTTTATATAAGGTTATTCATGGACAGGTGGACTGTCCAGAGATCCTTTCCGAGCTGTCATTTCGCAGACCTCTGTTTTCCTTCCGTACACGTAGTGACATTTTTTCCCTTCCCATCCTTAAAACAAATATATTTCTAAAATCTCCCACTTATTTTATGTGTTCAGCGTGTTAATAATACCGGTGGCGTGATATTTTCATAAATTATAGCTGCGTGGCTTCCTTCTTGACTATTCAAATTTTGGTGCTGTGCCGCAGTTTTCTTTATTAGATTTTTTTGTACATCAGCAGTAACATCTTGATTCTTCCTTAAGCCAGCTTCTTGCAACACATGAGATATTATTGTAGATCGCATGCTGTAACTTTTGCACCAGCGCTGTCAAGCCGATATAGAGTTTGTAAAATGCAAAACTCCCGTCAATCTGCTAGCTGCATCGGCATTTATCGTCTGTTCAAGAGTTAGATCAATAGTAATTCTTGAAAAAGGCTTATCAGTTCTTTTTATTCCTAAAGAACCCCTTTCAAGATGTATGTTCAGCCCCGGATGAGTTTCGTTTACTCTGCATAATTTATTATGATACAATACAAGCCAACGAGCGTAATTTGGTTGATTAAATACAAAAAACATATTTGTTATTTTAGGCAAAATAAATTTAAATAATTCAAAGTCGTTTGTTCATATACTTGCGGTAAGCATTAAAAAATGATTAATTAGATTAATATAAATCATGTAATACTGGGTAGTCTTTCCATGCTCGCCATTCAAGTTTTTTTTTGCTATACTCTTCGTACTTCTCAATAATACGTGATAAATCGACATGATCGATCGTAGCTACCATTGATCGATTCTTCTGAAGACCTTGAAGATAGTTTATTTCATTTTCACTTATTTCAATATTTTCAGATTGCACAAAACTTTCAAAATGTAAAATAGAAAAGGCTAAGCTTATTAATGGGTGAATTCTTCTGCACCTGTTGAAGTGTTTTCCACTGACAAATGCAGTCAAAGATCCACTTGCCAGTAAATCTGAATCTATTAATATATTTAATATTCCACTATTGTCCATATATTTGCCAATAGCTTTAAAATAAGCCGCCTGAATATGAAACGCACCAAAATGTGTGAAAAGATTATTAAAATTTGGTGAATTGTCTCTTTCAGTCGATTGAATTTGCAGCGCAATTTTTGCTATTGCTAAATCATATGTGACTTGCATATACTGCTCATTACAATCCAATGCAACTTTTTGCACTTGATGCATTGTTTCATCAACTACATGGTTACTAGTCGGAGAAGAGTTAATTGTAGTTAAATATGAAATTTTTTTTTCATTGATTTATCAATAAATAATAAACTATTGAAGCCTACTCACATAGGAGTATTCTGAATCTGCAATGCATGAGACAATACCCAAGCTAAACGTATTCTTTCATGTGTATTTAAGCTACTAGGAATTAAACGTGTGGCTTCATCAGGTAGTACGTGCAAAACTTTGATGATTTTTGGTTTCTTTCGATAAGCTTGTAAATGGGTTGTTATGGCATTAAAAGTGCGTATTTTTCTTTTTCAGCTTTGATCTGTTGAAGTTTCTTCGACGCTACAAGCCTCACTTTCAGCCTCGCTTTCTTCAAGCACTTGTGCTTCATTCTCAATATTTTGAAAAATAATACCTACTGTATCATGTAACATATTTTTACCGGTTAAAGTTTCAACATATCTGCCGAAATTGTTAAAGGCTAATACAAAGATCGGACTTTTTCTTAATATCTTCAGGACATATTTGACTTTCATCGGTGGAGCTGAAAGTCGCCTCAGTTTCAATTTCTTCGATAACTGTATAACTGCAACAGTGACCATATCTGTTTAAAATATCTACAACTTTCCTGCTACTTGTAAGGCTTTTCAAAGCTATGCCTAACGTCAGATGTTTAGCTGTTTTTAATCTAGCATTAGTTACAGCATAAATAACGTCTTCACTTAAAGACTGCACCAGTCGACTGCGAGCAATGCCCAGTTTATCTCTCATGTGTTGGTGTCAGTAAACAATAAAAATCAGTTAAAAACTAGGAATTTCCGGGCATTCTCCATTGATGATATCTTTTGTTTTTATGTTAGCTGGAAGTTTTTTTTTTCAATTGCTAATATTGTTTTTCGCAAAAGTAATGCTGCTGGCTCTATGACATCTGTATTTTGCAATAATTCTACATCTATATCTTCTAGTTACACGTCAGTAGCTGGAATGACTAATTTAAAATTATTCACCGAAATTATCTTCATTTGACCTTTGAATGTTTCGAGTAATTTTTTTTTCAAATACCACGGTACCAAAAAAGTAGGAGAAATTTCTAAATCAGTCTTCGATATTATTTCTTCAAATTCCTCAATAAACATATGTTGTAAACGTGAGAAATTGCAACATTCTTTTCTCAACACGACAACGCTATTGACAAAAGTACAAACAGTTTCGTACGCTAACTTGTAGCATTTTCGGTGCTTTGATAAGTTACTTTCTTATTTTTCTGACTGACGATTGCATTCGTTTCTGTAGTTAGTTAAACAACACGTGTGATATTTTAATACACAATTATTATCTAACATGTTCCGTATTTTTTCTAGCATGTCAACGTCATCAACTTTACACGCATGCGATTGAACTAAATCTGCAATAGAATTCCTTTCCGATGTATGAAAATTTTGCCAACGCCCACTAAATTTCTTTCTCTCTTTCTTGCAAATGAAACCAGTGATATTCTCTATTTTTACTTTTTCTTCATCTTGGGATGTACTTGCATTAAAAAAAACAATTAAATTTATAAAAACCGATTAAAGTATAGAGAATCAAGATTGTAATAAAGAATTAATAATATTTTGAATAAAAATTAGTCGTTTTAACGAGTCAATGTTTATTATCAGATAACGTTTCGATGACTAGTTTGTCATCTTCATCAGTTCTAAAAATAGAGTTAAAATTTTTTATTTTTTTATCACTATATTATATGTATATATATTTTGTAGACCTGATGAAGATAACAAACTAGTCATTGAAACGTTTTCTCTTAATAAACATTGACTCTTTAAAATGACTGATTTTTCTTCAAAATACTTAAGTCACGAGTGCTTTGAACTAAAAAAAAAATTAATAATATTTTATACCTTGCTTCGGAACATATCGGCTCTACTATCTCCACAGTTTGGTCGGTTGCATCAGTACCAACTGTATCTCTGTACAAAAAAATATTTATTATTGACAATTCATAATAGTATATTAAGAAACAACTACGAGAAAATGATTTAAACTCGTGTTACATTTCTAAACGAGCGAAGCAAGTGACTAACGAACTCCTTCGTGTATCTACATTTTTTATTAAGTAAATAAATAAGAATATTTTGCATACTTTGGATCAGACGACAATGATTCTATTGGCTGCACCGTCTTCTCCTGGGAAACATTAGCAGAACTTGCAGGTTCACTATAATCAAATTTCATTCATTCGTTAAATATGCAAAAATTGATAGGGGAAGCTCGGGCAAAAAGAACCATATGGGCAAAAGGAATCACGCAAATTCCGAACTAAATGTGATTAATTGCGACTTGGCAACAGTGTCAGACTATGCACCGTGTTCTGTTGAACGGATGGCGGCGTTAGATCTAGTGACTTCCACAGGTTTCCTAGTTTCTTTGTGAAATTTAGTTCAAGGTAAGTTTGAATACTTGGTTTTACAAAAGTTACATAAGTGTTAATGAGGTCTGGTAACCAATATGTGCTTATAATTTTAATAGGACACAATAAGGCATTCACTGCGTAGTCCTAACCTATAAATTGCATGCGTTGTGTACAGTGTTTTGTATGGCATTCGTTGCACTAAGTACATGTGTGTTAGGGCAAAAGGAACCGGGCAAAAGGAATCAGTGGCTCCTCTTGCCCGAGCTGTGATTCTTTTTACCCTTTTATGTAAATGTGTAGCACGTAGCTAAAAAGGCTTCTAAATATATTTTTTATTTACAGATGGTTTTCAAATATAACAGAAAAAGTGATAGGGGCTTAGGCTGGTCCGAGGATACAATGGCATTAGCTATAAATCAAGTAACTGAATCAAATTTTTCAATAAGGAAAGCAGCTTTAATGCATGGAATTCCATATCCTACCCTACGCAAGCATGTAAAATCGGGTGTGCCAACAAAATCTTTAGGTCGTTTTAAACCAGTGTTCACTAGTGATGAGGAGCAACAGTTTGTTGATTTCATCAAAGAAGTAGACGGACGATTTTACGGCATCACCAAAAAAGATTTATGTGAACTAGTTTACCAATTTGCTGAAAAAAATAAAATCAATCATCCTTTTCAAAACGGAATGGCGGGACAACAATGGTACAACAACTTTATGTTACGGCATCCTGAACTGAGCTTACGGGTTCCCGAACCAACAAGTATAGCAAGAGCTAGGGGTTTCAATCGACCTCAGGTACAATTGTTTTTTGACAATCTTTCAGCTCTAAGAGAAAAATATAAGTTTTCGCTAGATGATATATATAATGCAGATGAAACAGGGATTCAAACATCAGCAAAGAGGCCTCCTAAAGTCATAAGTCTAAGAGGCAAGAAGCAAGTAGGCAGTATTTCATCAGCTGAAAGGGGTCAATTGGTAACTGCTATGTTTTGTTGTTCTGCTTCAGGTAGATTTATACCGCCTTGTCTCATTTTCCCAAGAAAAAAGCGAAATCCAAGATTCCTGGCTGGTACTCCTCCTGGCTGTATAGATATTGTGACAGACAGTGGCTGGATGACATCTGAAGCTTTTTTGGAATGGTTGCAATTCTTTGTTAGGTGTGTGCGGCCAACAGATCAACACAAATGTTTATTAATCTTAGATAACCATTCTTCGCATAGGTCTATAGAAGCTCTAGACTATGCATCATCAAACAATCTTGTTATTTTAACAGTCCCTCCACACACTACACATAAATTGCAACCTTTAGACGTCAGTGTCTACTCTCCATTCAGTGGGTACTTTCAGCGCGAGGTTGACAAATGGCAAAAGAATCACCCTTCACAAAGACTTACGTTTTTCGACATTGGTGCAGTTTTTGGTGGCGCGTACCTTCAATCAACAACACCTCAAAATGCTATCAACGGCTTTAAGAAAACTGGCATCGCAGAGTGTGACATAGACGTCTTTACAGATTTGGACTTCCTACCTGCCGACGTTACAGATAAAATACAGCCCAATGACACTGATTATAAACAAAATGGCCATATACTTGACAAAAATGACCAAGCTGAAAATAAAGATTTGAAAAATGGAAACACATCAAACACAATTGAGGAAAATGGGAACCAAAAAACTAATGTGACCTCAGAAATTATATCAGAAATCGAATCTTCTGATGAAGATACACCTTTATTAAAAATTCGGGACAAATTGAAAGATTTGAGAGACATTTGTGAAGCAGGTCCTTCCAACAAGCCTGATAGTCCCAATATCAGTTTATTAGACATAAGGCCATTGCCTAAGCATACGGCTGTTTCAACAATTAAGAAACGCAAGACCCAAAAATCAGAAATTCTGACATCTACTCCAGTAAAGCAAGAAATTCGTTCGAAAGTGAAGAATCCGTCAGAGAAAGGAAAAAGAAAGTTGAATGCCGAACCAGACAAAGAGTTTCTAATTTGCCTATCAAAGAAACCTAAAGAAAAAGAGGTTCCTGAGGAGTTCATTCCCTGTCTTGTCTGCGGTGATTGTTACGGAAATTCAATTCCAGGGGAGAAATGGATTGAGTGCAACATATGCAAGGGTTGGTGTCACCAGCTATGTAGTGACTATAACAATATAGGATTTTATATTTGTGACAATTGTAGAGATACAATACTCCAGTCAAGAAAATGAATTATTATTAGTTTTTTCATATTTCAACTAGATTTTTTCTTATTACATTAGAATGTTGAATTTTTAGTTTTTTCCAAGTTTTCCGAGGATTTAAATTGTTTTTTGATACGGTTCTTTTTGCCCTTGCCAATGAATCCTTTTGCCCGTATGGTATGGGCAAAAGGAGCCAAAGTCAATTGTTCAAAAATCTGCTGATAAATAATATAATATTTTTACTAGTATCGCTTAGTATTTTTTTTCAGTAAATATAAAGTATACAACAAAGGAGGGTACAAAATTCTTTGAGGTATATTATGAATTTTCACACTTACAGAATTTAAAAGTAAAGTGGTTCCGGCTGCCCGACCTTCCCCTACATAATTTACTTTTATTAATTATTTTAATTAATTACTAGATATTATATGTATTGACGTAACAAATAGAATTATAACAAATGTGATCGATTATTGTAACTTATTTTGATAAAATATGGCCAGTGTTATTTACATTTTTTATTAATTAAACAAATACAATAATATTTCGCATACTTTGGATCAGAACACGACAATCCTGATAATTTAAACGATAACAGTAAAAAATTATATTATTTTCAGCGTGTACTAACTATTTATATTTAATTGTATTTTACCTTAGAAACTCTTCTCGGTGCTTCTTACTTAAAGCCGTGAATTTCCTGTAGCAATGTAAATGGTAGCAGTCAATTTCTTCTGGATTTATCGGTATATTCACGTTGTCGTAACTTAAATTATATTTTACATGAATTTCCAAAATTCCTTGCAGGTTTTTAAAGTTTCCTCCGTAAAATACGTTAAAGGCTCTTGCTTTTTGATGCAGAATACACAAATTTTATTCATTTCCAAAATGCACTAAAGCGTCACACGAGCGTCATTCACCACGATCGCGTGTTCAACTGCTTTTCTCTAGCAAAAAACTGTTAAATCTTGTCAGTAGAAGGCCTTCGATGGTGGGGCAAATGCCATCTCTCCTTCAATGTCACCCAGGTAATGAAGGAAAGGTACACGAATCCTAGATACTGTGTACAAAAATTCTGGTTCTTATTTACGCTGTGCGCTTTTTAGTATAATCTTCGAAATATATTCACATAAAATTTTATTTATAAAGACATTAAACTATATTAAATAAAGAAATAAATTGTCTATTAATGTTATTAATATACTATATGTTTTAATAAAACAATAAATTAATAACTTATAATTACAAATTATAATTTCACATTGTTTTCTGATATTTTAAATAATATTAATGGGAGAAGAGCGAGCATGGCGCCTTTAACGCCGCCGGCGCGCACGAAATTTTTATATCTTTTTTCGCTGACTGACGGGCGTTGTTCAACAAAAGAGTTGACTGACTATTTTTTTAATGTTTAACAGATCAATATATACCCACAAAAAAATGTCCAAGCTTTGTAAATAAATTGCACATTATTTATTTTTCATACACACATTCGAACTGACTGACCAGCTCTGTTCCCGTATGCAGCTGACTGACATAACTTTTATTGTTATACAATATAGAATCTGTATAACAATTATCAGCTTTTGTAAATATTTTTATTACCCCGGTAAAAACGACACCTTTGTTGGCGCACCTGTTTAAGATTCGCTTGACTGACCAGAATATTTGTACATGCACAGCGTACCTAATTAACTATCAAAAAATCATCTTTTGTATATTCAGAGAATTTTTTCACCTCTGGCTCTTAGACCAGTATAGTCTCACTACTTTATCAGTTTCGTTTCTATTTACTCCTACCCACCCATTCGTATCTCTAAGAACAATTATTCTTTCACCTGGTTCACACATGTACTTCATTCATGTCTTTCCCGTCTCTCGCTCACTATCACCGTTTGTGGGGCATAGCAGGCAACCAAAAACACCATGTATACCCATCCGTACCCATATTATTCTTGGGGAAACACATTAATAATTTCTTACATGTGCCATAGCCCTTTTATTCAGAATTAAACCGACTCCCTGACTGCCACGAGCGCTTTCTTCAACACCCGACCATATGCATAGATACTCATCCACCAGTTCCCCTCACGGCCCTTTCGGTTTGTCTCACTCATGCACAAGATATCAACCTTTCGTGCATTCATCTCTTGCAAAATCTCATTTTCTTTACCTCTCACAACCTATACATTCCAGGTCGTAATTTTCCAAGAAGTTGGTGTGTCGTCATACATGGTGGGCCTAGTCTATTCAGCCTCTGTCGCCCATCATAACTTTGGCTGTCCGAGCGTTGTGTTTTTCGTAGTGCTTAAATATGTAGAAGCGGAATGAGTCGGTAGCACAGTCACACTACTGGCTCTTGCTTTGAAACATGATGGAGCGGTAATTTTTGCTGTCATGGTATAAACAATTACTTTTTGCAAACAAAACAACAAAAAATGTTTTTTCAAACCAACTTCTAGTTATCCGTGAAGTTCATTATGTTATTTTTCTTTAATTTAGTGCCCAAGCTGCGTTTACATAGGTGTTACTATGGTTAAAGATTGAAGATTCTAGCTAAATAGGAAATTGATTTATCGGATTTCAAATATTTTTACAGAAACTCTCCACCATAATGTGTTTGCTGCACCTAGACCTTTTTCAGCACTTAGTTTTAGTCCACTCAATCAACACAGTTTCTGCAAACAAAATAACAAAAATGGTTTTCTAAAACAAATTTATTGTTGCCTGTGAAGCTCATTGTGTTATTTTTTAAATTTAGTACCCACACTGCTTTTATACAGGTTTTAGTATGTATCAAAACTGAAGATTCTACTTTAATGGGAAATTGAATTATCACAATTTTTACGAAAATTCGCTACCATAACGCATTTGCTGCACCTAAACCCTTTTCAACATTTATTTACTGCTGGTCTATCCATGCTCTTTGAAAATGAAACAAATAAATATAAACAATAAACAATTTTGAAATTAAAATTTTAATAGTTTGTCAGATTTAACTAGGAGAGGCCTATGTGCTTTAAATACCTTAAAGAATGGGAAGCTTAATATTTATACATAATAAAACGTAGTTCTAGATTCCCTTTAAACAAATTGAATCACTTTCATTAAAGTTTTAATTTATTACTATATATTTTTCTGATATCTTAAAATTCAGATGACACTTTTGGCAAATGGCAAACCTGCTGATTCTTTATTGTAACATATGTAGCCTGTTCATTTAAAGTTTAATTTGGAGCATTTGTTTCCAATAGCAGCGTAACCCTGATATATCTGTCTGACCTTGTCTAACACTATAGGCACCCATTCAGAGGTAATTTCAGGTTATATCGTAAATTATTTGTTTTTTATTTGGTTATAACTTAGAATTTACTGAACCGATTAAGTTCAAATTTGCTAGATAGGACAACTTATACGATATCTACGTGTGTCTAAAGTTTAAGTTTTATACTTCTAGTCATTTAAAATATATTGCGTTTTTAAACAGTTTTTTGCATTTTTTTCTGAAAGCACGTGAGTGTCAAAACTGTCTAACGAACTCATCCAAGCCATTAGCAAAATAAGGGCAATTCCCAAGTTTGGTCCAAATCAGTGAAGTATTTTTTGAGTTATCGGTTGGACACACACACACACACACACACACGCACACGCACGCACACAGACACAGGCACAGATATATATATATATATATATATATATATATATATATATATATATATATATATATATATATATATATATATATATATATATATATATATACATTTTAGTTGACCATGGAAATAGGTTCCAGAGGCCCTAATTCGCGCTCGTTTGAAGAAATTTTCCGAAAATCTCACCATCGATACCTTTCTATTAGTGAATTTTCTTAATGAAAATTCACTAAAAGGATGATCAAACATCAAAGATGAGCACCGCTGAGGTAGGCCCGTTTCTGTCAGCGGTCAAGAAAACATTGATTATGTCCATGATGAGATGACATTTGAAGATCGAAAGATTGGGCTTAAATGTGTAGCAGAAACATTGCACATTTCCTATGAATGTGTGTTTGACATTGTTCATCACGGCTTGGGAATGAGAAAGCGCTCCGCAAAATGGATTCTGAAATGCGTGAATGCTGACAGAAACGCGCTCGTGTGTCAATGTCGAAGGAAATGTGCCACCATTTTGAAGAAGATTCCTTAAACTTTTTGGGTCGCCTTGTCACAATTGACGCAATATGGGCCTATCATGATCCAGAGACTAAAGAGCAATCAAAAGCATTGAAGCATTCCGCATGTCTACACATCAAAAAATTCTGTGTTGAAAGGTCGCCTGGCAAGATTCTTGCTTGTTTTTTTTTGTGAAAAGGTAGAACTGTCATGGGAGCATACTATGTTGTTAGTTTCTAAGTTACGCAAGAAAATTGTATTAAAACTCTGCGGAAAACAGACTAAAGGTGTTGTTGCCTTTTTGCAAGACAACACCCATGCTCACAAGTCGTTGATTGTATTGCTAACAATTGGTAAAATTGTTTGGCCGGTTACCCTATTTGTGTAATTCAGCAACATAACTATTCACAAAAAAACAATAAAAGGTAAACAATTTTTGACAAATAACGATGTTATATATACCATTGAAGACCAAGATTATTTTTTGTTAAGGTGTAGAGCTCGCTGTATGAATGTTCTGCTAAATGTGTAAGTTTTAAGAGGGGATTATGTTAATAAAGTTATAAAAAAAATAATTAATATAAGCATTATGTAAGCGTTTATTCATTCCAAATAGCTTGCAGTGTTTGAAAACCTAAATTTAATATGACATTACATTTTACTCTTGGAACATTTAAGAACATTTGTTGGGGCTAGTGATGGGCGGCTAATACAGTAACGAATACTTTGTAATACCTGAAATAACAAATACTCGCTTATAAAAGTAATCGTTACTTAGTATCCACTTGTTTATAGGCTTCCAGTATTAGTACTCAGCACGCAATACTATTGCAGTAGGAGACGTTACCGTATATATGATCATACCCGTATATCTACTTAATGTATTTCCTATTTCGTATTATGAATACCTACATGTAAAACAATTTGCATTCGAAACGACGATATGTGATTGCTAGTGAGAATTTTGTATCCAGTTACAGGAATGTTATTTATGTTATCTATTCTTATTGTTACACTTACAGGAATGTTATTTATGTTATCTATTCTTATGATTATTGTACGTATTTATTTTAATACTTTACATATATCGTACATGTAAAAATTCCAAATACATTTAGTTTCATTTACAACCCGGTTTTTTAGCAAAAGAGTGTTGTTAAAAAGTAATAATTAAAAAAAATATGCATTAGTTTAAACTACAGAATGAATGTTTATATACACAGAATAATTATTATTGAACAGCTTGTTATCCATATATATATATATATATATATATATATATATATATATATATATATATATATATATATATATATATATATATATATATATATATATATATATATATATATATATATATATATATATATATATATATATATATATATATATATATATGAGGTGTGCGAACCCATGTTTTGTTACATCGAACTACCCAAAATTCTTCAGTGTTCATATATCATTTCCTTAAATACAAAATTTAGGAATATTGTAACATACAATATTTGATGTGTAGAAGATTCCCATTCTTTTTACAAAAAGGAAGGGTTCAACAAATTTGTAGGTTGATTGGGTGAAAATGCCTTCTGGACATGATCGTTGCGGAGATCGGTCAGCGTTAAATCAAAAACACAAAAACAAAAACTATTTTAATTTTTTTTAGATTTCTAGATAAGCTTAATGATAAATATGTTGTTGTTGTTTGGCATTGGCTAGGCAGTTTTAGCAAACAGATTGAGAGGGTCCAAAGCTCGGTTCAAAGTGAGCATGATAGGTATAAAATAACAACTTAAAATTGGAACGGTTTCCGGATTGTGAATATTTAACGGTTTTGGTTCATTGTGAAATAAAGCGTGTTGTTACTGAAAAAGGTGTTGGAAGGCTAGGATATATAAGAAAAATAATTCTATGACAGCTAAATGGCTCCGCCGTGTCTCACCAACTGTCAAAAATGTGCATGAGTGAAATATCCTAAAATTACGCTATCGACTCAGTGAGACCGATAACGAGTCTACAGTGCTGCTACCGAGTTAACAGGGCCGCAACTTCGCTACCGTTGGAACTATTTTGGAGAATTACATATTTTGAACTACTTCAAGCTCGCTAGTGTGAACATATTTTCGAACTGAAGGTTCCGTTTGAAATTTCGAAGCTTCGCACACCTCATATATATATATATATATATATATATATATATATATATATATATATATATATATATATAGTAGGTATGAGTATGTTCTGTTTCAATTTGAGGATTTCCACTTTTTTTTTTAATTTGAGGATATTTATTTTTTAGTGGAATGTATTATGCGTAAAACACCAAAACAGCAAGGCAATGCTAATCCGATCGCATTTAAATGTAAGTTTTTCTTTAAATTGAAGATTAAATTCTGTAAATAAAAATAATCGGATTTCCCAATTTTCATTTATTGGTGTTGTGGAAATGGGAATATACATTTTAGCATATTGTATTTCATTATTGACTAATCATAGGAGTCACTGCATCTTAGGTATACTTTTTCATTAGTTGTATGTACAGTAACTATATTAATTAGTCAATGTTTGTGGAAGGAGCGGAGGCTAACAGATCAGTATATGGTAATGTGTAGCATGCAAATTAGATACTTTATATTGGTATCAGGTCTATGACAGATATGAATCCTGGTTGGTACTGTATTTTTGTACATATTCAAATAGAATGACAATACTGTTAATATGTAGCCTACAGATTTTATTTTGATTTAAAATTGTCATGTTTAAAAGAAAATTAAGTCAATATAATTTGTCAGCACACAACATTTATAAGTTTGGCATACTAATATGAAAGATAAAGGAAAGACATTTGTTTGGTAGTAATTTTGTATGGAAGAACATCAGGCAGCGAATGTTCAGACTAAAGTTTAAGGTGAAGAAAGAATTTAGATTCAAGAAATTTTTGTATGTCAAAATTTCAGTGTAGGTGTTTAGAACAATATTTTCAAAATTATGTCTAAATACTCCAGAAGTCACAGGGCTTATTTGTATTAAGATACTGTACAATTTTAAGCAATAAAGATTATTATTTAACATTTACTAGATTTGGTGCAATAGTGTTTATGTTTTGTTTTTATTTTCAGGTGATATTGTTTTTGTGAGTTATGAAGACGGTATTGTTAAGTTAAAAATGCAAGGTGCATGTACAAGCTGCCCAAGTTCAATTGTAACTTTAAAGAATGGTGTTCAAAATATGTTACAATTTTATATACCGGAGGTTCTAGGCGTGGAACAAATAGAGGATGAGGCCGATATTATTTCTAAAATACAGTTAAAAAAGTTAGAGGAAAAACTTGAAAAAAATGATAAGTGATTAATTCTGAAATATTTAATGCATGAGGTTTATGTATCTCACTTTGTAAATAGTGTTAGCATATAAAACCTGTAAATGTCAATACATATATTTTTGTTTCTCAAACGAAAGGCTTTATTATAATTATAAAAACTAAATCTAATAGGCTAAATATAGTTGAATTAGGAAACAAATCAAGTAATAAAAGGTAAATTAAATTAACTTAAAAACAAAAATATTTATTTTCATTTATTTACATCATGGTTTAAAAAAATGGTCACTTCATACAATAACAGTTTGTTGCCAAGACTAATATTTTGGTTTAATAATTTTCTTCATTTGCTTAATGTGAACTCAAAAGTAGTAACTCAATTTCAAGTTTGTCGAGACTATGTGACTTTGTTAATACAGTGGCAATAACAACAATACATAAGTGTGAAAATGGTTAAGCATTTTTGTAATGTAGTGAGAAAAAACAGATTTTTTAATTGTGGTTCAAACTGTCTCAATTTCACAACCTAATTTACATAATACAATACAAATTCAAAATAAAAAAGGAAAAATGTTTTTATTATGATATTTTGTACCATAAAACGGGGTCACATTATGACTGCCAGGTGATTTTGTGACAGCAGGTGGTGCGCAGCTCTCATTTGTCATCTCATCCTGTTTATCAAGTGAGCGTTATATTGTACAACTTATATATTCTCTGCTTTACTTCAGAAAGACCAGATGGAGACTGGCCCAGGTCAAGCACCTGACTTTGATAATCAGATAGTGCAGAGACTACCACTTCCTATTGTTTTCAAAATTTCTTATAAAAATATGATCTATAAATGTCTCAGAAGAGTGTTTACTTCTAGTAAGAGAAAATATTGTGTGTATAAATCCAGATGCAGATAATACATCTTTGAAAGTACTTGTTTATTTTTGCTAATTAGATTGACGTTAAAATCGTCACACAGGATCCACCACCTTTGTCTATAATTACTAATGCACTCTACAAGTAAAGTCTCCAGCAAACTGAAAAATAATTGATAATTTCCTTTTGGTGTTCTGTCCATACAAATTATTACCAGCTTTAATACACTACTAACAGCACACACACATTAAAACTGACCCTCCACACTTTGTCTCAAAGACAGGCTTAAGAAACTTCGTATCTTCTCTAACATGCATGGCCAATGTTGGATTTCTAAACAACAGAAAGCTGCGGCCACTGTAACTCAGGAAGGCAGAGTACACCTTGTTCATCTGAAGTACATGTTTTAGAAAAACCTGATTGTTTCTTCTTAAAAATTTCTAAAAAAAAAGTTCAACACCTAGTAATTTATTTCTTATACTTTGTACACAGTCTGTTTTCGTAATTTTTTTCTCGAAAATTCAGATGGTGACTTAAAAATCTCCTCCATTCTGAATCACCAGTCTTAAAGGACTGCAGGTTTAATTTCCTCACATTCATACATCAAGTTTCTTTTCTCTTTAATTATTTCAACTATAAGCTTTTTTTTTAACGTCAGTCTGTTTCCGCGACTATGGCCAATCACCGACGCCAGGGAGCAGTTTCACCTCACTATCCTGAAAATTTTGCCAAACCCCTACCTTGTTGATCTGAAGTACATGTTTTAGAAAAACCTGATTGATGTTTCTTCTTGTCCAACACCTAGTAATTTATTTCTTAGGCTTTATATATTCTGATGAAATACCACAGTCTGTTTTCGTAAATCGAACCCGGTACCCCTCGGTTCACAGGTACACGTCCTTACCACTGAACCTCTGAGGGTCTAAGTCTAAACTTACTTCTCATCCTTCATTCGAGTTTTTGCCTTCATTTGTTTGATTTTTCAATTTATTTGTTACTTCCAATTTTTTTGAGAAAAAGAACAGCTTGCATGTTTCGTTTAGAAACTGCTTGGCTGTAGCTCAGTATGGAAGGGATCAATATTTCAAGGTTCATCAGTTTTCTACTGAAGTTATCACTTACAGCTTGTAATTTAGATTCAAAATCCTTACTCAGTTGAGTGCTCTCAGACACCTACAAAAGACTCCACATCTTTGCTCCATATACAGGCCTCCACTATTTTCCCCAATAAACAGGAGCTTCTCCACCTCACCTTCAGTTTTCTACTGAAATTATCACTTACAACTTGTAATTTAGATTCAAAATCCTTACTCAGCTGAGTGCTTTCAGACACCTGCAAAAGGCTCCACATCTTTGCTCCATATACAGGCCCTCCAGTATTTTCCCCAATAAACAGGAGCTTCTCCACCTCACCTTGTGGCGTTCCCATATTATTACCTCGTGTTCGCATGCTCCATTCTTTCAGCTTCACATATCTTCAGGTGTTACTCCAAAGTAGCAATTTGTCTCTCGTTTTTTATTCAATGAAGTAACTTTTTTGTTCTCAAATTTCAGCTCCTTCACTTGCTGAGTAAGTTCAGCAGTGACCGGCTTACTTTAAAATTGCAAAGGGAAGGGATAAAGTCCCTAACAAGAACCTGATATATTACAGTAGGGAATATCTCTGTCTAAAAGGTACCAATTACAACAATTGAGAAATCAAAAAAGCAGATTAAAAAGGGTAATCCTATAGTTTAACACTCCTGGCTTGCCAGTAAAGTAAACATACGTAAAAGTTGCACGAACATGTATGCAATTTTGTCATATTTCATATCACCCATTGCCTTCCTCACCCCATTAAAAAGTTAGGGGAACTGAAAACTATGGGCAAAAATGTACACATTCTCTGGCGCAATATGGTAAACTTGTGGTATGGAGAGTTATGTATACTGTATGATTACTCAAAAATATCCTATCAACATTTAAGATTAATTACTAGTAACTTTTTATTCCATAAATGAACTCCTTGAAATTTAGAAGTAAAAAGTTATAGCTTTTCAAGGAAACGATTAAAAAAAATAGCTATAAATAGGTAATTGCTGAGTAATTTTTGGATTTCGGATTAAATGTTTTGTTTTTTTTTTAAATTTTTAATTCGACATCCTAATTTACATCTGCAGATATGGGCACGCTGCATGGAAGAATTGATTGCATGTCCAATGTTACGAGCCCAATGCACGTAGTAATAACCACAGCCTTTAAATGTAGATAAAGTGCCACTTCACAGGGTTCATCGTACGAGCCGGTCGTGCATTGATACATGTTTGGGGACTGATTTTAACAATTGTTCATATTAATCTCTTTCATGTAACTTTAACTGAAACACAATATGTAAAAATTAAGTGCAATAATTACAAATCTCTAAAAAATTTCCACATATATAGTTAATTTTTTTACATATTATGTAAAAAAATGTCCCCATGAGTAGGTAATATATAAATACTGATACCAACTAAAAAAATTTCAACAAAATGTCATACTCAAAATATTAATAATTTCGAAACTGATTATACTTACATTTGTGAAAATATTTGAGTATATTAGGTAACTACCATATACTAATTTCGGCAGCTCTTAAGATTAAACTATTTCTAACAAGTGGTTAAGTATGGAAACGGAAACTTCATACAAACATAGGTCCCAAACTCCTTTGTTTTCCAGGTACAGGGTGTTAAATATTTTCAAGAAAAAGTTTCGCCGAATATCAAAAAGACCGAAGCCAGTATAAAACTGAAACATGGTGAAAATGATAAATGTATCAAAGACCAAAGTCTTTTTTAGTGAATTTTCATTAAGAAAATTCACTAATAGAGAGGTATTGATGGTAAGACTTTTGGAAAAAAATTTCAAACGAGCGCGAATTAGGGCCTCTAGAACCCATATCTGGGGTCAGTTTCGGTTTTATATGTTATATATATATATATATATATATATATATATATATATATATATATATATATATATATATATATATATATATATATATATATATAAACATATAAAACCGAAACTGACCCCAGATATGGGTTCAGAAAGATTTCTGCGGTCTTTAATGTGAGACATACATGGTTCTCGGGTTGAACAGCATCCAGAATGTATGAAAACTCGACGTTTCGGCTCCTGTTTTGGTAAAGGAAGAAAAAGGTAAAGGCAATATGTAAGGCCTTAATCTGCCTACTCCTTAGAGCGATGGACAAAGGTGGGTTGGGATGTTGTAGCTCGATTACGGGGCCTCAATCTGCCTACTCCCCAAATCTCGCCAGAGATCGTCTATGAGGACTCAGTGTGTTCAACCCTAGGCCTCAGAGAGATCTGGCAGTTCGTTGCAAGTCTTGTCTTATATATGTTGTTCCGTCTACCTGCTTCGCTGTCAGTGAAAGTAGTAGGGTCACGGTACTTAGAGGATGAGGAAGATTAAGAGGGTGACCGGCATTTGTTGAGACAGATAATGGGGAAATAAAATTGTCAATGGAATTTATTTTCTTTTTGTGTCTTTGTAATGAAGATATAATAGGTTTCCAAGTGGTCGGAAGGTGAAGACCATGGTCTCTCTAATTTAAACAATCGGGACGTTTTTCAATTTCGATTGCTTCGCGGATAATTCTCGTTTTGAAGTTGTAAACCGGTGCTATTGTTTTGGCATTATCGAAGTTACTATTATGTTGAAGTGCTATTGTGTCCTGTGCGAATATGATGCGTGGCAAGCGCAGATGAGGGGTCGGATTTTCTAACTGCGAGGGTGTGTTCATATATTCTATTGTGGATGCGTCTATTTGTTTGTCCTACATAAGTTCAGGAACAAGGAATTTCGTAAACTCCATGGGATTCTTTTGGAATCGTATCCTTGGGAGTTTTTATTAGATTTCACAGTTTTTGCTCTGTTGTGAATATGGTTTTGATATTATGGGTTCTAAAAATTCGGCTGATTTTGTCGGTGACACCTTTAATGTATGGTATAAACGCTGTGTGTTGTTGTGTAGACTCTATTTGTTCTTGTTGTGGTGTAGTTGTTTGTTGTGCGTTTCTAATGTTTCATAGTATGCGATTGTTGTCCTATCCGTTTTCTAGCAATGTCTGTCCTAAAAAGTCTAATTTTGTCTGTTTGTTGTTGTTGTCCATTAGTCTAAGGGATCGTGTTACTAGTGTTCGAACAACGGAATTTTGTTGCGATGGGTGATGGTGAGATTGGGCGTTAAGATAACGATTAGTGTGGGTTGGTTTTCAGTAGACAAGAAGAAAATCCTCTGACTGGGTTTTTAGTGATGTGTACATCTAAGAAAGGCAAAGAAAAAATATCTTCT
Source organism: Tillus elongatus (assembly GCA_964006375.1). NCBI lineage: Eukaryota > Metazoa > Arthropoda > Insecta > Coleoptera > Cleridae > Tillus > Tillus elongatus. The sequence goes on from OZ023268.1 coordinate 69,154,981, forward strand.
ATTTCCATGGTGAACTGGATTTGGGGGTTGATGTTATTTAGGTAAGAAAGGAATTTGTCTAGATTCTTTACCGTGTGGCCAGACAGCGAAAATGTCGTCAACGTATCTTAACCAACAGGTTGGTTTAAGTTGGGATGAATTGAGGGCTTGTGTATCGAAGTTTTCCATGAAAATGTTAGCCAATGCCGGAGAGAGTGGTGAACCCATTGGAGCACCTCGAACTTGTTTATAAAATTTGTTTTGAAAAAGGAAATAAGTGTTAGATGTGCAGTGTTCTAGAAGAGCTAAGGTATCGTGGGAAATATTGTGTTTATTTTTGAGAATGTCAAGGGTTTCAGATAGAGGTATATTAGTAAATAAGGAAACTATATCAAAGCTTACTAGGATGTCGTTTTGAAAAATGGTGTTGTTTTGAAGAAGGTCAATGAAATGGGTGAAGTTTTTGACATAGGATGTAGCGTTTTCTAATAATGGTTGGAGAGTTTTGGCTAGATGTTTTGCAAGCTTTTGTGTGGGTGAACGGTGGGCACTTACGATAGGCCGTGGGGAATATCAGGCTTATGGACTTTTGGGAGACTGTAGTTTCTAGCGATGCGAGATGATTTTTCGCAGGGGATTAGTTCTTTTTTGAGGTCAGGACTGAGTTGGGAGTTGTTGATGATGGTTTTGGTTTTCTTTTCAAGATAAGTTGTAGGGTCGTTAAGGATTTGTTTGTAGTCTGTGCTGTTAAGTATATTGTCCATCTTTTATATATAGTCTGTTTTGTCGAGTATGACTGTAGCGCTGCCTTTGTCTGCTGGTAAGATTATAATTTGTCTTTCGGTTTAGGTCTCTGATTGACTGTCGTTCATAAGAAAGAAAGGTTGGAAGGTGGAGGTTTAGCAGAACATAATATCCTGGCAATGTCCTGTCTCGTAATTTCAGCTTCGTCAGTCGGTAAGTGTGTTATCGCATCTTCTGATTGAGAAATTATCTTTTCTATTGGGATGAATTTAGGGGTTGGTGCAAAATTAAAACCTTTGGATAGGACTTTGATGGCGACGTCACTTATGTTGGAATTTGAAAGGTTGTGAATTACTATAGTAGGATTGGCATTATGTGAGTGTTGTGTGAGATTTTTGTTTGTCTAGAAGATGCTCATTTTTTTTTTTTGTACGTCCGTCTTTTGCTGTGTAACATGTTCTGCTTTACTATGCGAGAGTCTGGCTAGAGTGTCCCAAAGTGTAGGGTGTATTTTGAATGTGTGTATTTTTATGTACGTGTCGTAAAGCAGTGTGTTGGTAGTGTTAAGGTGTCGTCTTGTCTCGTGAATAGAATTTCTAAGGAGAGCAAAGCCTGTTCGTTTTAAAATGTTGGAGATGTTATGTGATTTGATGTGGTGTTTAAGTTGAAAAGATTTTGAAAATGGCTCCAAAACAGGAGCCGAAACATCGAGTTTTCATAAATTCTGGACGCGGTTCAACCTGAGAACCAAGTATGTCATATATATATATATATATATATATATATATATATATATATATATATATATATATATATATATATATATATATATATACATATACATATACATATATATATATATATATATATATATATATATATATATATATATATATATATATATATATATATATATATATATATATATATATATATATATATATTTGTGTGTGTGTGTCCAACCGATAACTCAAAAAATACTTGACCGTTTTCGACCAAATTTGGGAATTACCTTGATTGTGTTAATGGCTTGGATGAGTTCGTAGATGGGCAACGTGCGTTTAATTTTTCCTAGAAAAAAAATTTAAAGAAAATTTTGAACACGCAATATTTTTTAAAATATTGAAGTGATTCGAATGAAAATTTGCACATATATAGCACATGTGACAAAATAGCTGTTAACCAAATTTAAAATTAAATGGCACACGAGAAAAGGAGTTAAGTGAAAATCAAAATTATAAATGAATAAACAGTCTAAGATATCAGTTCAAATTCCATAAAACATTTCGCACGTTAAATGTTCACAGGGATGGTTAGACTGTGAATGTGTCATTTTCAGTAGATAATTCAAAATCGACCAGCGACAACAGTCACCTGACAAGTAAATTCAAATTAGCCGGGTTGTCACATAATAAAATTTCATTTGAATCTGAAAATGTAAAACATATGGTCATAACACATATTTCTACCTATTGATGACAAAAGTTCCTCAAAAAATTAATCCATCCAATAAATGTGGTTTAATATTAATAAATGTTGAGTTACCATAAGTCCTCATTTATATCAAATTCTAATTTACTCAATCTGACACCAAGTTACTGGACCTGACAACACAGTGTATCTGTATTCAAATATGTCAAAGAAACAATAGTCATAACCTCAGGTGCAAAAAATATACGTTTTTGTTGCAAATCGAAACGTTTTAATTGCGTTTATCATTGAAAGGTTATTAAAAATGAAATATACCACATTGTTGAACTTTATTAAGGTATGTACAACTGTTTGTAGGTCATATTCTATTATAATCATGTTAATATGTAGTTGAGGTTAAGTCCACTAGCGTTGTAAATATTCTGATTATTTTGATATTCAGACGATACGGATTCATATAAATTAATATTCAGATTAATCATCCGATTATGTTTTCACATTAAGAAGGATATATATTTATATTCAGCGTGGTATGGGATGGAATCGTAGATGCAGTATAGAACTAAGTAATAATAATGTACGCGTGCTAAATATAATTTTATTTTAGTATATATATATATATATATATATATATATATATATATATATATATATATATATATATATATATATATATATATATATATATTGTTGAGTATATGTGAATTGGTAAATATTGTTATGTATATTTGAATTTAAATCTCCCGCGTACATTATGACATTTCCGGTGACGGCACTGCTGGACTCAAATAAGTTATGTTTAGATTACTGTCAAGTATTAAATGCGCATGTCAGATGACGCCCATCCGGTGTCAGGACTGCGTATGTCAATTATTATGTTGTGTGGATGACGGTGAACGTAAGAAGTGTTTTATGTATGTTTATGAAATTTGTTAAATATAACGATACGAAAGATATTGTGTATTACTGCACAGCAACTAGTAACCCTGTGTGTGGCTCCCGACAACCCTACAATTCTCAGGTGTGGGGTGTATGGCTAGTATTTGTGCAGACGCGATATAACCGCGAGTTTGTAAACGGCTTCTGTGATCAGTAAAATGGCGGACAAGGACGCAGATTTCAATGAAAATGTAGGTGACCAGAGTCAGCCTCAGGACTCAAGCGACTTACTAGGTGGTAGTAACCAGGTACAAATGGATGTGGAGCAGCTGATCCAATTAACAGTCAGGAGCATAATGGCAAGGGACCAGATAGCAAAGGAAGCGCCCAACAGACCTATTTCGCCCGAAGCTACGGTGATTACGCCATCAAACAAGGAACTGTCAACCCCTTTTCCAGAATTTAGTGGCAAAAATGAAGACGTTGATTTGTGGATACAGCGCGTTGATTCAGTGCAATCGGTGTATGGTATATCTGACCATGTCATGCAACTGGTAGCCGTAGGCAAGTTTATCGGGATAGCTAGAGACTGGTATATGTCCCGCGTCGACTTTGTAACCATGGATTGGAGTGGCCTGAAAGTGGAGTTAAAAAAGATGTTTGGTTCGAGACCTGATAGTGTTTCTCAGAAAGAAATTCGAAGGCCGAAGATGGAAGAAGAACGAGAGGTTCACAGACTACTTTCACGACAAAGTATTATTGGGAAATCGTGCTGGAGTGAATGAAGCAGAATTAGTTGAGTACGTCATAGATGGTTTTGATGATGCAGTACTAAGATCGCAAGCACGCATGCAGAGTTTTGTTACACTGGAGAATCTGCATCGGACGATGAAAAATGTGTCAGACAGAGGTAATTCTGGAGTAGCGGGTCCGAGTAATCCAACACCAGTGCAACAACATCCTCGAAGAGCAGCTGCAGGTAGGTGCTACAACTGTAATGTGGAAGGCCATTTAGCAAGTAACTGTACCAAACCAAGGCGACCTCCAGGAAGCTGTTTCGAATGTGGATCGACACAGCATATCGTCAGAAATTGCCCTAGGAGACATAATTTTCAGCAGACGACTCAACCACTGAGCCGCCAGCATCCAGATTCTACAACCATGTTAGTAGAGGTACGGCAGCCCATGCCAGAAGCATACATAATTGGAGTTCGACTGGAGACGCTAGGTGAAGAGGAACTAGCTACAATCGACTCAGGTAGCCCAGTATCGCTGATATCCGGAGAGGTAGTGCCTAAGAACTTTGTAAGTAGAGTAGTCATTAGTCCTAATTAGTCAGGTATAAATAATTCTCAATTGAAAATCATAGGAAGTTTTGCAGAAAATGTGGCAATCGATAATATTATTCACAAAGTTAAATTTTATGTAGTTGACAGAAGTGCTTTACCATGTAGAGTATTGTTAGGTAGAGACTTAGTTTATTGTGATACTATAGATGAGATAATTTTCCGTAAAAATGAGGTAAGGATAATTCCAAGCAATTATCATCAAGATTTTCTCACCAATGAAGTTCTTTTGATTGCCGAAAATTTTAATTATATAGATAATGATTTACAAATAGATGAAAAATTACCTGTAAGTGTCATTGCTCAGACTAGAGAACTTTTTGAGTCATGTTATATTTTGCCAGAAAGGCCAGACAAGCCTGATACTGAATTTACAATGCAAATAAGTTTGTCAAAAGCAGAACCATTTTACAGCCGACCTAGAAGACTATCTTTTTCAGAGAAACGAGCACTTGATGAAATTTTACAAGACTTATTCGGTAGGGGTGTCATTAAAGAAAGTTGTTCACATTATTGTTCCCCTGTGGTTCTTACTAAGAAAAAAACTGGTGAGTATAGAATGTGTATAGATTATCGTACTCTAAATAAATATGTATTGCGAGATCCTTTTCCATTACCGTTGATCGATGATCATTTGGACTGTTTGAAGAATAAGTCATTTTTCACTAAGCTTGACCTCAAAAATGCCTTTTACCACATTGATATAGACAAAGAATCGCAAAAGTATACTTCTTTCATTACTCCTTCCGGCCAGTTCGAATTCTGTAAAATGCCTATGGGACCAATTTCTAGCCCAAGTACATTCACCAGGTATATTAATATGATTTTCCGGGCACTTATAAGGGATGGAAAGGTACTTATTTATATTGATGACATTCTGATCGCTACTGAAACCATTGAGCAAAATTTACATATTCTAAAGGAGGTATTCCAACTTTTGGTAGTCAATAAACTTGAATTAAGAGTGGATAAATGTGTATTCTTGAACGATACTATTGATTTTTTAGGTTATCGGGTCAGTAAGGCAGGTATTATGCCCAATAATGATAACATTTTGGCAATTCAGAATTATCCTGTGCCCATTAATACGAAGCAGCTTCACTCATTTCTGGGTTTAGTCAGTTATTTTAGGCGGTTCATCAGAGATTTTGCTTCTATCGCTAGCCCCTTATATGAACTTCTGAAAAAACGAGCTAACTTTAATTTTGGTCCGGCTGAATTAGAGGCTTTCGAAACGTTAAGAGTCAAACTTATGAGCAAGCCCATATTAGCAGTATATTCCCCACTAGCGGAGACTGAGCTCCACTGTGATGCCAGCTCCATAGGTTATGGAAGTATTTTGTTACAGAAGCAGGAGGATGGGAAGTTTCACCCTGTTTATTTTAGTAAAAGGACTTCTGAATATGAATCTCGTTTTCACAGCTATGAATTGGAAACTTTAGCAGTGGTCAATTCATTAAAAAGGTTTCATGTCTACCTTCAGGGTATACATATTAAAATAGTTACCGACTGTGACAGCTTTCGACTTACTTTAGCGAAGAGAGATATTATCTCAAGAATCATGAGGTGGTCTATGATTCTACAGAATTACGACTATACCATTGAACATAGGCCAAGTACTCGTATGAGCCATGTAGATGCATTAAGCAGGATACATTTAGTTCTAATCCTTGAAGGGAATTCCTTAGAGCAAACACTGGCAGTCAAACAAGACCAAGATCCCAGAATTAAGAAAATTCGCCAAGATTTAGAAACATGAGAACATCCTCTGTATGAGCTACAAAATGGATTGGTTTATAGGAAAACTCAGGATGGTAGTGTTCTATTTCATGTACCAGAAGACATGGAGTATGCCGTGTTTCATCAGTACCATAATAACATGGGCCACTTAGGTGTTGAGAAGACTTGTGAGTTAGTGGCCAGGAGCTATTTCATTCCTCATCTTCGGGAGAAAGTCAAAAAATATATTACGAACTGCTTACAATGCATTCAGTATAATCCAAAAACAGGAAAGAAGGAGGGATTATTACATAGCATTCCGAAGGGTAATGTGCCATTTGAAACTGTGCATATTGACCATTATGGTCCTCTGGAACGTAGTAAGGATAAAAATAAATATATATTTGAAGTCATTGACGGGTTTTCAAAATTTGTAAGATTCTATGCATGCAAATCCACCACTACACAAGAGGTAATTAAACATTTGAAAGGATATTTTGAAGCATATAGTAAACCAGTTAGAATAATTTCGGATAGAGGTTCTTGTTTCACGTCTAAACTTTTTGAGGATTTTTGTGTACAGAATGAGATCAAACACATCCTAATTGCGGCAGGAGCGCCTAGAGCCAATGGACAAATTGAGCGTATTAACAGAACTCTCACACCAATGTTAGCCAAATTGACAAATGAACGGAATCTAGAGTGGAATGAGGTTTTAGAAGAAGCTCAATTCTGTTTTAACAATACTATTAATGCAACTACAAAAGAAACACCAAGCAGACTTCTATTTGGTAGGAATCAAGTAGGAAAGATCGGTGATAACTTAAGATCATTTTTAGAATCAATTGATCAGAGCAGCGAAAATAGCGAGAGCCTGGAACAAGTGAGAGATAGTGTCGAGACAAATAGAGAAGGTTCAAACAGCGAGTAAAAAGTACTATGACGATAGACATAAAGGACCGGTTCAATATAAGGTAGGTGATTATGTCATGATGTATAACGTAGATACGTCGATAGGTACAAGTAAGAAACTTATTCCTAAGTATTGTGGTCCTTATGTTATAAAATCAGTATTACCCAATGACAGATATGCGGTGACTCATATAATAGGCTTTCAGAATACCCAGGTGCCGTATGATAGCATACTAGATGCGTCAAGGTTAAAACCATATCCCGACTAGCTTAAGCAATGAACACTTTACAGACCACCCATGTTATATTGTATGACATAGTTTTAGTTCACATTTCGTGTATCATATTATGTATTCCATAAGGTAGTTAAGGTTCATTTTCATATATTCTTTTAGATTAATTTATGCATCTTTATCATTTATTTAAGTTTGGACAGGAAATGTGTTTTAGTAATTATACTTCTAATGTTATGATTGTTTTAAACATACCATTTATGTTATGCTTATTTAGCAACATGTTTATGTTTTTTGTGAAAATGAGTGATAGTGCAGTGTTTAAGTGACTATTTGATCAGGGTCGATCAAGGTCAGGACTGGCCGAGTTGTTGAGTATATGTGAATTGGTAAATATTGTTATGTATATTTGAATTTAAATCTCCCGCGTACATTATGACATTTCCGGTGACGGCACTGCTGGACTCAAATAAGTTATGTTTAGATTACTGTCAAGTATTAAATGCGCATGTCAGATGACGCCCATCCGGTGTCAGGACTGCGTATGTCAATTATTATGTTGTGTGGATGACGGTGAACGTAAGAAGTGTTTTATGTATGTTTATGAAATTTGTTAAATATAACGATACGAAAGATATTGTGTATTACTGCACAGCAACTAGTAACCCTTTGTGTGGCTCCCGACAACCCTACAATATATATATATATATATATATATATATATATATATATATATATATATATATATATATATATATATATATATATATATATATTATAATGATTTGGTGATCTCCAAGTGTTTATTTCTCTACGTTATGCTTATATTAAATTATTTGTTATTATTGATCTTTCTATGTATATTTTATAATTTTTATACCTTATATGTGTTTATATTTGCCCGGCTATTGACTCCATACTGCTAGGGTATATAGTGAGTTCCCTTTTTATTAATGAATTTAATGATTATTCAATTTCCCTTTTACTTGCCCAAAATTCAAAACCAGATATATTTATCATATCCTCAAATAATAATACTGCATTAAAATTTCGTGTATGTCTGATTTTACTCTACTAATTTTATACAGATAAAGAAATAACAAAATAACATAACACCACTACTTAATCAACAAATTCTTATATTATTACTTGAGCTCTTTTTATTTAGGTTTTATCTTTGATCAACATTTTTCTTTGCGCTTTTCCAAATTGGTGATTTTAAAATATAAATGATTTTCTTATTTAAATATTATCAACAGATTAGAGGTTTACATACATTAATGACCCAAATTTTCATTCATACATTCATTATTGAAATTTATAAGTTCCATTGACTTCTATTTAAAGAGAGGCCTTGCTATTAGTACAGAAGTTTATACTTTCGAAACTTCTTGATTCCTTCCTTATCAACCGCTGTTGGCTAGGTTGAAATTCATCGTTGCTAGGCAGCCATCTTGTGGACTCCTTACTTCAAAATAACGCATCTTTGGCCTCAATCATTATTTTGATATTTGCATATCTTTTCTTGCAGCACTTCTTTTGAGCTTATTGCTCATTTAGGGGACACATTATTGATTAATTTACAGTTTTTAACACTTTTCAAACTTTAATTTTCCAATTTTACTTTTTATTTCACTATTTTGCGGTAGCAAAATGCACTAGCATCTTCTTGATATGATGATCCAAATTGAAGAGAGCTAACTTTGATTCAATTATTTTACTTCATTTCAAAATATTGAATTGAAAGCAATCTAGTTATTCTCACAAACTGTCAGAAATATTTTCACATTTTTCCATGAAAATATTGTTTTATCTATGTACACAACAACTGAGAAATACATTTACATTTATGGAATTTTGAAATGTCAGTGTCAATTCACTTAACCCCCACTTGTAAAACTTTAAAAACATCAATAAAAACAAGTCGTAAAATACTTAAATATATAGAAACTTATTTATCATAACTTTTTAGTAGTGGTATCATAAATATTACAAACATTTTAAAAGGTTAGTACAAACTTAATATTTTCTATATATATAACACTACATTTTTTAACAACACATGTATCAACTATTTATTAACCAAATTATACCTATTTGTTTATCAGTTTATTTTCATTTCAAGCTACATTTCACTTCTTCCCAAATGTCTTTATTGTATAGCTTGAAAAAATACTTTGAATTTCACTACTGCAGTGTCTATTATTCAGTACATTATTTACACTCTGCCTAAGATTAATGTAAGAATCATTTGCTCTGTTTATTATTTGAGAAATGTCTTTTTGTGTATCTGTTTTTAATTAATTTTATGATCTTTGTATTTCAGAACGCCATGCTGTTAATGCAGATCTTTATTAGACAAAACAATGCAGTGTTGTATTATACTTTGGTTTCACTGGATATTTGAAACATTGCATCTTTAGTAAGTTATTTTATATTAATTTCATTTACATCTTACTTTGAAGTGCATTACTTGTGTGGTTTATATGAGTGTATATGAATTTGTTTTACCCCTTTTATTTGTTCCACATATACAAAACATCATTGATATTTATTTACACCTAGTGTGTAAATTTCCCTCTCATTATATCTGTTTTAAAATTTTATCTCTACATTTCAGATTGATTTCAAGAATTCATTGGCAATGCTCTCCAATATTCTACACAAACCGTTTTGACTGGGATGAGTATTCTGCACAATACCACCTTCGATATCCACTTAAGTTGCTACAAGGTTTTCCACATTATTGACCTTTAGTGGCAGTGTTAGTGTTTTAACAATTACCGTTCATAAGCCTTTAGTATTTTAATTAGTGCTAAGTGATATTCTAGTTTACTCGTAAGTACTTAGTTTTAAGCTTTGCATAATTTATGTTTGATATTGGTAAATATCAATACAATATATATATATATATATATATATATATATATATATATATATATATATATATATATATATATATATTTTATATATATATATATTTTATATATATATATATATAATGTATATCCAACTGCTAACTCAAAAAATACTTCACTGATTTGGATCATATTTGGGAATTACCCTCATTTTGTAAATGGCTTGGATGAGTTCGTTCATCAGATCTTAACGCCCAATTGTTCTCAACAAAAAATTAAAAAATATTTTTTCAAACGCTACATCTCTCAAATTCTTGAAGTGATTGAAACGAAAATTTACAACTTAAAAGAACATAGACACATGGTTATGTACCAATTTTCAAGTCTTTTGATCCAAGAAAAATAATGTTATTCGAAATTAAAATTAAAATAATCATCGACATTACTTCAAATTCTGTAATGCAATATCTACAATGTTGGACAAAGACAGATGATGTTACCTGTACTGCTATGATACTTAAATAAATGGTCGATAAAAATCTAAACAATGGAGGTTACAAGTATTATTGCAACATACTAGAACGTAGACAGGGACGCCACCTCGGTGCGGAACCAGGTAGTATGTTGTCACAACAACTCGTTAGCACAAAATGTTATAGGTGGAAACATTTGTACAATCGATTAACAATTTTGTAGATGTCGCACCTGTCCCATTTCTTTTATAATACCGGGACAATGTTTGCTTTTAAAAGCACTAAATTTTGCATGCGACAATGTTCTCTGCAAGTATCAAAATCTGCTCAAAAAATGAGAATGATACTGATAGATAAGTTATTAGATCAATCATTTTTATTATCGATGATTTTGCAGGTTAATCTTTTTAGTGAGTTTAGTAAATAGCACTTTTTTTATTTCTCATATTGTACGTTTCATACAGGTACAATCCCACTTAAAATTAGACATACCTACATTTGTTTAGCGTCCAACCATATAGAGCTTAATTTTAAAGGTGCTTGCTTTCGGCTTCGAGCGAATTTCAGTGTAGTCTTGGACAAAACGTAGGTTCATACACTCGCGAATTGCGAAATAGCCGTGAAACGTATGCCTATTTGTTTATTTAAAATAATATCGTAAAACTGTTGTTTTGTATTAGACTTCCTACTTTATTTTACAAATTTTTGTGTGCAGACAGACACGATCTAAATGTCTTCTCTACTTTCAAGTTTGTGTAACCCCAATGTTAATTAGGGGCCCCCCTTTATTATACTTACTTATTTTGTGCCTATATATGTAATATAAAAATAAAAAAAGGAGTGAAACACCAAGTGAATTTATTTGCTTTAGTGCTGTATTCAATATTATCTGAAAAAGACATTATAGGCGACAATGTGGAATCTAATTTCGGTAAATTTACAGTTAACTGCAAGGAGGATTTTTGCACAAGCCACCAGGCAAATTTAGTGCAAATAACCCCTAAGAAACTTAAGGGGCCAATAATAGGGATGCTGGGCGGGGAAGAAATCTGAGCGGAAAATGCTAAAAAACATTTAGTCGGACTTCGAAAAGATGCGTTTTTCACATTTTGCAGCAATACTTCCTTTAAACTCTGTCTGCCCGGAATAACACACATATTCGCCCAGGTCAGTAACTTTCTTGGGGGTTGCTTCCAAGTAATTTTTCTTGTGCTTTATGCTTTAAAGGTAGTTTTATGCATGGACAAGGGGAAGGAGAACCCCTCGTGTTTTTGCGCGAGGAGCAGTATCCCTCTTCGTCCTGGTGGTTCTTCTTTCTCTTCTGCATGCATACAATCACCCTCAGTGCATGAAACACAGAAATCTTTTTATGTTCCGCTATCTAGTGAATATATATTTTCTTTTTATCACTTTTGTTGAGTTTTCTATCCAAATTACTGTATAAAGATTTATGTTAGAGGTCATGTTTTTGCTTGCCCTTCTTTAACTTATTTTTTTGCCGTTCCCAATTGAATAAAGTAACGTTTTCTAACTTTTAATATAAGGCTAAATCACTACGATACACTATTCTTATGAAAATTAACTACAATAACGCACTTGCTGCGTCCCGAACATTTTTTTAGTGAGTTTAGTAAATAGCACTTTAAAGCGTATTTCTGTATTTCTCATATTGTACGTTTCAAACAGATACAGTCCCGTTTAAAATTAGACATATCTACGTTTGTTTAGCATCCAAGCCTATCGAGCTTAATTTAAAAGGTGCTTGCTTTCAGCATCGACAGGATTTCAGTCTTGGACAAAACCTAGATTCATACACTCGCGAATTGCGAAATAGCCGCGAAACGTATTCATTTATTTTAAATAATATCGTAAAACTGTTGTTTTTTATTAGGTTTTATAAATTTATTTTACTAATTTTGTGTGCACACAGACACAATCTAAATGTCTTCTCTACTTTTAAGTTAGTGCAGCCCCAATGTTAATTAAGGGTCCCCTTTATTAAAATCACTTATCTTGTGCTTATATATGTAATATAAAAATAAAAAAAGAGTGAAACAGCACGTGAATTTATTTATTTTAGTGCTGTATTTGATATTATCTGAAAAATACATTATAGGCGATGTGGAATGTAATTTGGTAAATTTGCAGTTTACTGCAAGGAGGGTTTTTAGATTTTTTTTTCAGGAACATGCTGAGAACCCCCCTTCAATGCACAAGCCACAAGGCAAATTTGGTGCAAACAACCCCTAAGAAACTTAAGGAACCAAGAATGAATAGGGTTACTGGGCGGGAGGAAATGAGCTGAAAATCCTAAAAAAAAAACCATTTAGTCGGACTTTGAAAAGATGCGTTATTTACATTTTGCAGCAATACTTGCTTTAAACCCTGCCTGCCCCGTACAACACCCATATTAGCCCAGGTCCAGTAACTTTCTTGGGGGTTGCTCCCAAGAAAATTTTCTTGTGCTTATGCTTTGAATGTGGTTTTATGCATGGACAAGGGAAAGGAGAACACCCCGTGTTTTTGGGTGAGGGGGCAGAAACGCTCTTTGTCCTGGGGATTCTTCTTTCTCTTCTGTATGCATACAATCACCCTCAATGCATTAAACACAGGAATCTTTTTATGTTCCGCTTTCTAGTGTATTGTTTTGAGTATATTTCCTGTTTATCAACTGTTTGGTTTGAGTTTTGTATCCAAATTACTGTATAAGTATTTATATTAGAGGCCATGCTTTTGCTTGCCCTTCTTTACCTTATTTTTCACAATTCTTAATTAAATAAAGTAAGATTTTCTAACTTTTAATATAAGGCTAAATCACTAAAATATATTATTCTTATGAAAATTCACTACAATACATTTTTTAAATATCATCAGAGCCATGCTTGAGGGTTACCCAAAGGCTTCACTTTGAAAAAAAAACTTTGCGCCACTGTTTCTCTTCAAACTCTTATAAGCCTGATACACTGCTAAGATCAAAATTGGACAACAGTCATCTCTCAGCTTTTTTTAATAAGCCGTTTTCACTCACGCTTTTGAATTTTTGACAGATTTGCAATGATTGCGACATTGAAAATTGTTTTTTATTACCATCGCTACTTTCCAGCTATGATTCAGTAATTTTTTTAAACAATTCTAAAATAAATTATTCCTAAAAATATTTAATTATACTCAGACTCAGACAGATAATTTTTGGTCTATTATTTAGAAAGATATCCATATGGTGGCATAACAAATTAAAAAAGCCTCAGAAACATTATACCGTAATTACTAGTTCTTTGTTTTCCTAGAAATCGGCTTGTTGGAGCAAAAAAATGAGTCGATTTTTATCTACTTTTGGTGAATTCAGTTTGGGGAAAACAGTGACGTGCACTATTTTTTTTTCAAATTGAATCCTATAGGTCACCCTCAAGCTGGCACTAATTGTATTTGGAAAAGAGTGTTGGAAGCGAATAATGCTCTTTGATACATTTATAACTATTGTCACCAGTTTCCTATGGGCTAGGGTCTTTTCGAAATTTGAGAGAAACTGTTTTTTGTAAGAACAGATTTCACACCCTGTATCTGAAAAACGAAGGGGTTTGGGACCTATATTGGTACAATCTTTTTGACTTAGAATTGAATGAGGAATTGCATCCTGGAGTTTTGCCTCATTCTTAATTAACAACCTGTATAATACTGTTAAAATATGAGGAATAATGAAAAGTTAAGCTTGTTTTTTAAAGTCGTAAGTAAGTACTACATGCAACATTTTAGGCTAACAAATGCAACAAAATAAACTGTTTATAAATAATGCAGCTTCAAACAATTTTTTGTTTATAGAAATTTGCATTTTTAAGTTTTTTACTCCCTTTGTACATATTTGCTGTATAAAATATTTAATCAGTAATCAAACTATATATTTTTTATATTATTCAGACTATTTAAAACCTAACATTTATTGATGTTCTTATATTTTACACAAAAAAATTACAATCCTAGCCTAATTATAGATTACATTATGACCCTTTTCGCCATTTCTCTGCTGTTGTAAACTCAGTCATAGGTTTCCCACTAATCCCACAGGTACCAATACCTACCCTTCCATTTACTGATTCAGGTGAAGCAAATATACTCTTAGTTTTCAGTCCTGATTTCTTACTTTTGGTTGCTTTATTTGTAAAAGCCAACCATTTATTCTTTTCAGTTTCCCTTTCTTCTTCTAGTTCTTTAAAACGCTGCTGTTTTTTCTGTTTTTTCTTCTTTAAGTATTCTTTATTATTTAGTTTTGCTTTTTTTAGCTTCTCTGATTCGGACAACACTCGTTTCTGACCAGTAAACTCTCTAAGCTCAGATAAAGTGGTTACACCACGATTTTTGTATGCTTCAAATGTTACATTTACCTTAAAAAAAAAGAAGAACCTGTAAATATTGTTTACAAGGAAGTTTGTGCATACAAAATTTACTATATTCACAACTAGCTAATAGAAACTGTATTATAGATTGAAAATTTAAGGAAAATAAAAAGCAAATGAAGTCTGTAGTTGAGACGAGTTTTGAATGATGTTCAGCTGAACCAAACCACCAAATATTGTACATGCAGTCTTTGAACGTTTTCATCCACTTATTTGGCAACTACTAAAATAGCGCCCTCTGACTTAGTAACTACATAATCATCAAACCATATTTTTAATACATTTAGAGCCTAATAATTTTTTTAAACAAAATTTTCACTTGCGTTAATCATTTATATCGATGCTAGTGACTACAGAATTATATTTTAGGGTCTTCAGTCAAAAGCTAATCAAATCTAATAATCTGCTTGTAAATTAAAGTAGTTCCAAAAATAATTTACAAGAGCTATGACAAATATTTTTATATTCTGCTTAATATTACAATCTAATATGAATTATGACACCTTAACATCTCCTGCACTCTCTTTAAGAAAATTGTTAATGTAATTTTTGAAACTTTTGTTTATGAAATCAGATGGATTTTTTATACATTTTATTGTGAAAATATCAATTTGAAGACTATACACTTTTAATTTGATATGAGTATTAACAATACCAAAATTGCTATTTTTGCTGTATTAAGCATTCCAAACAGGTAAAACCCATCAGTCTTTTTTATAGCCATAATAATATTATTTACATCTACCTGTTTTACAGAAAACTGTATTAACACATTAAGCGATTTATTTAGTTTTTATTGCTTTGAGAAAAAAAAGTGCAAGTGTTTAACTCGCTACTTCTATCAGCTGATGGCTGCAAAATCTTTTATGACTATAGATTTTAAATTGCAGCAAACTCATACATGTTATTGAAATGAGAAAAAAAATTCAAATACACTTTAAAATAACTTTAACGGCAACTAAATGCTTTAAAAACACAAGTAGTCACACTAAGTTTAATAATGCAAAATTATTTGGTTTCCAACTTGAACTGTTTATCGTGGGAGCTGTGCATATTAATATCTACAGTATTTGACAGCAATAACTAAACTAGCAGCTGTAACTCAAACGTTTTAAATTACAGAGAAGAAAACCAATAGTGAAGCCAGAGAAGTAGTCTCCAAGTATGTATTTAGTATTAAAATTGTAATTGGGGTATAGATCAAATGTTTTACAACCAAAAAATGTAAGGCTGGATGTATTCTCATTGTAATTAGAAACGAACAAATATATTACATTACAATCATGTCATAGATTATATAACTGAAAACAAAAATTTGTCCGATATTTTTATTATAATGTTTGGAATGCAGGAATGTGCTACCCATGTGGCAGTTCATAACCTAAGCTGGAGCCAAGAACGTAGAACACAAAGCATAACAATTCTTAAAGGCATCAATTTAATATTGAAGTGTAAAAGAGAACACTAACATTCAATACAATTGTAAAATAATGTTAACATTTTCATAACCACCACAGGTGGGGTCGAGGAGTCGTGGGCCAAAGGACTCCAGAGGGCAGGCCGAGGAAGTGGAAACAACATGAGCTTTCGATGAAGCTTTCCCCATGTGCGGTGAAGAGCAGCATCCTGCTGATAACTATACATGACGGATCTAGACGTGGAGGTCGAAAAAACTCCCCCAATCCACGGTGTCATGTGACCCGTGCCTAGGGATGGATGGCACAAGGGTGATAGTGTCGTGAACGGACCCTCTGGAGTACCAGGCAACCCGCCTTGCACCACACGGGGTTCTGATGGTGTGGACAGTTTTTCCCCATTCTCGTGGGAACAACATGGAGAACATAAATATAAATAAAACCAAAACCAATGAGGCTCAAGGAGTGGCTCCGGCTACAGACTCGTGCCTTGAGTCTATTCAGGAAACGGAGACGAGCCAAGGGGCGGCAGCGTCCACGGGCTCTGGAGGTCTCACGACCGACGTAGATACGGGGGATCGGGTGGTAGCTTCGGCCACAGAC
Organism: Tillus elongatus; assembly: GCA_964006375.1. Classification (NCBI taxonomy): domain Eukaryota; kingdom Metazoa; phylum Arthropoda; class Insecta; order Coleoptera; family Cleridae; genus Tillus; species Tillus elongatus. The sequence goes on from OZ023268.1 coordinate 69,171,964, forward strand.
TTGTCCCCGACACCTAAGCTGGAGGCTGAGTCCCACCCGAGGGCGGCGTCTGTCCGGGGCGTAAAGAAAGAATCTCCAGAGGGCGCAGAAAATGGCGACCGGGACGTGGACGATCGAGAAACCTGTAAAGGCGCAAGAGGGGATGGCGAGTCAGAAGAGGCCGCGCTCTGACTCTAGCACGCCTACTACAGACAGACGTCCCAAAAGAAGGGCACCTGTAAAGGCGCAAGAGGTGAGTGCGGGTCAGAAGAGGCCGCGCTCGGGCTCTTGCACGCCTAGTACAGACAGACGTCCCAAGAGGGCCAGTGCCGGAACACCGGCGCAGACTGGCACATATAGGGAGGCTGCGGAGGGCCTCGGGATGGCAGTGATTGACAGACGCCATCCTGAAGTCACGCTAGACCAGGGGAAGGCAAACCTGATCCAGGCTGCGGTGGTCTCTCTTCGCGAAGAGGAGAGCCCGCCTCAGTTCCACTGGGCGCACCTGGCGGGAGGCATCCTCTGGATAACCTGTGCCGGCCCGCAGTCACGAAACTGGCTGTGGAAAACGATGTGGGGGCCTCGATAAGATTTGGGAGGGGGCGGACTTGACAGCCGTCGAGCCCAAGGAACTCCCAGAGACGCAAGGTACTCGTACGGATCCCTGACATTGTCCCGCAGGAGACGGTGATCAGTAGACTGAAGATCCAGAACCCTGAACTGGGGACACAACACTGGTGGGTTCTAAGCAGGAAGGCAGAGGAGAAAGGACAGACTCTCGCCTTCTCAATCGACCAGGCGTCTTACAGAGCCCTTGAACGAACCTCCTTCAAGGCATTCTGGGGCCTGGAAAGGGTTAGCTTTCGCCCACTGGGGAAGCAACTAGGGGTTAATGGGTAAAGGTTCCTTTAGGTCAACCTCCAACACAGTAGGGCAGCCACGGCCGGACTACTGATGGCTCGAGGAACACAGATGGGGCCCTCATCTAGGAACTGTACTCCTATAAAGGAGAGTTCAAGGGACTCGGCGGAGCTGCTGGAAAGCTCATCTACAGCAGATCCAGCGAGAACCCGAGGGCCTGCTTTTTTGTCAGGGAAGGGATAGAGTTTCTGCCTTTAATGAATTTCTGTTCCAGGGACCTGGCAACGATCAAAATCCGATATGGAGGAGCGGATGGGCCGAGGGACATTACTGTCAGGTCAGCCTATCTGCCGCCACGGACCCTCCTCCACCGAAGGAATTGGAGAAGCTGATGGTGGGTAGCAGAACAGGTGGATGGCAGACCATCATCAGCATGGATGCGAACACGCACCATGAGTTGTGGGGAAGCTCGGACAGAAACTCTAGGGGTGAGGAACTTTTACAATTCTTTATGAAATTTAATTTACACATATTGAATAGAGGTAATAAACCGAAATTCGTCACAACACGGCGTGAGGAAGTTTTAGACCTAACAGTTTCCACCCAGTTTCTGGGTGACTTTGTTAAGAACTGGGCTGTGCCTGGGGAAGTGAGTAGCTCAGACCACAGATACCTCCGGTTTGAAATCGCCAAAGTCGAAAGACAAACGGTATAGTACCAGGACCCCCGCAAAGCGGACTGGGAAGCCTACAGGGCAGACCTAGCAGTGGAACTGCGGGGGGTTAAGAGTACCATAGGCAATTCAATAGACCTCGAGATTGCGGAAACTTAATTGCGAGACGCAGTCACCTCGGCCTATAACGCCAACTGCCCACTGAAAATGAGGGCGTCCACCAGGAACCTCTTGTGGTGGAACGAGGACCTCAGGCAAAGGAGGACGCAGGTTCGTAAGCTTTTTAACGCGGCCAAAAGGTCGGGAGCATGGGATGAATATAGACAGGCCCTAACGACTTATAACAAAAGACTGAGAGACAAGGAGTCGTGGACGAGGCTCTGCGAGGAAGTGGAGAACACGTCCGAGAGTGCTTGACCACACAAGCACCTGTCCAAGGGCAGGACGAACATAGGCTCCCTTAGAACATCCACGGGAGGCTTTACAAGCTCGGGGGAGGAAACTAAAACACATTTTACTCCAGACGCACTTCCCCGGCTGTAACATAATAAACCAATCACCTCCGGACTGGGAACACTCAGAAATAGAGGCGCCTTATATGCGGGCATCTAGAGTGGACTGGACAGTCGCTAAAGAGATGGTTACTTGGAGCAAAATCACATGGGCCATCAACAGCTTTAAGCCATACAAATCCCCAGGATTTGATGGAATAATGCCCATCATGCTCCAACAGAGGATATATATATATATATATATATATATATATATATATATATATATATATATATATATATATATATATATATATATTGGCGCCGGCGTGTATCCTCATTATGAGGGCCAGCCTGGCTCTGGGGTACATTCCGAGGGCATAGAGACTGGCCAGGGTGGTATTCATTCCTAAACCTGGGCGTCCAACAGGCCAGACAAAGTTCCTGAGGCCAATAAGTCTCATGTCCTTCTTGCTAAAAACAGTGGAAAAACTACTCGACCGGCACATTAGGGGCGGTGTACTGGAAGCATATCCACTACACTGTGGACTATATGCATACAGAGCAGGAGTCTCAACAGAAACAGCACTGCAGCAACTGGTGCTGAAACTGGAGAATACGCTGGAGAACATGGAGGTGGCGCTGGGGACCTTCCTAGACATAGAGGGGGACTTCAGCAGCACCTCATCTGGATTGGTGGGGGAGGGAGCGTGGAATAGAGGAGACCTGCGGCAGGTGGATCGCTTCCATGCCCAGGGAGAGAGTGGTGTTCACCTCACTCGCGGGTGGGACTCTGCTGGATGTCCGCAGGGGAGCGTTCTGTCTCCCTTGCTCTGGTGCCTAGTGCCTCTTGGAAGGGGGTATGAGGTACACGGCTATGCGGACGACATTGTCATCATAGTCCGAGGAAAGGTTACACAGTCAGTGTGGGAGCGCATGCAGACAGCACTGAAAGTGGTGGAAGGGTGGATGGTTGGTCAAGGGCTCAGGGTGAGCCCCGAGAAACCAACCGTCATACCGTTTACGAGAAGGAGGAAGTGGGAGAGCCATAGAACTCTCACTCTATATGGTAGGAACATTCCAATGGCCAGGGAGGTAAAATATCTTGGGATCGTATTGGACTCTAAGCTAACCTGGAATGGTTACGTTGAAAAAAGACTGTGTAAGGCAGTCATGACCTTAGCCGCCACTAGGCAGCTATATGGAAAAACGTGGGGCCTAACACCTAGTATGGCCCACTGGCTGTACATAAGGGTGGTCAGACCATCGTTAGCATACGCGGCACTGGTCTGATGGCCTAAGGTGAGACAATCCAGTGCCAAACAAAAACTAGGCAAGATCCAAAGGATGGCTTTTGTTTTTATATTATATTGAGATTTTTAATGCCTATTAAATTTGCAATTATCCAATTTGCTGCTCTTTTAATATTTTTTCTAGATAATAGTAATAATAACATTAATAATATTTATTATGTGCGTATTTATGTATGTGTGTACGTGAGCCTGGATACCACCACAATATATATATATATATATATATATATATATATATATATATATATATATATATATATATATATATATATATATACTATCAAATTATAGACTAAGCAAAGGCCACGTCGCTTTGAACATATTTGGTGCGCCCCAGTTGTGATTTTGACAGCAGTTCCAAAAATGGATACCAAAAGCTTCCTAATGATATTAACTTGAATTTTGACGTACCCAATTAGTAAGATTTATTTTTATATTTACCAACTCCATCCCATATACTTTTACTAATATACACATTACAAATAATTTTGGAAACCTGGTGCACTTCAAACACTAGTTTGTCCAACTTGAATAAAAAAATTGTTCAATTCCTCACAATTAAATGTTGTTGGCTTGTGTCATTTTTTTCCTGAAAGCTTAGTTTGTTTCTTGTTTTATGATATTTCACTCAACTCTATTTTTGTTATCTGCCTTTTGCCTTTTTCAAGCTTACATGCATTATTATACATAGACTTTAACAGCTTATATGATTCACGTGATACTTTATCTTTTCTTACTCATCATTATGTGAAAGGGCATCTAGCTTGTTCTTCATCACTGTGGATTATTCTGTCACATGAACTTTGAACACATTGAACTCTAAGGTTCAATCTACATTTTGCAGCCTATGAAGGTTAACATATGCCTTGAATTCATTTTTTCTCAAAAATGCAATAACATAAAACGTGTTCGACAAAAAAAAAAAAAAAAAAAAAATTGTATCACCAACGACTTATGGGCCATCCTGTGATTGTAGAATAAATTTTTTAAGATGTGGCTCACGACACCCTATAATGTATACCTTTTTTTTTCATATCTTGTATAATAACGGATATATTGAGTTTTATTGATTTTTTTACAAAAATTCGACAAAAATTATATACCATTAAACGAGAAACTCTATAGCTAAGACTACTGCCAAAGCGATCAGAGAAAGGGTCTATTTGAAATGAATTTTCTGTAAATATTTTAGTAAAATGAAGGACAATGACGGTTGAAGCTAAGAGACAACAGGGTTTGCAAAATATTGTACTTGAGACAGTTTACACTCCGGTTCTTTGCCTAAATGTTGCCCATTTTGACGTTTTAAATCGCGACTTTGACGTTTTGAGGAAAACCCCAATTTATTTTTTATTAAATGTCTATAACTTTTTTGTCTTTGAATCTACAGAGCTAAATTTTGGTACCTAATTTACCTATAATAAAATAAACCCGCGTACCAAATTTGGTTGCCCTTACTTTGTTATTTCCGGATATATACATTTTTTCAAAAGAAAATACAAAATTTTCCGGGAACACATGGGCCGATTTTCCTACCTAACGAACTTATCCAAGCTAATTGTGAAAGGAAGGTACTCACCAAATTTGATCAAAATCGGCCCATTATTTTTGAGGTATCAGTGTGATACACACACACACACATTTATATATATATATATATATATATATATATATATATATATATATATATATATATATATATATATATATATATATATATATATATATATATATCGGCTCCTATTATACCTACAGCAAAGGTTAAATGGGGAAAGTTTTAGAGGAAGCTTAGTGCATTCAATATCCGGCTTCGAGTTTACAATTCACCAGTTTTAAGACGAATAAGATGGCGTGTATGACATGTCTCTATAGTCTTTGGTTATCCAGCAACGCGCCTCAGCTTTCATTTTTCTTATGGCCGCCATATTGGATTTTTCGATTTTTAGAAAGAAAGTAAAATTTCCTGTCTAGTAATGTCTCGCAAGTGCATTTGAGTATCATTGTGAGTGATTTGAGTATCATCGAAATATCACAGTTTGTAAAGTTAGGTCTTATTTTATTCTAAGGAGGCCATGTTTTCTTTGTCAGAAAATTGGGTTTTTATAAGTTCAAAGGGTCAAAGTTGCGTTTTAATAAGTAGTATGCTTTTCTCTCATTAAAATCATAAATCTGACACACTAAATCGTCGAAAACTATTGAAAATGGCCGGTATTCCCTATTCAAATGAACAAAAGTTTGACATGTTAACGGTGTACGTGCAGTCACACAGAAACGCCATTACCTCAGCAAGGTATTTGGAGATCTACACCGAACAACGGCAGCCTCATAAAACCCAATTCAGAAAAATCATAGTTAATTCAATTAACCATGGGGCCTTCGAACAATCTAAAAGCGGATACAATATTGAAAATGAAAATCGCGACAGAAACATTTTACAAACTGTCAACAAAAGTGCATCAGTGAGAACTGTAGAACGGGAAATTCGTGTGTCAAAATCAACGATACACAGTGTTAAAAAAGAACAGGTACCATCCATACAAACCCACAATAGTTCAAGGACTTAAGGGAACTGATGTTCAAAGACAAATGCCTTCTGTGATTGGTATACTAGGAAGTGTAATGAAAATAACGATTTTATTAATCATGTCTTCTGGTCCGATGAGAGTAGGTTTACGAATTGTGGAGTTTTTCATAAGCACAACACTGATCATGGGGCTGTGAAAAACCCTTACGAAGTGGCAGAGAGACTTCTACAAACCAGATTTGGAATTAACGTTTGGTGTGGGATCATTGGTAATTTAATCTAACTTACCTTTTTTAATTGGGCACCTATTGTAAATTATTAATTATTTCAGGAAATCGGCTTATAGGACCATTTTTGTTTGACTACAACCTAAACGGACAGAGGTACCTAGACCTTTTGCGAAACCAGGTTGTGCCGACTTTATGAGCTACTCTAACCTAAGATGAGTTTAAAATAACCTGGTTTCAACAGGATGGATGTCCGGCTCACAACACCATTAAAGTCAGGGACATTTTAAGAGAGCAGTGAGACTAAAGAATTATTTCCTTAAATGATCCAATAGCTTGACCTCCTACAGCCCCTGATCTTTCGCCCTTGGATTTCTACCTCTGGGGTCACACAGAGAATGAGGTCTATGAATCTGATCCTCCTGCGACCATATAAATACTTAGACAAAGAGTTTTGGACACATTTAGAAACAGTATTAACAGAAATACACTTGTTAGGGTTGTACGAAAAACAGTTACAAATTGTCAAAAATGTCTCGATGCAAATGGACGTCATTTTACAAATCTGTAAACTAATAACGAGTTACAAAGCAGTTAAGAACTTAATTAGAATTTACTTATAAATTTTAAATCATTATTTACGTTCTATTGAAAATTCAATTCATTTAATACATTACTTATTAATGTTATTTTCTGACAAAAAAAAACATGGCCTCCTTAGAAAAAAATAAGACCTAACTTTATGATGTGTGATGTTTCGATGATACTCAAATATTTTATGCACTTGTAAGACATCACTAGACTGGAAATTTAACGCTCGTTCAAAAAAATCGAAAAATCCAATATGACGGCCATAAGAAAAATTAAAGTTGAGGCGGGTTGCTGAATAACAAAAGACAACAGAGACAGGCCATACATGCCATCTTATTCGTCTTAAAAAAGTGTCCGAATAATGTCACATGTTCAGCTGTCAATTTAACCCTATAGGATTTACTGACAAAAAACGAAATCCGCCATTTTCGGTTTTTCAGCGATATTTCCAAAACCAATTGTAAAACCGAAGCCGGATATTGAATGCACTAAGCTTCGTCTATAACTTTCCCCATTTAACCTTTACTGTAGGTATAATAGCAGCCGAGATCCCTGTATAGATAGCGCTCATTTGAAGAAATTTTTTTTGAAAATTCAAAAGGCGGGATCTTCTCATTAATGAATTTTTCTAAAAAAAAATTCACTAAAAGGTGGAGGCCAGCAGAACTACAAGTGAGCTACATATATTTTTAAAGAATGTTTCGTGAGTGACAGTACATGCATTTAATTTGGCAGTACGACTTTGTGAAGAAGAAGCCCATCAAAATTTGGTTAAATACAAGTACAAGCTTTAGCGTATTCGTATGAAGCACTGTAAAATTTTAATATCAAATAAAGAAGTGTAAGTCTTTAGTGCAGAAATAAAAGACCGAGGTTGGACACTCTGGTTGGAAACTGAAACAAAAAGCAGAATCACCCCAAAAACCACAAAATAACAACAACGAAGTTGTCTTCAACAGTAGCTGTCGCTTAACTGGCGCCTCTGTTATTATTTTGTGGTGATTCTGCCTTTTAGTGAATTTTCGTAGGAAAAATTCACTAATTCACTCACCAAAGTGACTCTGACATTTGAAATTTTCAAAAGTCTTAAACTACACCTACTTATGCATACAATTTTCTTATAATTATGTCAAACATAAACCTAAGTTGCCTGATTTATTTACTTAATTTCTTTTAGAAAATTTAAAGTAATATTTTTGATTAAAAGAAGTACATACATATTTAACAGGACAGTTACCTGTTTCACCTATTTTTGAGCTCATTTAGGCCTTTAATTTTCTGTAATTGACAAAAGCATCATTATTTTAGAAATTTCGTTAGTCAAGCAAATTTTTTATACTTTTTAAATTTTTCTCTATTTAAAACCGAACTTTATCAAAGTGATGCTACTTAATCATCATTAGATTTTGTACCATCTACTATACTTAGTTTCTATCATGTATGTCCTTCGAAACTTATTTTCATACTTATAATGTTGATAATAATCAACTGTTTTTCTGTTTGTTTTTCAGGTCAAATGACATTAGAATGGACCTTACAATTTTAATTTTACGTCTTGTCATCACCTTCACGACTTAACCCTTTCGCTCATGGTGTCCTCATACGAGGACATGAAATTCTATACATAATATATTGATGGAAATTAATTTTTACTCGTTAACTAACGTTGGCCTCATTCGAAGATGCTTTAGGTTTTATAATATGTCTTGTGCTGCCATTTACAAGCAAATAGAAAAACAAAATTTAAAATTTATTTGAAATAGTCACATTTGTATGTATTATGTCATACATTGATGTGCTCTATAGAAACATTTTGACAAGTAACAGTTAATGCTGGAATTCGAAGAGTCGTGGGCCAAAGGACTCCAGGGGGCAAGCTGAGGAAGTGGAAACAACAACATAAGCTCTCAATGAAGCTTTCCCCACGACTGTCATGCGCGGTGAAGAGGCGCATCCTGCACGAGGTGACCCTGCTGATAACTAAACATGACAGATCTAGACGTGGGGGTCGAAACAAACTCCCCCAATCTACGGTGTCACGTGACCTGTGCCTAGAGATGGATGACACCAGGATGATGGTGTCGTGAACGGAACCTCTGGAGTACCGGGCAACCCTCCAGAGTAACCCGCCTTGCACCACACAGGGTGTTCTGCTGGTGTGGACAGTATTTCCCCCATTCTCGTGGGAACAACATGAAGAACATAAATATAAATAAAACCAAAACCAATGAGGCACGAGGAGTGGCTCCGGCTACAGACTCGTGCCGTACACTGGGGAGGCAACCAGGGGTTGATGGGACTTAGGTTCCTTCAGGTCAACCTCCAGCACTGATGTGGCCCTCATCCAGGAACCGTACTCCTATAAAGGAGAGATCAAGGGACTCGGCGGAGCTGCTGGAAAGCTCATCTACAGCAGATCCAGCGAGAACCTGAGGGCCTGCATTTTTGTCAGGGAAGGGATATAGTTTCTGCCTTTAATGAATTTCTGTTCCAGGGACCTGGCAACGATCAAAATCCGATGTGGAGGAGCGGATGGGCCGAGGGACATTACTGTCGGATCAGCCTATCTGTCAGGGGACAGCGCGGACCCTCCTCCACCCAAGGAATTGGAGCAGCTGATGGTGGGTAGCAGAGCAGGTGGATGGCAGACCATCATCGGCATGGATGCGAACGCGCACCATGAGTTGTGGGGAAGCTCGGACACAAACTCTACGGGTGAGTCACTTTTACAATTCTTTATGAAATTTAATTTAGACATATTGAAAACAGGTAATAAACCGACCTTCGTCACAACGCGGTGTGAGGAAGTTTTAGATCTAACAGTTTCCCCCAGTTTCTGGGTAACTTTGTTAAGAACTGGGCTGTGTCTGGGGAAGTGAGTAGCTCAGACCACAAAGTCGAAAGACAAAGAGTACGGTACCGGGACCCCCACAAGGCGGACTGGGAAGCCTACAGGGCAGACCTAGCAGTGGAACTGCTGGGGGTTAAGAGTACCATAGGCAACTCAATATACCTCAAGATTGTGGCAGCTCAAGTGCGAGACGCAATCACCTCGGCCTATAACGCCAACTGCCCCCTGAAAATGAGGGCGTCCACCAGGAATGTCCCGTGGTGGAACGAGGACCTCAGGCAAAGGAGGACGCAGGTTCATAAGCTGTTTAACACGGCCAAAAGGGAGTATGGGATGAATATAGACAGGCCATAACGACCTATAACATAAGACTGAGAGACGCCAAGAAGGAGTCGTGGAGGAGGCACTGCGAGGAAGTGGCAAACACGTCCGAGAGTGATCGACTACACAAGATCCTGTCTAAGGGCACTCAAACCAACATAGGCTCCCTTAGAACATCCACGGGAGGCTTTACAAACTCAGGGGAGGAAAGTATGGAAATTTTACTCCAGACACACTTCCCTGGCTGTAACATTATTATGTTGGTTTATTAACCAATCACCTCCGGACTGAGAACACTCAAAAATAGAGTAGAGGCGCCTTATAGACGGGCATCTAGAGTAGACTGGACAGTCGCTAAAGAGGTGGTTACTTGGAGCAAAATCAGAAGGGCCATTAACAGCTTTAAGCCATACAAATCCCCGGGATTTGATGGAATAATGCCCATCATGCTCCAACAGGGGATAGATATACTGGCGCCGGCGCTTACCCTCATTATGAGGGTCAGCCTGGCTCTGGGGCACATTCCGAGGGCATGGAGACTGGCCAGGGTTGTATTCATTCCTAAACCTGGGCGTCCAATAGACCAGGCAAAGTCCCTGAGGCCAATAAGTCTCATGTCCTTCTTGCTAAAAACAACGGAAAAACTGCTCGACCAGCACATTAGGGGCAGTGTACTGGAAGCATATCCCCTACACTGCGGACAATATGCATACAGAGCAGGAGTCTCAACAAAAACAGCACTGTACCAACTGGTGTTGAAACTGGAGAACAGGGAGATGGCGCTGGGGGCCTTCCTAGACATAGAGGGGGCCTTCAGGGAGCGTGGAATAGAGGAGGCCTGCTGCAGGTGGATCGGTTCAGGGACAGGGCGGTGTTCACCTCGCTTGTGGGAGGAAGTCTGCTGGCGGGATTCGCGGCGGGGGGTCCGAAGGGAAGCGTTCTGTCTCCCTTCCTCTGGTGTCTAGTCGTGGACTGCCTGCTAGGGAGGCTCTCGAGAGGGGAGTATGAGGTACAGGGCTATGCAGACAACATTGTCATCATAGTCCGAGGAAAGGTTACACAGTCAGTGTGGGAGCGCATGCAGACAGCACTGGAAGTGGTGGAAAGGTAGACGGTTGGTCAAGGGCTCAGGGTGAGCCCCGAGAAAGCAACCGACACACCGTTTATGAGGAGGAGAAAGTGGGAGAGCCACAGAACTCTCACTCTATATGGTAGAAACATCTCAATCGTCAGGGAGGTAAAATATCTTGGGGTCGTATTGGACTCTAAGCTAACCTGGAATGGTCACATTCAAAAAATACTGCGTAAAGCAGCCATGACCTTAGCCGTCACTAGGCGACTATATGGAAAAACGTGGGGACTAAGACCTAGTATGGCCCACTGGCTGTACACAAGGGTGGTCAGACCATCGGTAACATACGCAGCACTGGTTTGGTGGCCTAAGGTGACACAATCCAGTGCCAAACAAAAACTAGGCAAGATCCAAAGAATGGCTTGCCTAGGCATCACCGGGACCATGTCTTCAACCCAACAGCCGCCATGGAGGTGTTGCTGGATCTGCCCCCCCCCCCACACTTTGTTATTACAGGGGAGGCCAGGCTAGGACTATACAGACTAGCCTGCAATGGTAGACTGAAGATCAACCCAGGCTTCAGGGGCCACTGCAAAATTCAGGAGAGGAGACGCCGGGCATACCACGGGACGCGCTCGTCTGGTTCACGGACGGATCTGGCGGGGAGCGTGGGACGGGGGCAGGTGTTTATTCGGAAGGACCGAGGATAAGTCATAGTATTTCCCTCGGAGGCCATGCAACAGTCTTTCAGGCCGAAATGTACGCCATCCTGCACTGTGTGCGGGAGAACAAGACGAGGGGTTACACCAACAAGCGGACCCTCATAGCCACAGACAGCCAGGCAGCTCTTAAGGCCCTAAGTAGCCCACGGGTAAATTCCTGGCTCGAGAGTGAGTGCCGAGACGAGACGAGTGACCTGGCTGGGCAGAATGAGGTCACCCTCATCTGGGTGCCGTGTCACTCGGGGGTCAAAGGCAAGGAAGCCTTTCTGACATCGAATGTCTCACTGATGATGAGTCTGACACGGATGGAGAAGATATTATAGGTATGTTTACAAAATTTTTGGGTCATGGTAGTGGATTGTGACTTTTTTTATAGAAGATGACATAGCTAGAAAATAAGTTGCAGAAAATGGAGTGCATATGCAACATGTGCAAGAAGATGAACAAGTCTTGGACATGATATGGTCAAGCCCCAGCACATCTAGTGGTATCGATACATTCAATGATTGTATTCTTACTAACAAGAAGAATATAAAATGGCGGACAGGTGTAACATATGTGGCTCCCCAAATAAAGTGGTACGAAGAACAAACATTGAACAATGTGGAACTTGAAAGTCCATTACAGTTTTTTGCAAAATATCTCACAGACAAGTTATTTGAACGCATGGTGACCTATACAAATTTATTTTCTATGCAACAGGCTAAAAGCTTCCAACCTACATACATCGAAGAAATGAAGACATTTGTAGGGATACATATTTTGCTAGGAAACCTTCATTACCTCAGAGTGCAGTGCTACTGGGATCCAAAGCTGCAGATTTTACAGATTGCTGACAGCATGGGCGTCAACAGGTTCTACAAGCTAAGAAATAATTTGCATTTTGTAGATATCGAAAAAGAGGCCAATCAAAAAGATTGTTTCTGGAATGTGAGACCTCTCTATGAAACGATAAGAGCCAGACTTCTGTAGCTAAATCTCAATGTAGATGAACAGATGGTTCCCTTCAAAGGTAAGCTGAATATGAAGCAGTATGGAAAGAATAAGCCCGAACCTTGGGGTGTAAAGATTTATGCAATTAGTGGGTCGAGCAAACAAATGTTCGATTTTCTTATATACCAAGGCTCGACAACAGAAGTTGAACAACGAATGGTTAACACATTTGGATAAGGTGCTGCAGTTAAAAACTACCAACGAATATATGAAAAAAATATCAAATTATGCTTTGATGATTATTATTCTAATTACAACTTACTGCAATATTTACGCAATAAACAAATTTATGTGATCTGCACTGCACAGCAGAACTGATTCAAAAATCCTCTATTCTCAAGTGATAAAATCATGAAGAGCCGTGGCTGTGGTGCTTGTGAGGAATTATTAAGCTAAGATGGCGAGGTTATTCTAACAAAGTGGATTTATAATAAACTAGTTATAATGGCCTCAAATTATATGAGTATTGGTGTCTCGACCCGTGCAGGCGTTGGGATAAGGTTGAAAAAACATTCATAGAAGTTGATAGACCTGAGGTGACAAGGACTTATAATATAAATATGGGAGGTGTCGATAAACTGAATTTCCTAATAACAATATACTGCACTTTTATAAGGTCTCATAAATGGACCCTGAGAATATTTACACACGCACCTGATTTGGCATGCGTAAACGCTTGATATATTAAAGCTGCTATGGCATTAGGAGTGCCAAAGAAACAAGTGCTGGATCTTCGGAATTTCAGGGCATACATTGCAGAAGCTCTAATCATGATGGAAAAAACGGCAAAAAGGAAACGAGGTCGTTCTTTAAGTGAGGCATCGGTTTCGATACTGGCACCAAAGAAGGCGAATATAGAAGTATAATCCCCCAGTGGAAGTCGTATTAGATAATATAGGACATTTGCCAATTGTGGATGAAAAAAATTTTTAGTAGGTGCAAAAGACCATCATGTACTGGGAAATCAAAATTCATGTGTATCAAATGTAAGATACATTTATGTTTAGATAGGAATAAGAATTGTTTTTTAGATTATTACACCACCTGATATTTATTTATTTATTTATTTATTCATTCATTCATTCATTCATTTATATATAAACCAGTATAAAAACAGTTACAAAGATTATATAATCCACGCAACTCCCACAGAGATAAACATAATTATCTTATATTATTAATTTTGTAAAATTATACTGTAAAAGTGAGGTGTTTTTGTGATTTTGCAATTCGCTTCATTTTTTAAAAAGCTTGGATGAGTTCATTAGACAGTTTTGACACGAAAATACTTTTAGAAAAAAATACAATGAAAACACAATATCTTTTAAATTACTAGAAACATTAAACTAAAACGTTACAAGCACGTACACATTGAACAAGTGGTCCTACCTACCAAACTTCAACTAAATTGCTTCAGTAGATATTGAGTTATAACTAAATAAAACATAAATAATGTACAATATGACCAGAAGTTACCTCTAAATGGATGTCTATGTTAGCTAAAGTCAGACAGATATATAAGGGTTCCGCTGCCATTACAAACAAAATCTCCAAATTAAGTTTTACACAGACAGTTTAGGAAAATATGTCACAATAAACAATCAGCAGGGTTGCCATTTGTGACAACACTCATCTGAAGCTGAAGATATCAGAAAAATGTTAATGAATAAAATTTTTTAATGAAAGTGATTAAATTTTTTTAAAAGCAACCTAGAACTATGTTTTATTATGTATAAATATTAAGCTTCCTATTTTTACGGTATTTAAAAGCCGTCTCCCTCTCCTAGATTAATCCGACAACACCACTATTTGCCATTTGTTAACTGACAGGAGTCATGAGAGAAATGTATACGTTCTAGGCATAACTTCGAAATTAACAGACATAGTTAACAAAGAAGAAGATACCTTCTAAAACGACTCCGCTAATATCTTAGAATCTTAGAAATAAAACAACTACCTATATTCTAAGAGTAATACAAATAGTAGGTAAATAATAACCCAACTTTTAATTTTAACATAGCTTTTACAAATGCCTTCGGCCGTCGACTGTGACTGTAGTATATTATGATTCTAACATCCAATCAAACAAATAAGAAAGTGGTTGTGTGCATCAGACACAGGTTCTTAATCAATGCATGTAGGTACTGTACTGCCAAAGTGAAAGAAAATTATTTCAAGAAGAAATGTACCTACCACAAACTAATATATGTATAATACCTAGGTAGGTACTTACGGTTTTCTTTACTCTTAGCTTTTACTCTTTATGGAACATTTGAAGTAGTGAAATTACAAAATATCATAAAGCAGTTTAAATTACATATATAATCAGGGCAAACGTCTACTTAACGTTCTAATCAGATCTTCAGTGTAAATTATTAACATTTTAATTTCAAAATTTTGTATTGTTTATATTTATCTCATTTTCAAAAAGTATAGATACAGTTATAGTAAATAAGTGTTGAAAGGAGTTTAAGTCTAGCATGTACGTTATGGTAGCGATTTTTTTTTAAATATTTCAAATAGTGATAACCAAATTTCCCATTAAACTAGAATCTTCAGTTTTGATACATAGTAAAACCCATATAAAGGCAGCGTGGGTACTAGACTTGAAAAATTACTACAAAATTCTTTTAAAAAACCTTTTTTGTTATTTTGTTTGCAGAAACTGGTTCGATTGAGTTGACTAAAACGGAGCATCCAAGTGATATTAATAAGTAAATATACGTACCACGTTTATAATTTGGCAGGTACATTAGTTTTGTAAATGAAAATTAAATTTTCGGTAAATTTGCAGTTTAGCACACGGGGAACTTCTACTTTTTTTTTCAGAAACATGCTTAGAACCCTTTCTGGATGCACATACCACAAGAAAAATTTCTTGAAAACGGCCCCTAAGAAAGTTACTGGACCAGGAGTGAATAGGGGTGCTGGGCAGGAAAGAAGATAAAAAGGAAATGTCAGTGGAAAGTTCGAAAAAACCAGCTTAGTTGGATCTCTATATGCTACCTTTTACCCATTTTGCAGCTATACATCCTTAAAATCCCGTTTACTTCGCCCAGAACCCTTATTCAACGCAGGTCCTGCAACTTTCTTGGGGGTTGTTAGGAAGAACTTTTTCTTGTTTATATTGTTCTTGTTTATGCATTAAGGGTGGTTGTAGGCATGTAGAAAAGAAAGAACCCCCGTGACGAAGCGGCGAACCAAGATTTTCAATTTATGTTTAAATTGTTACCTCATTTCATTTGTTTAAAATATTTTCCCAAAAATGAGGTTGCCTTGTTTGTCAGCCCCACAAAGAGAGATACAATACTTTATCATTTAAAAAAGTATGGATACAGCAACAGTAAATAATTGATGAAAAGGGTCTGGGTGCAGCAAGTACATTGTGGTAGAGAATGTTCGTAAAAAGATTTCAAATCTATAATCTTCAATCCTGAGCTATAGTAAAACATATGTAAAAAATCTTTTTTGTTGCTTTGTTTGCAAAAAACAGTTAAAATTGGGTTGACTAAAACAAAACCATCCAAGCAATTAATAAGGAAAAATACCTGCCATATTGATAATTTGGGAGGCACATTCTAAATAATACTTTTTTTTTCTGTAAAGTTTTGTAACTTTAATGAAAGTTGTAACACAATTTTTTCAAAGTGACTTGTAGTATTTACATATATGTACCAAATTTTAATTTTCTAGCTCCACAGAAAATATAAATTTCTTCAA
This sequence comes from Tillus elongatus, assembly GCA_964006375.1. Lineage (NCBI taxonomy): Eukaryota > Metazoa > Arthropoda > Insecta > Coleoptera > Cleridae > Tillus > Tillus elongatus. Next base: position 69,188,302 of record OZ023268.1, read on the forward strand.
GTAATCGCCTACTGGGACCTCTATAACCAATCTCCAAGATCCATTCAAATTTAAAAAATTAGTTTTAATAATACACCTTACTAATAGTGGACAATTCTTGTGAAAATTCACTACTATAATGCACTTGCTGCGTCCCGAACTTTTTTAATACTCTGCTGATGGCACTTCACTACATAATAATCAAAATTTCAGGGGGATTTCTGTAAGTTATCTATCAAACTTACATTTTCTTTAAAGATGATTTTGCAAACTTGATGCAATATTACCTTGCTCAGTGGGTCGTACCACTGGGCCATCGAGACTGCTGTCATTTTAGTTTCAGGCATAAATTATGCATGATGTTAGATGGAAGGTGTTTGGGTTCTCTGGTTTTAGTGCTATTCAGTGAAGAGAGAAATAAGTATCCATGGACGGTAAATTTGCAAAGTAATGTGCAATTTCTCGGAAACTTGCCCAAAAACATACTGAAGAGCACCACTGTATGCATGAATCATAAGAGTTTGTGATTTCCACCACCAACGAAGTTGCAGGACCCAAAGCAAATCTGTGTGCTGGGCAGAGTAGTAAACAAGATAAAAAAGGAGCTATAAATGGAAAGCATGAAAAAATCACAATATAAAAGTCCAGGAGAAGGAGGAACACCGGACCAATCGCTCCCAGTCCAAAATTAACCTCTTAACCACATACATTTCAACAGAAAGAACCCTGGTTTGCACAAATTAAAAAGCTATGGGAAGGAAAAACACGCAGAACTCCAATGGAAGGAGAAACTCCCCCACAAACTACCGGCATCCCCCAATTCTCGCTCAAAGACCCATTGTCCGGCCAATTAAAAAGTTAGAGGAAGGGTAATTCTGCAGTTGATTCCGGTGACCGGCAGACTCGTCGCACACTAGAATTTCGTCGTTGGAGTTCTCGCGCTGTTGCCACATCCTTCTAGTAGTAGAAATAAATTAAAAGATCCTTGAATTCATTAAAATAAATACGCACGCAGTAAGTGCGATATGGTAGCGTATGGTATATTAATGTGTGTTTTAAGTGTTTAACGGTAATGAACAGCAATATAATAAATATATATATGCGTAATGGGAGGGAGTATGATAAAATTATGCAAGCAAAACGAAAAAAATATATAAAATAGATCTATATTGATGCAGTAAGTGTTTTACGGTAATCAATACGCATATAATAAATACATGTGCTTTATGATAGGGAGTATGATACAATACATCTAGTAAAACGGAAACTTTTTAAAATTACCTATATTGAGACAGCAAGTGTGTTACGGTCATGAAAAAACAAATATATGCACGCAGTAAGTGTGTTATGGTAGCGTTGAAAATATACCTATATTGACGCAGCCAGTGTTTTACGGTAATGAATACGAATATAATTAATACATGTGCGTTATGGTAGGGAGTATGATATAATTATGCAAGTAAAACGGAATAAAATTAAAGTGGACCTATGTAGACGCAGCAAGTGTTTTACGGTAATGAATACGAATATAATTAATACATGTGCGTTATGGTAGGGAGTATGATATAATGTATCAAGTAAAACGGAAAATTTTCAAAATTACCTATATTGAGACAGCAAGTGCGTTATGGTAATGAACATTTATAAAATAATAGCTTATGAAAAGACTTAGGAAACCTTGAAGAAGAAATTCGCTATGAAAGCTGACATGGCTATGTACAGTGCAACCGACTGTACTGTACAAACGCTATATGTTACAATCTACGCTCTGCCTTTTAAATAATCAGAGGAATAAAACTATATATATATATATATATATATATATATATATATATATATATATATATATATATATATATATATATATATATATATATATATATATAATTTTTTGATAGAGGGAGAGATGCTGCATGCAGACCTCATTCACAACACCGAAGTGCGTGGGGGTTTTGAGGTACTGTGAGACTCCTACTCGCTAAAACTCCCTCGCAAGAAGTACCGGACCTTAGTCCATAGCTCTGTCGGATAAATAACACACAATGACGTTTGGGTTTGAATGTTTCCATTCTGATTTTGCCGCGGGGGCGTTAGCGGGTAAGTATAAGCCTTGGACGCTTATGCTTATGTGGAAGTTGCTCATTGTAGTCGGTAGCACTATGGAGAAGAGCATTTGGGTGAGAAGCGGCTTTTGCGAACTGAGTTGTGGATAGTTGAGTTATAAACTCAAATATTCAAGGCGTTTCCAGGTCTGAGTGAATCTGACTGTTTCTGACAAACCATGGCGCTCCGGAAACCATTCTCGGAATTTTATTCTGGATGATTTGAAAGATTTTGATGTGTGTTGCGGCCGCAGTGGCCCATGCAGGGGATGCATAGGTTATCGCTGGCCGCATGATGACTTTGTACATGAGCAATTTATTGTTCATGGACAAATTGGAATTTCTATGTAGAAGTGGGAAGAGCTTTGAAACGTTTATATATATATATATATATATATATATATATATATATATATATATATATATATATATATATATATATATATATATATATATATATATATATATATATATATATTAATGTTATGTTTTTTTTTTAATTTCCACCGTATTGTTGATCTATTGATAGCGCGCTTGCTGCGTCACGACTTTTTAACTTTGTAATAAATGTTATGTCTCATGGAAAAAACATATTTCACATTACAAACAGTTCTAGGAACATTCGCTACCATAGCGCACTTTCTGCGTCCCGACCTTTGAAGTTTGTTCTTCATTCGAAGTCTCATGAAAAAACATACTTAACATTACAAAAAGTTGTATGGAAATTCGCTACCATAGCGTGCACTTGCTAATAGTTCTAGGAACATTCGCTAACATAGCGCACTTGCTGCGTCCAGACTTTTTAAGTTTGAACTGAATATTATGACTCATTAAGAAGACATATTTATCATTAAAAACATTTCGATTAACATTCGCTACCATAGTGCACTTGCTTCGTCACGACTTTTTAACTTTGTAAGAAATGTTATGACTCATGGAAAAAACATATTTCACATTACAAACAGTTCTAGGAACATTCGCTACCATAGCGCACTTTCTGCGTCCCGACCTTTGAAGTTTGTTCTTCATTCGATGTCTCATGAAAAAACATACTTAACATTACAAAAAGTTGTATGGAAATTCGCTACCATAGCGCACTTGCTGCGTCCCGACATTTTAAGTTTGTACTAAATAAAATATTATTTCCTTACAAAGTCGATAAAGAGAAGGATGTGGCAACAGCGCGAGAACTCCAACGACGAAATTCTAGTGTGCGACGAGCCTGCCGGTTTACCGGAATCAACTGCAGAATTACCAGAGGAAGAAAGGAGCACATCGTGTTGCACATGCATAGAAGCACAGGGGTAGGAGAAACTCTCAACAGGAATGGTAAATGCCAGAAAAACAATAAGGCAAACTTAAAATGTATCATCTGAAATAATTCACTCAAGTCCAGCCCCTTGGTCACATACTCCCTTGTGGCAAAGCTGAGGCTACAAATTTAGCCTATTACTAAAACAATGTAGCAAGCTAATAATCAGTAATTAAACACAACACGTACTCACTATAAACAATACAACACTATATAAAACCTTAATAAAACAAAAGACTGTACTGTGTGAAAAACTAGGTCTCCAAAATTACTAAAAACCTGCTCACTGTGAATATTACTTTAATATTGAACCTAAAAGTTCCTTTCTGAAGTGGGAGCAAAGGTGTGTGACCAATGAAGAACAGGACATGCAAGAGTGAAACATTCCAGAGATGTGAAAGAAAAAGGAAGAACTGCACTATTGTCCACTATACTTCCAATTTTAATACTTAGGAGAGGAAAGAAATGTAAAGGAACAATTTTTGAAGAGTTGTAAAGATGCAAAAACAAGGTAAAATTATTATCAACATGAATATAATGTGGTGAGAATTGAAACAGCCCAGACTTATGTTATGAAAGGAGATTCAGCCAATAGATACTTAAGTGGCATTGCTATAAAGACAAAATGTTAATCCAGATTATTCAACCAACATATTTCCTTTTTGTTCTAAGAATAGAAAATAAATCAAGTAAATGCACAAGGAAATCCAAAACCAGAACAACACTTTGCCTGGAGCCATACTTGGACTTACAAGGCACAAGTGTTATATTTTGTTCACATGAAGAAGTTATTGATGAACATTTTCAATTTCAAGTCTGCATCCATGAAAACTGACTGTTTATATCTAGTAAGCCAAGAATATCTGAAATGTTATAGGCCTATTGTAACGATCTAGGTAAATGGAGTTTGGAAAAAATAATTTGACACTTATTTTACATTAAAGAAGTCTGACACTGAAAATCATTTACCTACACTTAGATAATAAAGTAACGTTCGCATGAAAATAGTTTTCATGGCATTAAACACCAAGAAGTGATTCACTCTTAACTGTTTACAACACATTAGTATTTAGTAGCTATAATAGGCTAAACAACTTCTGATAAAATGTTTACTCTTTTGTCGCCAGTCACTTTACAGAATGTCATCATATATTCCTAGGCTTTAATCAGATAAATTGGCAAGTAAGGTAAATAATAACACATTACATTGGTAGATGTTTATATTACACTAAACAACTAACAAACAAACCAACTTTGACAACTTCTACAAATTAAACACAGAGGAAGAAAACAGCTGATTAATGAATTTGCCTTGTCAAAACATTTGAGATAGGACTAGCTTCATTTTTAAATTGCCAGGAAGCGATTCTTAAGATTCTACTGGCTAATATATTTTCCATAACAGTAGTCTGGGCTTTCAATTATCACTGTAAAGTGGTAGGCATCATGTATCAGCCATTGGTCTATCTAAAACTGACATTGCGCTAAACTGTAAAACGACAGTTTATTTATCTAAAAAGCCTTTTTATTTTTTTCTGTTTTACAAACTAGAAACTACCCTTCTTTATATATCCGACCACAAGAACCCAAAGATGCACATGATCTATGTGTTTTTATGTGAGCATCTACAAAATTTGGCTCTGATCATCAATAATTATCATCCAAAAATTTGCATTACCTGGGAGTCGGGCTCAAACTGATTCTGATTAGTCGACAGTGCAAATCAGACTACAAACACAAAAGAGAATAAAACATTAGATTTACCTGACCATCCGGATTGATAGCATCAATTCTGGCCTCATAATATTGTCCATTATCACTCCATTTGGCCATGCATATGTCACCCAATCTCCAAATTTTTTTCTGTTTGTTTTTAGCTACAAACTGTTCTACCGCCAACAGAGATTTAGTAATCTCATCGTCTTCAGCAACCCCAACAGGCTCCGTGTACTCTGGTTGATTCGCAGCTTCTTCGGCCTTTAACTTTAAGTCTAAGCTTAAATCTATCACTTCCTCTAGATCTACTTTTAATTTTTGCAGTTCTTTATTGTCAGGGTCACTTAAAAGGGCAGCTTCTACTTGTTGCAGCTGAAGTCGATAATTTTGTAATTCTTCAGCCATGTTTGTGCTAGTGGATGTAAAAATAAATATATGAATTTACCTTCGTAGTATCGTCAAGTCTTTTCAAATGTTGGATATAACTAGTTAACAAAACATTATCTGGCCATGTTTCACTTTCTTAAAAATTCTGAAATTCTAAATTGTCAAAAACAGATAACAAATATAATAATAATAAAAGGGCAATTGACATTTGACATGGCCACGAATGACAAATGTCAAATGAATACGCTCCGCGTGGTCCAATGACATTTAGAGAGTAGACGGATAACCGACTGGATGAAAGCGTTACCACTTTTCGTCGTTGGATCCAAGCGAGGTCACGCCATAGGCGTATCGTATGGACTTGCTAAAGGTATATAAACGACCAGGATTAGTAATGGTAAATCTAAAAAAATCAATTAACAGATATATTATTGAGCGAATCACAAATAATTAGAACTTTCTGCTCATATCAGTCAATTGAAGATTTTTTTTGGATTTCTCAAGGACATAATATGAAACATATCCAAATGGAAAATGTTATATCTCTTCGAATCCCATTTCTACTGATCTACTTACACTGATGTAATAATCATTTAATAAGATTAATAAACAGAAAATACATGTTCCAGTAAACGTTTTGACAAATTTACTTTCTTTCTGATAAAAAAGTTCCACATAAACCATTCTTTTTATAGGCATAGAAAGCCACCATGCAGTATTTTTTTTAGTACTATAAGACAAAAGATCCATATTTTTACGAGCAAATGAACACGTAATAGAGTGTTTTAGTGAATTTTCATAGAAAAAATTCACTAATGAGAACGCGACTTTTGAAACAATTCCTTAAATAAGCCCCAGCTAGGCTCCCCAGAACATATATCTGGGGTGAGTTTCAATATTTATATGTTAATACACACACACACCTATATATATATATATATATATATATATATATATATATATATATATATATATATATATATATATATATATATATATATATATAAATCACACTGATAACGCAAAAAATAATGGGTCAATTTTAATCAAATTTGGTGAGTGCGTTCGTTTTGCAAGTCGTTAAGTTCAGTATCTCATTAACCAGCAAAATCGAACCACTTTTTCTGGGGAAATTTTGGATTTTTTTGTTGGAATTTTTTTATCTCCGGAAATAGCAAAGCTATGGCAACCACATTTGGTACACAGGCTTATGTTAAAAAGTATACTCCGTACTAAAATTTAGATCTCTAGGTTAAATGAAAAAAGTAATAGGGATTTAAAGAAAAAAAATTGGGTCCCACTGATGACAAGACGAACGCACAAAACCAAAAAAATTTTTGATCGATTAAGCTTTCTTGTGTAAAAAGGTCAACAACTACCAGAAAAAATATTTTGAAAATTTTATAGTTTTTCTTCTAAAAACGTCAAAAGTTGCGATTTGAAACGTCAAAATTGGCAAGTTTTAGGCAAAGAATATTAAACGAATATGGATTATACAGATAACATGTGGCAAGAAATGTTTTTTACAAAACCTTAAGTTTCAGCTTCAACCGTAATGTCCTTCATTTTACTAAAATATTTGCAGAAAATTAATTTCAAATATATACCCTTTCTCTGATACTTTAGCAATAGTTTGAGCGTATAATTTGCTGGTCTGTAATTTGTAGCAAATTTTCGTTGAAAAAATTCGCTATTGAGACCGCCACTTTTGAATTTTGAAAAGATTTCTTCAAAACGGATTTTATCTGTTTACATGTAAACAAGCTGACACAATTCCACGAAAGCTCAACATATCCGTTATTATACAAGATACAAGAAAAAATGTATATGTTAATTATAGGGTGTCTTGAGCTGTATCTTATAAAATTATTTTTACAATCACAGGGTGGGCAATAAATGGTTGGTGATATACATTTTCTTTTCTTTTAATCGAAATATAAGGCAATTTTATAAGAAAAAAATTCTAGACGCAGCAAGTGCGTTTTGATAGCGATTTTTCTCTAAATTCTTCAAATTTCAATAACTCAATCAACCCAAGATTCGTTGGCTATAAGAAACCAGTTTTTTCGGAAATAGTCTAAGTTTACTTCCGAATTTTTTTTCACATTTTCAAACAATATAGTTACTTTTATGAAATATGATACATTGTTTCTACTATATAAGTTATACTGTTAACCAAATTATATGCCTGCTTTAATTTAAAAAGTTCGGGACGCAGCAAGTGCGTTATGGTAGTGAATTTTCATAAAAATGTTTTTAATAGCAAATATGTGTGTTTTTTTTCAGAAAGCAGGCATCAAATTTGATTACCAGTATAACATATATAGTAAAAACAATGTGCCATGTTTCATCAAGATAACTTGATTGTTTGAAAACGTACAGAAATTTCCAAAAGTAAACTTAAAGTGTAACCGAAAAAATCCGTTTCTTGGTCAACCTTATAGGTTAATAGCAAATTGAGCTTTTCAAATATGAAGCATTTAATCAAAATTCGCAACCATAACGCACTTGCTGGCTTCAGAATTTCTTAACTTACAAACATGCATTATATTTCGATGGAAAATGCAAAAACATAAGGCGTTTTCGTCTAAAAAAAATATTTGTATCACCAACGACTTATGGGCCACCCTGTGATTGTCGCAATAATTTTTTAAGATGTAGCTCAATACACCGTATAATTAATGTATACAATATTTTTTCATATCTTGTATAATAACGGATATATTGAGCTTTATTGATTTTTTACGAAAATTCGACAAAAATTATATACCATTAAACGATAAACTCTATAGCTAGGGCTACTGCCAAGCATCAGAGAAAGGGTCTATTTGAAATGAATTTTCTGGAAATATTTTAGTAAAATGAAGGACAATGACGGTTGAAACTAAGACTTCGGTGGTTGTAAAACATTCTTCTTGAGACATTTTCTTTCCATAGCCCGTATTAGAGTCAAGTTCTTTGCCTAAATGTTGCGAATTTTGACGTTTTAAATTGTCACTTTGACGTTTTGAGGAAAACCCCAATTTATTTTTCTTTAAATGCGCGTAACTTTTTTGTCTTTTGACCTACAGAGCTAAATTTTGGTAGGTAGCACACCTATAACGATATAAACCAGCTTACCAAATTTGTTAATTTTGGAGATAAAATTTTTTTTCGAAAGAAAACACAAAATTTTCCGGGAAAACCTCGGCGGATTTTCCTGGCTAACGAACTTATCCAAGCCACTTGCAAAAGGAAGGTACTCACCAATTTTGACGTTTAAAATCGCGATTTTGACGTTTTGAGGAAGACCCAAATTTATTTTTCTTTGAATGCCTGTAACTTTTTTGTCCTTTAATCTACGGAGCTAAATTTTGATAGGTAACTTGCCTATAATGATATAAACCCGCGTATGATTTGGTTGCTCGTACTTTGTTAATTTTGGAGGTATAAATTTTTCTCATTTTTTTTCGAAAGAAAACACAAAATTTTCCGGGAAAACCTCGGCGGATTTTCCTGACTAACGAACTTATCCAAGCCACTTGTGAAAGGAAGGTACTCACCAAGTTTTATTAAAATCGGTCCATTATTTTTTAAGTTATAGGTGTGACACATAAATAAATAAATATATATATATATATATATATATATATATATATATATATATATATATATATATATATATATATATATATATATATATATATATATATATATATATATATATATATATATATATATATATATATATATATATATATATATATATATATATATATAACATATAAAGTCTGAAACTGACCTCGGATTTGGGTTCCGGGGGGTCCTAAATAGCGCTCATTTGAAGAAATTTTTTCAAAATTCAAAAGTCGGGATCTCCTCATTAGTGAATTTTTTAAAGAAAATTCACTAAAAGGACATATTATTTGCTATTAAACAGATTTTTATGAAAATTCACTACCGTATCGCACTTGCTCCATCCAGACTTTTTTATTACCGAAAAATGTATGCTATGAAGAATTTGCAATGACAGCCTGAAATCAATACAATGAAAAGTCACGTGAGATGTGGCCATAAACTTATTTATTTCTAAATGACCAATCAGAACTTCCTTTTGAACAGTTTAGGGAATGCGCGATCTACACAAAAACGAATTGAAAACATATAATGTTTCTTTATTAGCTGAAGATATACAGTATCATATTTCACAAGTATCTGCCAAATTGTCGATAAAAAGCAAAAAGGTTTCCATATCATATCCAAATGTGCGACAATCACATTAGCAACACATACTAAATTACACATCAATTAAAGAGAACGTTTAATCAACCAATAATAATATATTTGACCAACATGATACAAAATATACACACAGAATGTATGGCATGTCAAAAACAATATACAAAGTAAACACATATATAAACATTATTATAGAAAAGAACAGTTAATTATTTTTTGAATTATCCGATGGATATATATATATATATATATATATATATATATATATATATATATATATATATATATATATATATATATATATATATATTAAACTCTTAAATTAATAAAATGGACACCTTAAAATATAATCTGGCATAAAATAACACATTTGACCTTCTCAGCGAGTGCATAGACTAAACAAGGCTCATCTTTTAAAAATTGTTTAATGCTATAGTAACATTTTGTGTTTAAAAATGCCTGAACTTCGTTTCTAAAACTATGTATGTTCAAGTTTTTAAAAACATTAGGCAATTTATTGAAAAAAAAAATTTCACTATAATACAGAGACTTTTCAAATCTAGCAGTTGAATGTAAAGGATGCCTTAGTTCTAAGCGATTTCTGATAGGGCAAGAATGAATGTCAGTATTATGCTCAACTCAAATGATTGTTGTAAATAAGTAACAAACATTTATATATATATATATATATATATATATATATATATATATATACATATATATATATATATATATATATATATATATATATATATATATATATATATATATATATATATATATATATATATATATATATATATATATAGGCATGGTAGTGGAATTATGGAATTATATTATATTTAATAAACAATGGTCGATGGGATTCCCTTGGTTTGAGACCAAATATTAATCCTATGGTTCTTTTCTGCTGTATATCTATTCGGCCAGACTCGACTGTACCACCACAAAAAAAACGTATTATATGACAACACCGAATAACCAAGAACGTAATAGACATTAATAAGGTTTTTTAGATTAAGTGTGATTTTCAACTGTAGGATTGTATAGAACGCTGAGCTTAAACGCTTAGACAGGCAGTTGATCTGAACCCCTCATTGAAGATCTAGGTAGATCTAAAAGCCAAGAAACTTCCAACTTTTAAGACATTATCTCGAAAGTGATCGGCTTTTGTATTAAATTGAATACAAACCGTCTTTTCATAATTAATGATCAAATCATTCACACAATACCAGTCAGTCAAGCAGTACATACTCTATTAAGTCTATAACAGCTTAATTCCTTACATCTGTCAGCTGAAATGGCCACAGAGGTGTCATCAGCATAGAAAATGGTGCAACCATAGCTAATATGTTTAGGCAAGTCTTTAATAATAATTAGAAACATCAGTGGGCCCAAAATTGATCCCTGAGGAACAACCAAACAAATTTCATGTATATCTGAAGCAATCTTGTTTACCTCCACATATATCATTCTATTATACATATACGATGTAAGCCAGTCTAGAACATTCCCACACACCCCGCAGCAAAAAACGTAACAAGTGCGTTATCCAGATCAACAGTATCAAACGCACTTGACAGATCAACTAAAAGAGTCGCTGCATACTTATTCTTAGCAACTTCTTTACTAATATATTTCAAAAATTCAAAGGCAGTACTTTCCGTTGACCTACCCGAACGAAACCCATGTTGGCTGTTCGCAAAAATGTACTTGTTGATAGACCCCAAAATATGATTATACATCACACTTTCAATTACTTTTGTAATTATAATTTAATTTGGATGGGTCTATAATTTTCAATTACAAATGGGTCACCAGCCTTTATAGCAAAATTACCTGGCCCATCTTCACTGCGTCTGGACACTGGCCCTGCATAACGAATCAATTTATTATATAGGCCAATGACTCAGCTATCTGTTCAGCAACTGTCTCGTTAGTAGGTATACAGTCCACTGCGACCGAACCAGTACACTTTAACCCTGATATTATAGTTTTTATTTCGGTGGCAGTTACTGGAACACAGCGAAATGATTTTAAAGCATGTCAGGAGCTGCATGAACAAAATTACTCTATCTATGCTACTGTGATAATTTAAAGATTTTTTTTCAAGCACCTGTTTTGAATCAAAAAGAAGCATCCTCATTACCAATGACATTAGGATCTTTAACAAGTTCATCGTTACTTTTAAGTTGTTATGTCCCGTTTTTTGCTAAATTTAATGATAATTTTATAATCTTTCTTCAGTTTTTCATATTGAGTTTTAATTGATAAACTTCTAGTTCTTGTAACAAGCCAACACAGGTTTTTCAGTTTTTTACCCATTTCAGTTATTTCCTTAGTTATCCATGGACCAGATTTAAAATTGTTCTTTTTACTACAGTTTTTAAACATCTCCGGGCATATTCTGTCTACGCAATGTGTTAATTTAGGCAAAAATTCAAAATAAGCTACATTTACATTGTTACCCGTATAAACTAAGTCAGAACTGTCAAGATAATCAGCAAGTTGCTGTGTATGATGCGTGTGATTCAAGATCTACAAAAGACATGACATATCTCAATTAGGAATGTATCAATGCAGTAGTTAACACAAGTAAATTGGAAGACAAACTGTAAATAAGCAGTTCGTTATTTGCAAAGCAAGTGATTTATCTCTGAATATTGACGTATTCAAGACAAGCACAATAACTATGAAATACAATGTTTTTTCATATGCGAATTAATAACTTGTTCATTTGAGATATATTTACTGTCGTCTGAATATTATGGCTTTAGTATAATATTTTCTTATGGAGTATTATAATTATGAAATATCAGGTATGTTATCAAATAAGGCACACTTCTCTTGGGATGGAAAATTGTTTTGTTTCAAATCTCTCAAAATGTGTTTGAGGGATAATATAACTCTCGTTTTATACCTTTTGAGTTTCTGTGTCAGCACCCGAATTTTCTTTGCTTTGGTTTGCGATCTGTTCTTTTCATGAAATAGTTATTTCCTTATTTTCTCTTTTTTGGTGTATCACCTGAGATCTGGTGTGAGCTCGATGTCTCATGCGCTGGAGTACTTACAGAAGTAAATGCTGAAGTAGAGGGTCCATCAGTATCTTGTGGATATACCTGCTTTCGCTGTAACACATGATATGGCTATGAGATTTCTTTTTTGGAGTTTCTACAATGTCAATAAGGATGATGATAACCCCAAACTTGTAACAACATTTTCTTAATTTGAATGTGTGACATTACACGAAAACTCTCTATTTTCAAAAGGTGAATAGGAGATAGGAGCTCGTCTTCAACGTGTATATTCAAATTTTTGACTAGAGGATATGACTAGTTTCGACTACACCACGATACCAACAATAATATCTAGATATAAAGTTATTACATTTTTGTAACCTGTTTTCCATTATAACTAACGGCGCAATTCAGACTACTTCAAATTGTCGTGCGAATAATGCAAATATGTTGTCCTGTCTCCTATCAAGCAGAATATTTGGAAAATATAAGGTGTTTCGGATAATAACCGACGCGGAGCAGTGGTATGTAGGGGAACCTAAAATATGGTGATTTAACGCAACTTACCCATATACATGTTCTCGAGTGTTATTGTAAAACTAGCTTGTTTGTAAAGATTGGAAAATGTTTCTCTATGGGGGACCACATAGGATTAGGAGAGCTTCTTTGATATTCTTCAACACAATTTTCTCCACAGAAACACTAATAGCATGTCAACTTGTTCACTAAATGAAAACTTTTCGGCCATTTTCAAAACAATCAGCAAACAATTGCTAAAATTAAATAACATAATTTTCTGATTCTCAAGTTTGACGTATAGTTTCATAGGCAACTATTGAATTTTCGATGATTTTAAGTAATATTGATAAAATACGTGCCTTTAGTTATTAGTTTTTCTTGAAAACGACAGTTTTTTGAAAAAATAGCAAAAGTAAAAAAAGTTTTAGAATTAAAATACCCCTAAAATGAAATAATACTTTTTGACTACGCAGACAGGTAAAAAAATTCTGTCACATTTTAAGGGTGCATCACTCCTATTCAACCCTTTCAAATACTTCAATTGAACTCGTTTAATGCTCTTGATACACTCCGAACGTGTAACAAAAATTGGCTTTTCTTATTTGAGTTATTACTGATATAATGATTAAAAAAAATTTGAAACCTCACTTTGAAAGTCTATAACTTCTCACGGGCTCCACTTAGCATAGGGGTAAGTTGCGTTAAATCACCATATTTAAGGTTCCCCTACATGCCCCCTGCTCTGTGTCGGTTCTTATGCGAAACACCCTGTATAGTACGAAGCTAGTAAGCAACACATTTGTGACAAGCACTTCTTTCTATTATAAGATCATGAAAAACACTGAACAAACTTCAAAATGGAAGTTACCTTCATCAGTCTGATTGGCTGTAAATGTCTTGGCAGCTCTGGAAATATTGAGGGTACTCCATCTGGTAAACACATTTGTCCACTAATCTGGTAGAACTGGTCCACTGTAAAATAATTTGAACAGTCTACTGTTTTCTGAAGGTTTCCAATATTCTGTAAGTTTCATGTTGCGAAGCCAAACATCAAGCCTCTGGGATCCTTAGAAGGAAATATGAAATTATGAAAATTGAATAGAATAACATATCTGTTTTTGATTTGAATGACTGAGAAACTATTAGAACTAGTTCAGAAGTTTTCATATCTGGGAAATTAGGTATGAGATATACGTTCTCTTCTAGAGTGAACATGTACTTTGGAGCTCAGATAATGAAAATGTTGATGAATATCCTAAAAGAATAAGTTATTTCATGTGCACACACATTTTGTTCGAATGAATGGAGATACGTTTATCTTCCGGGAAATCAAATAAAAATTCAAAAATAATAAGAATTGCAGATTTATTTGCTCATTTTCGTAATTCACGTCTCAAAATGCCAGTGGATGGAAATTTTCATGAAAATTGGTCAGGTCCAAAGAAATGTGTGATGCACGTCATTGGTAAAACAATTATGCCATATTGAACACATGCTGATTTAAAAAGTGGTAATCATGAATGAAAATATGGTGCAAATTCATGAGAAATGGTGAAATTGTTTGACATATACTTATGGAAACTATATACTGAGAAGACACAGTTATTGGTTACTTAAATCGAAAAATATGCGGTGAATAATTCAACGGGTCCCAAGTGGCAAGAATGAATTTACCTGTGAAGTGCAATTCCTGGATCTTTCTTGTCACTTCGATTCTTACAACCATAAGCCGCACACACAACCATTTTAGTTTTATTTAAATATTAGTGAATTTTCTTAAAAAAAATTCACTAATGAGGAGATCCCGACTTTTGAATTTTGAAAAAATGTCTTCAAATCAGCGCTAATTAGGCCCCCCAGAACACATATCCGGGGTCAGTTAAAATTTTTATATGTTTATATATATATATATATATATATATATATATATATATATATATATATATATATATATATATATATATATATATATATATATATATATATATATATATATATATATATATGTATGTATCACACCGATAACTCAAAAAATAATGGGCCGATTTTGATTAAATTTGGTGAATACCTTCCTTTTGCAAATGGCTTGGATAACTTCGTTAGTCAGGAAAATCGGTCCAGGTTTTCCCGGAAAATGTTGTATTTTCTTTCGAGAAAAATTTATATCTCCGAAATTAACAAAGTAAGGGCAACGAAATTTGGTACGCGGGTTTACATCCTCAGCTCTGTAGGTCAAAAGACAAAAAAGTTATAGGCATTTAAAGAAAAATAAGTTGGTGTTTTTCACAAAACGTCAAAGTTGCGATTTAAACGTCAAAATTGGCAAGATTTAGGAAAAAACTTGAATCCAATACGGGCTATGGAAATAAAATGTCTCAGGAAGAATGTTTTACAAACCCTGAAGTCTTAGTTTCAACCGACATTGTCCTTCATTTTAATAAAATGTTTCCAGAAAATTCATTTCAAATAGACCCTTTCTCTGACGCTTGGCAGTAGTCTTAGTTATAGAGTTTATCGTTTAATGGTATATAATTTTTTTAGAACTTTCGTAAAAAAATCAATAAAGCTCAATATATCTGTTATTATACAAGATAGGAAAAAAAATTGTATATATTAATTATAGGGTGTCTTGAGCTACATCTTAAAAAATTATTTCTACAATCACAGGTGGCCCATAAGTCGTTGGTGATAAAAAATTTCTTTTTTTTTTAAATCAAACACGCCTTATGTTATTGCATTTTTGCATTTTACATCGAAATATAATGCATGTTTGTAAGAAAAAAAATTCTGGACGCAGTAAGTGCGTTATGGTAGCGAATCTTGATCAAATGCTTAATATTTGAACAGCTCAATTTGCTATTAACCTATAAGGTTGACCAAGAAACGAGTTTTTTCGGGAACACTTTAAGTTTACTTTCGGAAATTTTTGTACATTTTCAAACAATAAAGTTATTTTGATGAAACATGGCACATTGTTTTTACTATATAGATTATACTGGTAACCAAATTTGATGCCTGATTTCTTAAAAAACACACATTATTGCTATTAAAAAATAGTTTTATGAAAATTCACTACCATAACGCACTTGCTGCGTCCAGAGTTTTGTATGGTTTAATTTGCTTTTCACCCAAAAACACAAATCATTCAAAACTGTTTAAGAGTCCAAAAAATGGCCGACGTGCGATTTTGCGTAACACTTTAATGTCCATTAGATAAATTTACGCTACTTTTCCCCTCTCTATATGTCATTGGCGTGGTCTTAGTCATATTTCTGAAGACCAATTAGTCAAATTCTTGACCAACTTAATTCCTGTGAAGGGAAATAACATTTTACCAGTTTGTAACCAAGATAATCCTTCAGTATTGTGTTTTGCTGCTTACGATATGAAAGACTTGCCTGAAGTGCTGTTTAATCATAATCCTGCCTGAACTGACCTGCCCTGAAATCAGTTGCCTAATTAAAAGCTAAGAGAAGGAAAAATAGACTCACCTGACCTTGATTTATGGCAGGGTTGGTTTTTCCTTCTTTCAGCTTTTAATTAATTAGGCAAACTGATGTCAGGGCACAGCACTTATGCTGTGGTCAGGGCAGGTTAGCAAGGTCAGTTCGGGCAGGATTATTAAAAAGCACATCAGCCAGGTCTTTTAGCTCGTAAAACGACAAAACGTCATTGATTAGTCGGCACGGCACGAATGCTGATGACGTGTTAATCGGGTGCAAATTAGAATTATGCGCCAGCAGCTCCATTGTTATGTCAAGAAATGTTAACAAACGTCAACATTTTTTGACATAAGAATGGATAAGTACCAGTGTTGTTCCTGCTAGCACGATCGTGCCAGATTTAGCACTGTGTCTTCAGATTTGGCACTCTGGCACGCCTTTACACTTTTCTGGCACATTTTTTTTAAAACTACGCGCCGTTTTCAAGTCAGACACGGATATAAAACATACAACATAACAAATTCATGAACCGCATTCGAAGTTTCCGTTGTCCGCATGCGCATTACCTACCCAGTCTGCCCGTTACTCGATGGTTAGATTCATTATTATAGGTTGGCATACCTTTTATACTTTTAAGAATTGCGTACTGAAATTAGTGATGGGAAAAACAGTTATTTTCTGTTAACAGTTGAAGCCGTTAACGTTATTTAATAATAACCGCTGAAAATAACGGCTTCAGTTATTTTAAACTGGATAGTGGATCGATAGTATCCTACATTCCCAAAGCTGTGAGCGATAGCGAGCACACTAGTATAAATGCATTGTATTTTTACCCCGTTATTTCACGTAGTGTATAAATCTCAAATTTTGTCGATATGAAAAGGAAACAAAGGGTTAAGAAATTATAATAAGCGTGTCGTAAATCTTCTGCCACTCTGAAGTGAAACTTTTAGAAATCAGAAAGGAGTCTTATATGAGAATTTACTTAGATGTTTTAGGAATTATAAACTAGTCATTTCTCACAAATTTATTTTATCAGGGTCTTTACGTAAATGTCAATGCCACAGCAAGAATCAATAAATATCATTATTTATCACGCCTTGGGACGTTAGACGTTACAACTTTTATTGCTACACAGGGAGTGATTCTAAGAACTCCATAACATAACGCAGCTAATAAAATTTCGGTAAAGAAACAGTATAAAAAATTGAGTTTGAGTTTTAAAAAAAATTGGAAGATATATAGTATTAATTGTTTATTTACTTATTTTAATATTCGTTGTTTTAAAATTAGTTTGAAAAATTTCAAAGGGCTGTAACTTGGAGGAGAAGGGGTTTTAAGAAAAACTTAATAAAAAGACACCCCTTATTTTTCGCCAAAGAATCACCCTGTAAATTTTTTCGCATCAATTTGGAAACACCCTGTATATATATATATATATATATATATATATATATATATATATATATATATATATATATATATATATATATATATTATATTCATTTAATTTTTTATATTGAAATGTATATAGATATTAAAAAATGTTGTATCATTATATATTTTTAATCAATTTGATAACTATTATCAGACAAACGAAAATGACGTGTTAACTGTTTTCTTAGGTAATGTATATAAATAAGTACTTTAATTTCACGTGAAATAACCCTATTCTGCGTTGTCTATAGTGAAAGTAATAACACGTTTTTACAGAAATTCATCTTTTCACCCAACATTTTTGATTATTAAATATTTGGCTTTATATACTAGTGGGAAACTCAACTGTTTCAAAAATAACAGCTTCTCAGTTTAACAGAATAACTCTGTGTAGTAGTGTCGGTATGCCGTATCCCCATCAACAACCGGTTAAAATTAAAATTAAACCGACCGTTTTATTGTACCGAAGATCGTACGTCCCTAAAGCTGTGAGCGAGAGCGAGCATTCCCAATCTCAAGGCTATTCATCCCGTTAAATGGTTAAATAACAGTTGCCGATGAAAACCGATGTTTATTCATCGAACCTAGTTGCAGTAGAATTGAAACAGACACGAATCCGAATTCTAGGTTGGTGTAAAAGCGTTAGTTTTTAAGCCGTTATTTTTATAAATCAATAACTGGTGGTTACCGTTACGGCTCGGTGACGGTGACGGCTTAAAAATAGCTGACAGTTAAATAACGACCCATCACTAACTGAAATGACATTGACATATAGATATGTCACTGGCTTACTGTCAACTGTTACGTCAAATCCTCAAATGTTTATGGATTTTTATTTTATTTTGTAAGCGAATCTATTTGTTTTTATTTATTTCAAAGACACTTTTGTTAATTAAAATATATATATATATATATATATATATATATATATATATATATATATATATATATATATATATATATATATATATATATATATATATATATATATATATATATATATATATTTAGAATTCCGCTTAATTATCCTTTTATTATCATAAGTATGCATAATTTCCCCCTCTTCCATGAGACCTTCTAGCGTTAAAACGCACAGTTACTCTCAATTTTGGTTCCAATTAAATCTGGGGATATTTTATTTTAGCACTCAAACCGTAAATTTAGCACCGAAACATCCCTAAATTCAGCACTTATAATCTCATGACAGGAACAGCACTGATAAGTACACTTGGAGAAACCCAAATTACCACGCATCACATCTTCTTAAAGACCTAACGATCGTTTCGCTAAAAACGTTAGCTTCATCAGAGGATGAAATATTCTAAACTAATGTTGCTACAACCTGTATTTACAATATTGATTCTTAGGTAGAAGAACGAAACCGAGAGGGAGATTTTACGTCGAACGCTCTTCGTTTGTGTATTGTATCTTTATTGACCGGACTAGGTTATTGAACCTCCTTTATTACTCTACCTGACAGCTTTAGGAGTGTTTATCTAATTCAAAGACACAAAGAAAATAATGGCCTTGAGATGAGAGGTGCCGCTTGATTTAAGGAAGTTTGGTTCTTTATTGATCTAGAAATATAAATACTCTCGTACGCATTAAGCATGGAGTGTTGTTTAATATTTTTGATAAGTTTCAAATTATCTTTATCAATGTGGTGGTTATTATTCCAGGTATGTGGTGCCGCGCATGACTTGCCTGCACTGCCGTATCGTAAATGTGCGAGATGTTCACACAGTCTGGTACCCATGTTTCTTTTAGTGTGCCCGACGTATCTAAGATTACAACTTATTTCATAGATACCCGACATTTATAAGTGGCTTTATCTTTAGTATTACCTAACAAATTTCTTAATATTGATTCTTAGGTAGAAGAACGAAACCGAGAGGGAAGTTTTACGTCGAAGGCTCGTCGTTTGTGTATTGTATCTTTGTTGACCGGACTAGGTTATTGAACCTCCTTTATTACTCTACCTGATAGCTTTAGGAGTGTTTATCTAATTCAAAGGCATAAAAAATGGGCTTGAGATGAGAGGTGCCGCTTGATTTAAGAAAGTTTGGTTCTCTATTGATCTAGAAATATAAATATTCACGTACGCATCAAGCATGGAGTGCTCTTTAATATTTTTGATAAGTTTCAAATTATCTTTATCAATGTGGTGGTTATTATTCCAGGTATGTGGTGCCGCACATGACTTGTCTGCACTGCCGTATCGTAAATGTGCGAGTTGTTCACGAAGTCTGGTACCCATGTTTCTTTGAGTGTCCCTGACGTATCTAAGATTACAATCTTTACAACTTATTTCATAGATATCCGACATTTATAAGTGGCTTTATCTTTAGTATTACCTAACAAATGTCATAATATTAATTCTTAGGTATTCTTCCAAGTATGTGGTGCCGCGCATGACTTGTCTGCACTGCCGTATCGTAAATGTGCGAGATGTTCACACAGTCTGGTACGGATGTTTCTTTTAGTGTGCCCGACGTAACTAAGATTGCAATATTTACAACTTATTTCATAGATACCCGACATATATAACTGACTTTATCTTTAAGTATTACCTAACAAATTTCTTAAATTACTTTTTGTTGAAAAATTTAGCTGCAAATCGGCTTTCTTAAAAATGCTCTCCACACCCTTTGTGATACGCGAGATAACAAGTATCATAATGCACACCATCACTTCTCACGAATGTCCGTTACATCTAACACGGACAACATATCAGATTACAGCGTAGTCAACATGCAGATAAGCACGTTCCTTGCATAAGTGCAATCTGACTATTCAGCAGGAACCGTGGAATCAGCAGAGTAGCACGTTGCATTCCGTGAATAGAGTCATGGGAACAGCAACCGTCGTCACCTTCCCAGGCTTAGTTTTAGTATAAATAAGATGTAATATAAATTAATTCATTCATTCTATTACAAGTTTCATAGCTGTTACTATGTTAGTTTAAGTTGTCAAATAAATATTTTTTAAAAAGTAAAGTGATGTGCAACAGTTGTTAATTGGCGCAGTCGGTAGGATACAGCTGAGAAGTCAAGAGAATATTGGTTTCTGGTGTATCAACACTTAGCAGAAGAACCACGGATGTTCGTGCTCATTCTGATCTTCTTGTAAGTTGCTCATCCTTTACATTATCCTTTATATATATATATATATATATATATATATATATATATATATATATATATATATATATATATATATATATATATTGTATGTCTGACATAGAAGAGTTAATTGAACAATTTGAAAATTCATTTGTGCTAGAACAGTCTAGTCCACAAACTAACATTAATAACGACAATAACCTAAACACTAGTATTAGTAGAATCAGAGGAAATTACATTCGTCCAAGTAATTTAAATCTAAATATGGCAAATTTTAGCGATTTTTATTTACGTGTGATTCCCGAGTTCGATGGTGAGCCCGCACACGTTAGCGGTTTTCTTAAAGCATGTGACATGATTATGAATCAGTTTTACACAATAGATGATCCTACTTTATATTTAAACCATTTTCTGCTTAATTTTATTCAGTCAAAGTTAGTTGGGCAAGCTAGATTAATAATTAGTACCAAGGTTATTAATACATGGCCTGAATTAAGAACCGTAATTGTACAGAATTTTACTGACCAGCGTGATGAAACCAGCCTTTTAAGTGAACTCTTAACATATAAACAAAAGCATAATGAAGACGCTCTTACTTTTAGTAACCGGTGTAGGCAGATTGAACAGCTTTTAATTTCAAATTTAACGTGTAATGAAGCTAATGATCAAATAAGGGCTTTAAAAGCTATTATTTATTCACAGCAGACACTTAAAGCATTTTTAGGTGGTTTACGCAACCCCTTAGGCATGGTGGTTCGATCTAGGTCACCCGAATCAATCGAAGCCGCCCTGAAATTTATTATCGAGGAAGAAAATTACGATTATCGTGATAAAATGTTTCAAAAACAAAACAATCAAATACCTAAAACCAATTCACAAAACAATTATAGACCACAAACATTTAGGCCGCCCATTCCACCAATGAATACCACACAATTTCAAAGGCCATTCCAATCAAACACCAATTCAAACAACCCCTCGACTTCCAGATATGTTCCGCCCCCGTTCGCTTATCAATCTAATATTCCGAGAACGCCACACCCTAGATTCCAACAACAAAATTTTCAAAATAGGAATAATTCCGAAAGAACGGACAATGCTAGCGGTCTGACGAGAAACACACGACAGAGCACGTTCCAAAATAGACGGTTCCCAGAACCAATGGACACTTCCAGCGGGCTGACTAGGAATACAAGACCATTCTCAAACCAACCACGAAACACATTTCCATTTCAGGGAAATAAACCGAGCGTAATAGTGAAAGAGCTATTTAATCATGATGCTGAAACAAATCACGCAGAGAATGAACAGCCCCTGTTCGAAAATCATGAACATGAAAATTACGAGTACGAACACTACGAACATGAAAATTTTCAGGAAACGGGCCTCACAAACAAAAGCACATAATAGAATTGTATAACTTAAACTTGTGCCAGCTTCCGTATATAAAGTTACCAGAATTAGATGGTTTAATTCTGATTGATTCCGGCAGTAGTACAAGTATTTTAAACCCAGACATAGCTAAATTACAATATTCAGATAATATATACAAAAAACCTTTCGAAATAAGAACCGCACACGGAAACTCAACCCATAAATATAGAGCAAATATTTTATTGAAGTCACTTGCAGATGAACCTCAAGAATTTTGCTTATTTGATTTTAATAAAAAATACGTAAGTTTAATAGGTGCAGATTTTTTAATTAGGAATAGAGCTAAGATAGATTTTAATAATAAGAAGTTATACCTCAGTAATAAAACTATGGAGATATTTTTCCGTTATGAATATACATTGGAGCCTTATACTGAAACAAAAATTATTGTACCTGTCGACAAGCCCCAAGGAATCGGACTTATAGACGAGGTATCTGTAAACAACGCTACAATTTCAGATTGCTTAGTAGAGTCCTCAGAAGGACAGGCTTTTGTAAATATAAGAAACCTTAGTAATAGTTTAATTAACGTTAGATTTAACAAGCCACTGAATGTAAAAGAAGTAAATAATTACGAGTCTGTTAGCAACCAAGGTTTTAATCATTATAATAATCACGATAACGACTGGATGTCTCAGTTGAGGACATCACACCTCAATACTGAAGAACGCGAAGAGCTCACCCGATTATGTCAAAAGTACTCTGACATATTCGCGAAGGAAAATGAGGCGCTAACATCCACACATCTTGTTAAACACCGAATTCGTACAAAAGATGACATTCCAGTTTATTCCAAATTATACAGATACCCTGCAGTACACAAGGAAGAAGTAGAAAGGCAGGTAGATAAAATGTTAAGCCAAAACATTATTAGGCATAGTCATTCACCTTGGTGTTCTCCTATCTGGGTGGTGCCAAAAAAGGAAGATGCCAGTGAAAAGAAAAAGTGGCGAATCGTCGTTGACTATAGGAAACTCAATGAGAAGACTATCCCGGATAGATACCCAATACCAAAGATCGAGGAAATATTAGATAAGATTGGCAGAGCTCAGTATTTCTCCACTATAGATCTAATTTCTGGCTTTCATCAGATCGAAATTCACCCGGATGACATAGAGAAAACTGCCTTCTCCACTGACTCTGGACATTACGAGTGTTTGCGCATGCCATTCGGCTTAAATAACGCTCCGGCGACCTTTCAAAGACTAATGAACAATGTCCTTTATGGCCTTATAGGTAAAATCTGTCTAGTCTATATGGATGACGTAATTATATTCTCCACCTCTCTTCAAGAACACTTGGAGAAACTATCACAAGTATTTGATAGGTTCAGAAGATGTCAATTGAAAATTCAACTCGACAAGAGTGAATTTCTGAAAAAGGAAGCTGAATTCCTGGGCCACGTAGTGACGCCAGAAGGTATCAAGCCAAATCCTCGAAAACTCGAAGCCATAAAAAAAATACCCAATACCAAAAACAACTAAAGAGATAAAGGCATTTTTGGGACTAATTGGATACTACAGAAAGTTCGTTAAAGACTTCGCAAAAGTAACCAAACCGCTTACAAAATGTCTGAAAAAGGGCGCTACAATTAATCCTAATAACGATGAATACAAAGAATCCTTTGAAATGTGTAAACAACTTCTAATGAATAGTCCGATACTTCAACCTCCCGATTTTTCAAAGCCTTTTATACTCACTACTGATGCTTCGAATGTTGCACTAGGTGCCATCTTGAGTCAAGGGCCACCAAAAAGGGACCGACCCATTGCATACGCTAGTAGGACCCTTAACGAAACAGAGTGTCGATACAGCACGATTGAGAAAGAGTTGCTAGCCATTGTATGGGCAGTAAACTACTTTAGGCCTTATATATATGGAACGAAATTTACCATTGCAACCGATCATAAACCTTTAAAATGGCTTTTTTCTCTCAAAGAGCCGAATTCAAAATTAGTTAGGTGGCGATTGAAATTGGAGGAATATGAATACGATATCGAATATAAGAAGGGTGTAAATAATAATGCGGACGCTTTATCTCGAATTGAAATTCACCCATTGGAAACTGATAATCAGTCGATTGCAAACAACGTAGATGAAAACGAGTGGTCTCATCGAGAGGAAACAAATAATGAAAATATCGACGAAGACGACAACGAAACTCACGACGACAACACTATAAATTCCAATCACGACTCATATTCAGCACCGGGCATTCCTATATTAGAGGAAGAAATTATTAATAATAAAACTAATCAAATTTTCTTTCAAAATAGCCTAGAGCCTGAAATCTCTTCCTTGCGCAAGGGCAGAAGAAATATGATATACGCAAAATTAAACCTAGAAGACACAGAACAAATAACTGAATTTATTAAGCAATACTGCCTCCCACAACGCAAATATTACTGTCTTTTTGTCAGAGAAAGAGATTACGAGACGGTCAGTTCAGCTATTAATCAAAAATTCAATAATGAACAATCGCCATTATTCTTTAGGTGTGATAAAGTTTTAGATGAAATTCGTAATGAAGACGAACTCGTAAAAATTATAAAACAATACCATGAAGGGACCACGAATCACAGAGGCACAGATGAAATTTATTTAGAAATAAAACATAAATACTATTACCCGAACCTGAAAGCAAAAGTTGACGAATTCACACAAAACTGCGAACTTTGTAAAACCGCAAAATACAGTCGACATCCTATCAAAATTGCTTTAGAACATACCCCATCACCATCACGCCCTTTAGAACTAATTCACGTTGATACCTTTCAAATAGAATCCGCCCAATTTTTAACCATTGTAGATCCGTTTAGCAAATTTGGACAAGCATATCCTATAAAAAGCAAGAATGCAATTGAAATATCCAAGACATTAATAACGTTCTTTTCTCAATACAGCAACCCCAGGGTGGTAATTACAGACGCTGGGACTGAATTTACGAACGAAACTGTAAAAGAACTACTTAAATCATACCAAATACAGCTACATACAACCACACCACATAACCCCAACTCGAACGGTCCTGTGGAAAGATTTCACAGCACCCTAATCGAACACTACAGACTTTTTAAAATCAAGTTTCCTCAATTAAAGCCTAACGATATTATTCCATACTGCATTCTAGCATATAATTCCACAATTCACTCTCAAACGCTCAAACCCCCATTCGGATTGATTTTTGGATTTATTCCTGAAGTTTTTAATTACGATACGGAAGTAATTGTGACTCAAGACTTTAATGAAAGACACAAAAATTTTATGGATATTGTCTATCAAGTAGTTAGAGACAGAATCGAAATTTCCAAAGAAAGGATGCTCAACAGAAACAATAAAAATGTAAATCAACCTTTCAAAGACGGCGATGTAGTATATAAAAAGATAAGCCCGGGGTTTCACAAGAAACATCAAAACCCATTTACTGGCCCATATTCTATAATATCCTTACTAGACCATAACAGAGCATTGATACTCAACCACAAAACCGATGAACAAAGTATAACGCACTTACGAAACCTTCGACTTTCAGGTGGCCAGGCGGAGCCCAGCCGCAACTAGAAGAATTACGTAACAACCCTGGGTTCCTGCCCAGAAAACTTGGGACAGCACTTTCACAAAATGACAAGTGGACTTTAATACATATACATGACATGAAACCAGTATACGACGAATACAACAAACTCAAAGAACACTACGACATCATTACTAAATCTCTAAATGAGGAATTTAGAAAAGAATACCATAATTATCTTATAACCATCAACTACACGATACGTAACACCGATCAAACATTTGCTAGAATCTTTCCACAAACAGACAGACACAAAAGAGGCCTAATTAACGGATTAGGATCCGCTTTTAAATTTGTCACCGGCAATCTAGACGCGGAGGATGGAGAAAGAATTAATAAAGCGCTGGACGTGTTAGCAAACGATCAGAACGAAATGCATGAGTTAATGAGAGAACAAACCTCACTCACGATCGACGCCATAAACGAATTTAACAACACATTAACATCACTGGTTCATAATCAAAATCAAATAGCAGATAAAATCAATAAACATCAGTATGCGACAAGAATGTTAATCGCTGATCAGTTGTCGGCTTACAATCGCTCTCAACTTCTGGAATTATTTACTCAGATAGGAATATTAATTAGCAATATAGAATCAATAATACTAACAACAGAAAATGCAATAACTTTTGCTAAATTAGACACGTATCACACATCTATACTAAACCCTAAATTTATAAAAAGAGAACTGGAAACAATAGTTAAATATATAATATCCTCTGATTCAAGATTGATCACTCAGAACGATATAATTCTTTACGAAAAATGTTTCAAAATTAAATGCGTTCAGAACGATTACAAAATTATTTTCCAAATTGAAATTCCATTAATAGAAAAGTCAAACTATACATTCTACCAAATGTATTCCGTACCTGTACCAAACCAACAAAATTCCTACTCAATGATTATCCCACATTCAAAGTACCTTCTCCTCAACGAGCAGCTATATGCATTCAGAAGTCAACCATGCCAAGAGCTACAGAATCAACTTTACTTCTGCGAAGACGATATGAAGACCAGCGTAGACGACAATAGTCCATGTGAAGTCCGACTCATCACTCTACGAAAACCAATCGAAAGCTGTGTTCAAGAACCAGTCAAAATTGCGAAAACATCTGTTGCAAGATATGGAAATTCACAGTACATAGTAATCACACCAGACGATGCCAAAGTCAATCTAAAATGTCCGGACCGTGAAGAAAATAAGATACTTAAAGGAACTTATATAGTCACCCTTAAAAGCAAATGTCTACTTATGGTAAATGGACGGATATACAAACCAGGTCCAGGACCCACAGAAACACAACACACATTCGATATGCCAGTTCCAGAGCTACCCCAAACAGCACATACAATTCAGGTCGAACTTCCAAACCTGAAACTAGAGAACGTACCGCTTCATGATCTGGAAACCATCAAGGCACAACTTCAAGCTGAAAAGCAGAAGATTCCAACCGCCATCCATTTCCCGATGTATCATACGAGCGTCTGGACCATTATCATTTACGTCGGCGTGGCATTCATGGCCATCGTCTTGATAATCAAGTGCCTCAGGAGTCGTCTTTCAAGAAAACACGAAGAACAGAAGCCCACAGACATCCCCTTGCGAATCATCGGACCACAAGGCTCCGTCTCCTAATAGGGGGAGGAGATAACAAGTATCATAATGCACACCATCACTTCTCACGAATGTCCGTTACATCTAACACGGACAACATATCAGATTACAGCGTAGTCAACATGCAGATAAGCACGTTCCTTGCATAAGTGCAATCTGACTATTCAGCAGGAACCGTGGAATCAGCAGAGTAGCACGTTGCATTCCGTGAATAGAGTCATGGGAACAGCAACCGTCGTCACCTTCCCAGGCTTAGTTTTAGTATAAATAAGATGTAATATAAATTAATTCATTCATTCTATTACAAGTTTCATAGCTGTTACTATGTTAGTTTAAGTTGTCAAATAAATATTTTTTAAAAAGTAAAGTGATGTGCAACAGTTGTTAATTCGCGATTCAAAAGGTAGACATACAAATTTTTTCTCTATTTTATCTTTCTTGAATGTAGTGCATTCGACTATCATTTTCTTTGTTCTGTGTCTGTTAATTAATTTTTGCACTAAGCAATCCGAATATCCGTTATATTTATAGCCACGTTTTCTTATTTACTTTAATTCTATGCTATATCTACTTTTACTTAAGGGAAAACTTATCAATCTATTTACTAAGAAATTTAAACTAACCGTTTTTTTTTGTGGAAGCGTATGATGTGAGTCATTTGGAATGTAACTTATAGTAGTGATTTCCTTCCTGTATACATCGAATACAAGCGAGTGATTATTATAAATTTTAACAACTGCTCCAAATAAGTCAGCGTTTGTTTTGTGGGCACGCTAGGAAATAAAGACGATACATCAAATGATATCAAAATCTCACCTTCCATCAATTTAACATCTTTAACAAAAAACGGCTAGTATTTAAATTTCTTAGTCTGTAATAAATATAGATTGTTATCCACACACAAAAAAATTGATTTTGTACGTTTTTCTAGTCACGTATTGGCACCCAAAATTTATCTATTTAAATGCTTATACCTTTTTTCTTTTAACTTAGAGATCTAAACTTTGGCATGTAGTATACCTGTTATATTATAAACTTCCGTACCAAATTTGATTGCCATAGCGTTGTTACTTCCTGAGATATAAGCATTTTCAGGAAGAAAATTTTCCCGGAAAAACGGTTCCGATTTTCCTGGCTAACAAACTTGTTCAAGCCACTTGAAAAATGAAGGTACTCACATAGCATACAAAAATATACTATGCACTGGGCATATTCGCACATCCTACTGGGTCTGGGTAGTGCATATACTTGGATGGTTTATGATTGACTATAATGTCTTCGGCGTGCAAATCAATACGACGGGTATCGGATGTTGGCATAAAACTTATTGATTTATTATTTCTTGGTATTAATAATGATTAATTGCCTGGTACACTAATTTCAAATTTTCAATTATGGCAAACAATCTACCAGAAAGTTACAGATCCACCAATCCAGAAAAAATGGAAAATATGTTGTTTTCCGCATTAAGGATGTTTATAATGAAACTTCGGCGAGGGTAAGGTAGAATCATATTGCTTTGTATAACCTTCAGAACTCCAACTGAATGAATTTTCTCGCAGAGGCATGGTTAGAAAAGCTATTCTCGTGTACTAAAGTTACTTGGGGAATTTTAAGAAAGTTTCCTGCTTCTGAGAGAGTAAATATCTACAGACTTAGTTTGCGTTATTGTCATCATTCAACTGACAAAAGGAGTAGGTAAGGACAAAAGATTATCCAAAAAGTCTGGATGCAGCAAGTGCGTTATGGTAGTGAATTTTCATAAAAATGTTTTTAATGTCAAATATGTTTTTTTTAAAGCAGGCATCAAATTTGCTCACCAGTATAACCTGTATAATTGAAACATAATGTACCCTATTTCGTGAAAATAACTTTATATTTAAAAATGTGCAAAATTTTCCGAAAATAAACTAAAATGTTCCTGAAAAGCTGTTTTCCCGGCCAACGAACTTTTAGGTTAATAGAAAATTGAGGTATTCAAATTTGAAGCATTTAATAAAAATTCGCTACCATAACGCACTTTGCTGCGTCCAGAATTTCATTTCGTACAAACATGCATTATATTTCGATAGAAAATGCAAAAATGCGATAATATAAGGCGTGTTCGATTAAAAAAAATTCTGGACACAGCCAGTGCTTTATAGTAGTGAATTTTCATTTAAATGTTTTTAATAGCAAATATGTCTTTTTTTAATGAAAGCAGGCATCAAATTTGGTTACAGGCATAACCTATATAGTAAAAACAATGTACCATATTGCATCAAAATAACTTTATTGTCTGACAAATTACAAAAATTTTCCAAAAATAAACTAAGATGTTTCCCAAAAAACTGATCCGATTTTTCGGGCCAACGAACCTGTTCGAGCTATTTACCCACCTAGGAAGATATAATTATTCACAAAAAGCGTTCCGACGAGACTCCCAAAAAAAATTACATGAAAATTTGCAAATAATTTTTTTCACGAAAATCCTAAAATCTTTTTTTTTACAATAAATTATTAAACATTTATTACCAAAATGTCACAAAACTCTTACAAACAATGATTTCTACGGAAACAAAAAAGAATACATAAAATTAAAATTATATACCCAATCTGTAATTAAGTTTCAAAAGTCTGGACGCAGCGAGGGCGTTAGGGCAGTAAATTTTCATTAAAATGTTTTTAATAGGAAATATAATTTTTTTAAAAAGCTTGCATCAAATTTTGTTACCGTATAATCTATATAGGAGAAACAATGTACCATATTTCATCAGAATAACTTTATTGTTTGAAACTGTAGAAAAATCTTCCGAAAATAAACTTAAAATGTGCCCAAAAAAACTGGTCAACGAACCGTAGGTTAATAGTAAACTAAACTACCGAAAGAAACATGTTATGAAAAATCGCTACCATACCGTACTTGCAGAGTCCCGAATTTATTTTCTTACAAACATACATTATCTTTCGATGGAAAAATTGCAATAATATCAGGCGTGTTCGATTAGGAAAAATAATTCTCTCACCAGTGACTTATGGGCCATCCTGCGATTGTAAAAATAATTTTATAAGATGCAGCTCCAGACATAATATTATTAACATATACAATTGTTTCTCATATCTTGTATAATAATGGATATATTGAGATTTACCCTAGAAATGCGTCACCCTGTATATATGAAAACAGATAAAAACTAAAACTAATCAGGATATGGGTTCTATGGGGCCTAGCTGGCGCTCATTTGAAGAAATCTTTTCAAAATTCAAAAGTCACTAAAATTGTAGCCAACTCTATGGGTAAAATTGTGATGGCCAAAAATAAATATGAATGTAAGAAGAAGAGCATGTCTATATTTGTATTACACATGTCAGAAAACAAGATGCTTATTTACATGTCACTTTGAAAGTAGATCTGACATTTGACCTTTGTCAAAATAATTTATCAGTTGAATATGACATGCACTGTTGCCATGGAATATTATGCACTATTGTATTACGCCATATAAGAAGCTTGTTTTTTGAGTACGAAAGCTTATTTCACTGTTTTAATATTTTTCGATCCCTTAACCTGAAATGGTTTTCGTCTCATTTAACGTTGTTTCATTATAGCGTCGCAGTTTGTTGTATGCAAACGTATCCTTTAACGTTGAAACTGATTCGGTTGTTATTTAAAAAAGTCCAAAAGAGTAGGTAAAAAAAAGGAGTACATAATCCATACGTAAATGAATACTGTTTTAGTGATTTTTTACTGTTTTAGTGATTTTTAATTTTTAAAAAATTCACTAATAGAGAGGTATCGATGGTGAGACTTTGCAAAATGTTTTTCAAATGAGCGCGAACTAGGACCCTTAGAACCCATATCAATTTTTATATATATATATATATATATATATATATATATATATATATATATATATATATATATATATATATATATATATATATATAACGGCCACTTGGCGTGGCTGGGGGGCTAGTACTAGTCTTCCCTGATGTGGGGAATTTCCGGGATAATTTGCGGGACACGGCTTTCCTATGCTCGGACGCCAGCGCCTATAGAGTTTTTCTTCAGAGAGTAGGCGCGCCCTCTCAGGATTCTGTTCCCCTTCCCAAGTCACTGTCGACGACCACACAAGCCCAGGGTAAACTCCAGTGGAGACAGGGTCCTCCTAAGTTAAGACGAAGTCCACGGGATTTCTGGTTATGGTCTTTATTAAATATGCATTGTTAAAATTTCTTTGGGTGGATATTCGGGGTGTTTGAAGTAAATGCCGAGCAAATTAAATTAGAATCTATTTACAAAAGAAAACAAAGGGATTCCTTTTACTAGAAATTATGTACAAAGTAGTTATGGGGAACCAGAGGCAGAGGCGGTTCTGTGACTTTAACAAAGATATTTACGGATGATACGAAGGGTGGGTTACACGACAACTTCTTCAACAATCGAGGTCTTGATACGCAGTGCGGGTTGGCAAGAAAATCAATTAAAGGAACTTAGGAATGCAGTTCTGCACGCCTGCCCATAAACACCGACATACGCCGGATACCTGGGCCTAATGAAGTCAAACAACGATACTTGGCTAATATCACGGCTGCTACCTCGCGACCAATCGAGGTGCCTAATAATAGCGGAACAACGTACAGCAATTACGCCAGGGGAATGCTCTGGATCTCAATATTTCACGTACACAACCTGCGAACGCCGGTGGAGTTACTGAAATTCTCTCTGCTTCTGCTTGAATGCGACCGGCATGTGGCCAGCCGGTGATACCCCCTCTTTCCACCGGTCGATGGGCCAGCGGACACGGTGGCGTCTTCAACGCGAGCCTGCTGCACTCGGGTAAATATAAAATATACTTACTATTGAACGATTGCAGTTATTTAACCCTCTGTAAACTGGATGACTGCTGTCTCTAATTTCTGTTAATTAGGCTGGTTAATCCTTCCCGGCTGATCAACTTCGTGACTATATATATATATATATATATATATATATATATATATATATATATATATATATATATATATATATATATATATATATATATATATACAGATTTTGATTAAAGTTGGCAACGATCTTTCTTTCATTAATGGCTTGGATGAGTTCGTTAGCCAGGAAAATCGGACAAGGTTTTTTGGGTTTTCTTTCGAAAAAAATTTTTATCTCCGAAAATTACTAAGTTATTTTCTTGAAATTTGGTGAATATGTTGCCTTGTGAAAGACCTTATCACATACCTAAACTCAACTTTCTAAGTTTATAGAAAATTGAGTTATTCAAATTTGAAATATTTAATGAAAATTCACTACCATAATGCACTTGCTGCGTCCCAAACTTTTTTTAAATCATTTTGCAGTCACAAATATGTACATATGTATGTATATTATATTCATTTCCAATGATTCGTTTTACGTCGTTTCACTTAACATCGCACTTAACGATGCATACCTAGAACAAGTTTTATTTTCCTTCAATTGTAAATGACAATTTAAAGTAAATTCCTATATTTTTTGTGCCCAATGTGTTGAACGGATGCGAAACGGGAGAAGGAAATTTTATATGACGAAGATAACTTTATTCGAGGCATAAGCCTTGTTTCCTTTTTTTTTAATATTAATAACATTTATAGGTAAATTAGCAGATTAGCGCATTCTTCGTCTTTTGAAAAATAAATTAGAAACATGCTTACAGGAACCCCTTTACGCATTAACCATCAGATAAATGCTGTGATCTCAACTTGACAATACAGTTAAGAGACCTAAAGCAAATTTGAGGTTCTGTACAGGGTAATCAGGCTACAATGGAGCTAGAAATGCAAACTGTAAAAAACTCACCTTACAGAAGTCCGTAGAAAGGAAAAACTCTTTACCAACACCGTTTCTCCATAAAAAACTCCCACTTTGCCTAATTGAAGAAAAAACGCTAAATAATAACGTAATCTGATTCGTTATTAGAATTAAATGAATAACTGAAACTGGTATCAAAGCATCACATAAAGGGTCTATTTTCAGCAAATATTTTAATAAAATAAAGAACAATAAAGATGTAGCTGAAACTTAATAAGGCTTTCTAACTTCTTACGACAT
This sequence comes from Tillus elongatus, assembly GCA_964006375.1. Taxonomy (NCBI): domain Eukaryota; kingdom Metazoa; phylum Arthropoda; class Insecta; order Coleoptera; family Cleridae; genus Tillus; species Tillus elongatus. The sequence goes on from OZ023268.1 coordinate 69,222,250, forward strand.
TTATGCCGCATAGCCGTATTCATTTAGGTTCTCTATTTAGAACATGTAAATTTTGACGTTTCGAATCGCGACTTTTTTGACGTTTTAAGAAGAAAAATTTAAAATATTATAACGTTTTTATTTTAACGTAGATATTCAAATTTTAGTGCATGGTTTTATTTTGATGATATAAATCCTCGTACCCAATATGGTTGCCCTAACTTTGTTATTTCCGAAGATATAAAAATTTTCCGAAAGAAAACGCAAAATTTGCCGGAAAAACTAGTCCGATTTTCCTGGCTAATGAACTTATCCAAGCCACTTGCGAAAGGAAGGTACTCACCAAATTTTATTAAAATCGGCCCATTATTTTTTGAGTTATCGATGTGACAGATAAATATATAAACATATATATATATATATATATATATATATATATATATATATATATATATATATATATATATAAATATATAAACATATATATATATATATATATATATATATATATATATATATATATATATATATATATATATATATATATATATATATATATATATATAAACATATAAAGTCTGAAACTGATCTGGCATTTGGGTTCCAGGGGTCCTAAATAGCGCTCATTTGAAGAAATGTTTCGAAATCAAACGTCGCGAACTTCTCATTAGTGAATTTTTTTAAAGAAAATTTACTGAAAATAGGAAAATGCAAAAAAATATTTCCAAAACTAGAGTCTGTAGGGAGTTGTTCAATTTGAAAAAATTGAGTTACGACAGTTCGAATTTTTCCAAATTCAGTCCCTATTTAACAGCGCTCTGTATACGGCATCTAGATTTTTTCTACAAATAATATTAAACGAAAAACTCTCTGAATTCGTCACTTTCATAAGACTCTCCTATCTATTGGTAAATATAATTAAAAACCTCCCTAAATGCGTCATTTCCATCTCCGATTTCCATTGGTAAAAACGCAGTATCACAATTTTTGATATGTTCCAAAATGTAAAAAGTCGAAAAACAATTAAAATAACTCGAAAACGATGGGCGATCCAAATGTTTTCTACTTACAAGCATGCATTGAAATTGGAAAATGCAATAATGTTACAATAAATCTGCTGTTCCATTAAAAAAAAAAAGAAAACTTGCATCACCAACGACTTATGGGCAAGGATAATTTCATAAGATGCAGCTCAAAACACCCTATAAATAACTTTAATAATATTTTCCTGTATCTTGTATAACCGATATATTGAGCTTTACAGTGAAAATGCACCACCCTGTATATTTCTAAACATGTAAAAACTGAAATAGACCCCGGAGGCGCCAAGTTCTCACTCCTTCGAAGAAATATTTAAAAAAATTAAAGTCGCAGCCTTCTTAATAAGGATTTTTTTCTACGAAAATTCGCGAAAAAGTATATACGATTAAACCACAAACTCTATAACTGAAACTACTGCCCATCAGAGAAAGGGTCTATTTGAAATGAATTTTCTTCAAATATTTCAGAAAAATGAAGGACAATGATGGTTAAAGCTGTAATAACTTAAGGCTTTGCAAAACACATTTATTATGGCATTTGCTTTACATAGCCCCTATTTGTTTCAGGTTCTCCGTCTAAAAATTGCAAATTTTGACGTC